>JACCIB010000150.1:0-316127 GCA_018906965.1 Philotrypesis tridentata | reverse complement strand
TCCGTACCATTAAAAAAAGAGAAAACAGAATTACGTTTGAAACAGAGAATAAAACCAGAGGCCTATTTAATTCTAATAGAACATTAGAAAAATCTAATTATCTTAATAGCACTGACAATGAGTTCGATGAGACAATACAACCGCATGATACTTCATTTGAGTCTGCTGTTAGTGATATTGATAAAGATGATGATTCGCAGCATAACGATAGTGCTGATAAATCCTTCGAAATAACTGACATAGATAAATCTTCAAATACATCTAATTTGCTGTTCAATGATTCAATTGTAGGAGAATATATTCGACAATTACATGATAATCCACAGAAAAGTAACAATTTAGATAAAACATTTGGTGTTTGTTTAAAACAAAATAAATATGTGATTGGTAACTCTCCTATTTATTTTAAAAATGAAAGTGTGACAGTGAACAATAAATCGTATGTAAAGACTCTCGGATTAATGGAACTTCTCTTTCAGAAAGAACCTAATACTAAATTAATTAGCTCATTGGATCAGGATAATTATATGGAAATTATTAAAAGTACTAACGTTCATAAAATAAGATTTGACGCGAATGAAAAATATCGCTATTCGAATTTGAATAAATTTAAGACTTTCATTAAACCCAATTTATCTCCTATCACCAGCGGTACTAAAAAGCGAAAATCTATTGGTGGATACGGTCTTTTGCCTAGATACAAAATAGCTAGAAAGAAAACAGCGTTTGACTATGTGTACTGGGATGATCCGAACGAGCTTGTTGATCGATTAAGATTACTCATTGCAGAACAAGCAGCTGGTAATCCTAGGCATGTCAATGAAATTCATTCTATCATAGAGGAACTCCGAGAAGCTGGTTATGTATATTAAGAGAACCCTTTTATAATTATCATCAGTATTGAAATGAGTGTCGACGTGTTTGGTCGAAAATTGAACAAAAAAAAGGAAGGCTCTCGAGGCCCACCTGAAATAGGATATAAAATTACAGAAGACGGTCAGTATGATGCAGATAATAAGAGAATCTGTAACGTCGCTTATCCACATAAAGCCACTGATGCAGTAAATTTGGACTTTCTTTCTCAATTAATTGAAGCTGAACTAAAAAGTTTCAAGAGTACGATTATTGAATTGCAAAAAAATATTAAAAAAATAGAGGTTACAATGAACCAAAGACATGAAGAATTTTTAAAATACATTAAAACAAAAGAATAAACCATTAGAGCATCATAATGAGTATTGACGTATTTGGACGTGAATTGAGTAAAATAAAGAAAAACTCTTCTAATACTGGTTTCAAAATCACCAAAGATGGACAGTACGACGCTGGAAATAAAAGAATTTGTAATCTTGCTGATCCTCAACAAGAGAATGATGCAGTAAACTTAAGAATACTACGAAAATCTTCTCAAAATGATGTTACTATGCTTATGAATATAATTACTAAGCTTCAATCGAATATCAATTACATACAGTTTGAATTGGAAAAACAGAAAAAGATTATCGCTAAATTAGAAAAACGTAAAACAGTCCACTTATAAATATGGTAAATACGGAACAACATAGAGTTGTAGAAGAGTTACACAAACCAGCACGTCGTAATTATACACGTCGAAAAGTTGATATACGAGGAATAGATGAAACATGGCAAGCTGATATTGTGGAGATGCAAGGATATTCTAAAGAAAATAAAGGTTTTCGCTACCTATTAACTATTATCGACACATTTTCAAAATATGCTTGGGCAGTTCCAGTTAAACAGAAAACTGGTATAGATGTCGCTAAAGCAATAAAGTCTATATTGAAAAAAGGACGTGTTCCAAAAAATATTCAGGTGGATCAAGGCAAGGAATTCTACAATACACATTTTCAAAGTCTAATGTCAGCATATAAAATAAATCTATATTCTACGTATAGCAATCTTAAGGCATCCATTTGTGAGCGATTCAATCGCACTCTTAAAAATAACATGTGGAAAAAATTTAGTCTACAAGGAAATTATAAATGGGTTGATACTCTTGCTGATTTAGTTGAATTTTATAACAATCGGAAACATCGTACTATTAATATGAAGCCTAAGGATGTGAATAAGAAAAATGAAAACAAAGTCCTAAGACGATTCTCTTACGACCGACGACTATTCATAAAATCGAAATTCAGAGTAGGCCATAAAGTACGAGTGAGCAAGTCTGAGCATGTTTTTGAAAAAGGCTATACGCCTAACTGGTCTACAGAAATTTTTACAATTCAACGTATTTCGAAGACAATACCTGTTACATATCATCTACAAGATTATAAAGGCAATCCCATCGCAGGAGGTTTTTATGAGCAAGAACTGCAGAAAGCTATGTATCCCGATGTATATCTTGTGGAAAAAGTACTTAGGAAACGAAACAATCAAATTTTTGTTAAATGGTTAGGATTTGATGAATCACATAATTCTTGGATTGATAAAAATACGCTGAAAGAATGAAAAATTGGGAAAAAATAAATGTAACAATAAAATGTATTTATAGTTATAAAAAATGTTTTTATTTAAAATAAAAAAGTTTTTAATTATACAGTGTTGAATTTTATTTTATCGCAACAAATAAATATCATCAAACATGTCATTGCATTAATAGACGAATTTGAATCTTTCACAACCATAATATTCTAAGTATAAAGAATAGCGCTGTAGTCTTTCGGTTATATTAATATAAAGATTGTAGTGTTTATTCATTGCTCTAGAGATTCGATCAGGTAGAGCTATTTGAAATTCAGCATTAAGCTCTAGAATAATTCGAGTATCCTCATGTTTTAAATCCGTTACAAGATAACTTTGATTTTCATCCAATTCATGAAAACTTTTTTCTTGTAGCGGGCCATGACCTCTCATTGATATGTTATTTAACATTTCGATATCCATGATTATAATTTAGATGATTATTTAATTTTTATTAAGAGCAGAAGAGTACAATGAGATGGAAGAGGAGGTACTACTGCTCGTAGTCGATTCTTACGCAAGAATGAGTTTCGTCCACGGTGCTCTTCACTTTTTAAGGTCCTTACCCCACTACTTTACTTTTCAAGCCCCTCTCTTCTCTGTCGAGCAGAGTAGGAGAGGCTCTCTCTCCTCTACTTAGATTTTCAATTTATGAAATGCATATAATGTAGAATGATTTTTTAGTATAGGTCCAAGCATACGATTCATTATTATTATACGTTTTTTAAAAAGTATCTGCGATAACATCCTATTTAGTTCTATAATACGACGTTGGAAGCCCTCACGATCTCGCGCAAGTTGTTCCCATGGTCCTTTTCTGAAATCTTTATCCATAATAGGAAGATAATGAACACGAACTTTTTCCGCAAACCATACATGTTTTGAAGAAGAACGAAAACACCCACTATGTCTTACAGGCGGCATATTAAAAGAATCATATAATATATATGGTATATAGTATAATGATTATATAATACAGTATAATAATGATATAATATAGTTTAATATAGTATATGTACTTTTTCAAAAATAAGATTGATAATGAGTTTTTTATTTGATAGAATGTATAATAGTACACATTTATTAAACTGAATTTATAACAGTCTTTTACTAGTTTTACATGTATTCTTATATTAAACGATAGATTATTTATACAAATTCAAAGGTGCTATCTTTAATATGAAGCAGGAACAATTCTCCTTCGCTAGTTTTCTTAACAAGAGCATTAAATAATGTTTGATTTGATTCCAAAATTGTGGCGACTCTCTTAGGAATAAATACTTGAAATTGTTGATCAAGCTCGATAACAACGCTGAATCCAAATCGAGTATTCAATGATCGGACTTTTGATACACTGTACGTACAACATTATCTAATTCAGCCATGGTCTTTTTAGGTAAGTAGGCCACCTGCTTTGCAGCTTTGTTCAATCCAGAGAAATCCATTCTGCATCAAAAAAATAATCAAATTGATTAGATACAAATATAGCTGAATTTATATGAATAGAATAATTTGATATATTATGAATAAAACTTACTTTTATTGTTAAGAGTTGTAGAGTGTTGGAGAGGAAGTGACTGTTATTTCAAGCTGTCGTTGAAGAACTGTACTCAAGTCAAGCGAGCTCTCGGTTTTGTTATAAGCATCCCCTCTTTGAGAACTCGAGCCGCCAATTTCGTTTCCCTCTCCAAAGTTTTCCCTTCCTCAGCTATTTCTTATTCGAATGCATTGCTCCTACTTTTAGTCCCCAAGCGGCAGCTACCGCCGTTTCCCTCTCCATTTCAAGTCTGGGTCTTTTCATTGGAGGACCTTCCTCCCCACTACCACTACAAATACTCTGTTGTGAGAGACGTCTGTCGGCATTTTGAGGAACATTCATACAATCCTGCTGCCCTCTAGCGTCATTTGGTGACTGATCTTCCTTTTCTCGTTTATCTTTGAAACGAGATATTTCTAACGTCCTATAATGACCCCAAGGAAGAGTATTGGGATTATTGGGATATATACAGCGTTTGTCATCGTGAGGACTCAGTGCAACCTTCTCTTCCCTAATGGTTCGAACTATATGTAAATTGCTGCGTATATTACATTGTGTACGTTTAATAATATGTAATTGTTCTAAACAGTGTCGATAGTCCTCATGATTAATGCTATTTTTGACAATATGTGTTTTCACACCTTTTGCTTTTTTGATTGGTTGTTCATTTTCTATTAAAATACTATACATTTTACTTCGTAACCCTATAAATTCTTGCATTATGCAACCATTACACTCATCTTTCATGATTCCCAGAACCTTTTTATTGGCACGAGGTATATTAAATTGATTATTTTCAGGATAGTCAGATGTATCAAACTTATTTATATCATTTTTCATAATTTCATACATATCAGCACCTTCGATTTCATATATAAAGCTATCGGTATCGGTATATAGTAATTTACATTTAGAGCCAACTCGATTCAACATATAACCGTAATGAAAGTCATACATTAGTGTTTTTGAAAGATCTAGAACGCAAAGTCCTATGTATATCGGTTTATTTATACCTATGGTTGTCCATGACAATTGTACTGCGACTAGATTTTCATCAAATACAGCACTACTATGAAAATTAGGCAGAGCGATTCGTGCTTCTGCTCCATATCGCCCATGCCATTTATTAATTAATTTTACATCCTTTCTTTTACGTTCATCTTCCATCGTTTTCCCATATACTGCATTCACCATGAGTTTATAAAAAAGTTTTTCGAATTCATTCCTAGATTGTTTTCTCTTTTCAGTATTTAAATCTACATAAGGTTTGAGCCACGACTTTTGATGGAATTGTAGTGCTTGATGTATCTTTGTAAGCTTACTGTTTTAATGCTCGATAATGAATCACATAGTTCTCTTTGTTATATAACGTTGTAAGAAGTTTCTTTTGAGTTGAACCAGGTGGTGCTCTATGTTCCGGACACAGCGGGAGATCTTTATGAATATCATGAAGCTCTGTTGGATACTTTAAATCTACCTCCAAAATGAAACCGACATCATTATCATCCGAAACATTAAAAAAGTCATTGCTATCAATACATTTAACCCATTTAAAACTTCCATACGGTGGAGACTGTGTCATAGCCCAACCATAAAGATTATTAACATCATAATACATTAAAATTTTACTCAATTCATTTTCATTGAAATCAGCACCCATATATTTATTATTAGCCTTAGCATATCTATTACAACATTGACTGATACCACCTCGTATACCTTTTTGTATAAATAATATCATATCAATATCAGTCAGAAGCTCTAGCTCAATTTCTGTATACTGTAACATTGCAACCCACGTTAATCCTGGTGTTGTATAATAGTGTGCTAGATCGAGCTTATATGACTGTAAGCATGTCTTACGGAAATTTTCAAAACAGTCGGCTAATAGAAGCACATCCGTTTTTAAATATAAATCAGAATACATTCCTAAGTCTCTAATATTAAAAGCATTCCAAACATTTTGAGCATGCTGATATTCAGTTTCGGTGATATTACAGTCTATTAATTGACTATAAAATGATTCTATACTAGGCAAGTAAAGCTGATTTAATCTCTCAAAACTATTCACATACTCGTATGGAAATACGCCCTTTCTCTTTAGTAATTCAATCTGTTCTTTAGTGTAATTGTCTTTCTTAAATTCATATTCAACAATATCTAATTCTGACAAATAAGAAGCTAGTTTATCCAGTGACGATGGCATGAATCGAAATGAATCAATAAATCGAAAGTGAATAAAGCTGTTTTTAATTTCTTTTGTGAAAGATATATATCGTTCCTTATTTTCAGCCAATACTTTAACATTTCCTTCAAAGTCAGGATGTGTAGCTATTTCTTTTATAATAAAATGTGAATCGTAGCCTGTTAAGTTATGAAATACAACTGGTATGAAACTAGCATTTCTATAATGTAAATTACATTTGTTATGAGCTGCGCCTCTAAATTTACCGGTTAAATGACAATGATCTCTAACTTTTTTTTCTCCGTTTTTAAAATTTTGTAAACAGATATGACACTTTGTGGCTAATTGGAAAGCATGTTCTTCTATATCTGAAAGATTTATTTCTATAGCATTGTTGTATATTTTTTCTAGCTCAGCTAACAATAACTTAAATTGCTTTATAATCCATTGAGTAGGTGTTTCAGCTTCGATTGTTTTTTTTCTATACGACATATACATTGATCTTGATCAAATTGATCAAAAATAAAATCAATCTATAAATGGAGGAGTTCAGGCAAGCTGACCATCCTCGGCAGAAGTTATCGAGCGACTGCGCTTTTGCTCTCTCTCGCAGCCACTACATCTGGGCTAGAGCTACAATAGCGCTAGTCGGACACTAGCTAAACTATACATCCCACTCTTACAGACTAGATGCACAGCGCTGCATCTAGTCCCATCTCTCTCGCTCTCTCCGCCGCCGCCGCCGCACTAGCCCCCCTCCCCATCTCTTACATCAACGGGGCTAGAACGTACCTCCGTATATTCCGATCGGCTAGCTCCCCTCCCCATCAGCGGGGCCAGGTCCCCCCGACGTCAGCGGGGCCAGGTCCCCCCAGCGGGGCCAGAACGTACCTGGTACACCTACTGATGTCGTATATATATGTTTTAAGAAAGTTATAAGTCATTTAAGCTTTAAAATCAAATTTTAGGAAAGTTCGATCGTCCGTATCATAACCAAAAAATTCACGAAGATATCTTATTTCAATTCAAAAAAGTCTGCGAAAGACCCAGAATGTCAGAGGCCTTGGTTTCTCTGTAAAAAATCATTATATCCGTTCATATATGAAAAAAATTTAGTTTTTTTGCTATATCGAAGAATTTAACCAATTTTATCAATTACGTAAATTTTTTTATAATAATTTCAATCATTAAAAAATGATAAGGTTAGTGAAATGCTTCGATATAGCAATAAAACTAAATTTTTTTCATATATGAATGGATATAATGATTTTTTACAGAGAAACCAAGGCCTCTGACATTCTGTGTCTTTCACAGACTTTCTTGAATTGAAATAAGGTATCTTCATGAATTTTTTGGTTATGATGCGGACGATCGAACTTTCCTAAAACTTGATTTTAAAGCTTAAATGACTTATAACTTTCTTAAAACATATATATACGACATCAAAAATATTTTTTTTGAATAGTTTAGAAAATTTGCAGAAAAAAATGTTATATATCTCTATAGTGAAAAATGCTTCCCTGAGGATCTACAAATTAATGAAAGTAGCCAGAAAAAGCAAAAAAACATGATTTCATCAACTTTGACCCTCTGTAACTCGAAAATACTTGATGCAAAAAATCTGAAAAAATTCAAGGATACTCATATGTCTCTTAGGAACATTTTAAAAATTTTTTTTGATAGGGTCAAAAAATCGACCGCTCGATTTGTCAGAGAACCACCCATATATATATATATATATATATATAGATTATTTTTTACAACTATTATTTTACAACTGTTATTTAACAATTATGACGAAATAATTGCTACGAAATTATTATTATTACAAGCTGATAGAATTATGAATGTCGCAAAGTTTGTTACGGACTTGCGCATGTACTGTTACGTTGATGGTGGCTAATACCAGTGAAGAGATGAAGAAAGAAAAAAAACGCCGCGGCGGAGTATGTATTGCTCCTACTTCGTTTATGTCTTGAAGTGGGCGTGATTTTGATGGTGACAGTGCGTGGAATTATTTGTCGCGAGTTTTCATTGATGCTGAGAGTTGCTCGTTTCGTGCTCCGAAGTTGTGCTTATCGCATCTCGGTGCCGAAGTTTATACTTCGCGCGCCATAAGCCGCATTCTGGGCGTTCCGAGGGGCCTGAGTGCTCTGCAAGCTCCTCGATCTTCGCCAGTTTCGCAGCCTACAAAGACGAGAACAGACATACCTGCTAATTTCTTTTTGTATTTGAAGTTGTGCATTATGTCATAGGTGTTGCGTCCGCGTTTTGTTCGTTGCACAGTGTTTTATTTTCTAATGCGTTGTATTGTTCTGTTTGTGTAGGAGTGGCAGCCCTGCAGCCTCGTCGGGAGCTTATTCCTTGGCCTATTACGAGCTAGTCCGCGACTTCCCTACTGGGGGTAACAATATCCGGGCCGTCATAGCGAGATTGGGTGGTCGCTGTGCTAGATTCGTTTCAGCGCTCATTGCAGCAAGTATGGGGTCACCTCCGGTACTGGAGACGTTTTGTCGATTTCGGGAACCCATTATGAGCTGGTGTGCTGCCTTGGTTCCGATAAGATAATGATTTTCTGAACTGTACTATGTACTGTATTGTGCACCTAGTACATCCTCTGAACTGTACTAGGTGCAGCCGAATTGGTAGTATTTATGTTCATTGTGTCTTGTTTTTACAGCGCATTCTTATACAATACTTTGCGTAGTCGCCGCCAGCATCCCGGCGTGTGTCGTGGAGGTCGCCACCCGTAGGGGATAACAGCTTCACTGTCGACCGCTCAGGGATGAGTGTCTTCCCCGTAATTTACCTTGAAAACGGCCTGGTGCGTATAGTTTAATTTTTTTAAAAATGTTGCGTTTTTATCTACACTGTTTGCGTATTTTATTTATTTATTTACTCTTTGCGAGTTTTAGATCGGAAGGCGGGCTGTTGAGGTGTATCTGTACGAATGCCTGAAGAGCCTTTTGAGTATTTCGCATTGTAGTTATTTTACTCGCGAATTGCGCTATTTTCTTGTTTGTTAATGCATTTTATTCGTTTCTTTTTTGCAGATAGTAATCGTTATCCTGTGGTACGCAAGCGAGAGCTCGTCTGAAGCCCAATCCAATGAGCTGTTTGTGCGGCCCCATAGACGGCCGTATATTCGCAGCTTCCGGATCGATCGGTTCGGGGTATACATGGAGGCGTAATGGATCGTTACGTGCCGCTACTGCCTCTTTTGGCGGCCGTCGGTACGGGTGATGTTGGTGCCACGGCCCAGCCCTCAAGATGCGGAGGCGCTCGCGCTGGCCGAGACCATAGGTGTTTATGTGTCCGATGAGTCGGACTAGAGTGTGTATACGTTCATACTTGTAATTTATGCTCCTTTTTAAAAAATTCGAAATTGGATCAATAAAGATTTATACCGTGTAATCCCGATCTTCCTAATTTTACTCCCGTGTGTGTGCATGCTAATATTTAGCTAACTTGCAACGATTTCGATTTTCACATGAAAATATTTCAATTTTTAAATGTTCAAAGCGAACAGAATATTGATAAAGAGAATAGAATAGAATATTCGTTGAAGTATTGTGCCAGCACTTATGACGACAACTCAGCATGAACCTCATCGGTTTTAGGAAAGTGGGGCTGGCGTAGGTGTACGTGCCGATGCTCGCTATTCTCGGCGCTCGCCCGTGTATATTGTGATGCTGAGAGGCTATGATTCGCTTAATGCGTAATTCACTCGTCAGCTGCCAGTACCAGTACTAGTACCATCTGGACTTCCTTGACGATTAGCGATTTTGTATTAGGGATGCGATACGCGTTTGCGAGTGTCACTGCCCCGTTAATGAGTAAGTGCACGATTTAGTATTACGTACTAATGTGTTAGTGGTTTTTCAAAGCTATTCGTCCTTGTAGTTTCCTTGGTTACGATCAGGAGGCTCCTGCCGAGGCCGCCATGCGAGACCTGTGATTCTCGCAGTAAGACCTCAAGCACGGCCTGTCTGGTCTGTACCATCGTCTTCCCCGCTTCGACCTGCGAGCAACCCAGCGTTAGCTGACAACCTGATACTTTTTGCCTCTCGCACACGCCGCCATGCTTGGGTTCGCGATCTATTCGGTTAATTTCCTCCGCGACCATACTCTCACCGATACGGTGTAGTCGAATGTTACGCCTAAACTGTCCGGCTCTGGAGGATCCTCTTGAGAAGTCTTCAAATTGCCAGGAGAAAATCCACCTCTATGAGTTTGTCCATGTGTACCTGGAGGTCGCCATGGGTGACCACGAGCGCGGTCGTACGTTCAGGCACTGGTGTCGAGAGATTAACCTTCACGGAGTCTATGTGGTTCCCGAGGAGCAGCCATGGCCCTGCAGCATGCAGACGGTTAGTTGGTTTGTACAGAGCGCTCGACTGGGCTCGCGGATTTTGGGGTTCGGTACGTCAGAATTCAAAAACTATAATTGGTGGCGCTTTGTCATCCAACGGAGGGATTGAACTACAGATGCCCTTCTACCCATTCGTGAAGGGTGCAGGACCCTTTTTTGATTTCTGGCCCTGGTAAAGGGCTTCGAAGTTCACACCGCTGCGACTGCATGCTGGCGCCGCTAAGTGCATCGTGAACTACGACTCGCCTGTCCTTCGCGCTTCCCTTGTTTAGCCCGCGCCTGTTTACGAGCCCTTTCCCTTGCTTAGTTATTAGCATACCTGATGCGGGACATAGAATTTATTTCTTTTGCCTGTTTTTTGCTTTCAGGGAGGCAACTCGCTTTAACGTACCTGCCACTTGGTTTATGCATATGTGTATGCTAGTTTTTGTTAATGGATTGCGCGTATTTTAATAAACAATTTGAACGAGTGTACCGTCTCTATCGCATGTACCGCAATTGGAGAGGAAAGATCTCCTTTTTCTATTTTAATTTTAGCTGGCGTATTCTTTCTATCTGGTATAAATTATATTTTTAGTAGTGCGATTTATTATCATTATTAAGGTAAAAATTTTAATTGTAAAATTCAATTGTTAATTTATTTTAAATTTAATTTGTTTATATTTTTATATTGGCTCTGCAGCCCTGATGAGGAGTCGTAACGTCTCGAAACTTCGGCAGATTTAATAAATACAATGGCTCGAAAGGATGCTTAATTGTTCTTATTGATTATCCATTAAGCTCGAGCAATAGATTCATACTTTATAAATATACAAGTTTTCTTTGCTTTTGGTAGAAAACACCCATGAATCGACCTTATATCTCCTCAGTCAGAAAGTGTCGCGCAGCCTGCCGGTTCGGGGATCGATTGGGTTTCAATTAACGATTTTAATCCCGCACGCTACGTTACCTTTGACCTCTCTCGTGGGCTCTGAATTTATGACTAATACTATCTCCCCAAAATTGTTGAGTTTAGTCACCTTTTCGGCGGGGATGAGCATGTGGGTGCGGTTTGATTCACTGACAGCGAAATATTGCGACTCCGGCCAAACGTAGGCCACCATGTTTGATGCCCTTCCTGAATTGTTGGCAGAGCTGATGTATTAAATATAATTAAATGTTTGGATGTCTAGCAGTGACATGGGTAGGAGGTTTTCCAGGTATCCCTCCTTAACCAGCACCGTGAGTTTTGATATTTTTAATATCGCGATCTCGGAAAAATTTCCCTCGACTAATGAGAATTTTACGTTCTTTATGGAATTTGTCGCTATCGTATATGCATTCTTTATCACCTCTGTTGGCAATGCTCGTGGGTATGCCATCCCTTATATGGCGAACATTTTGTCGTCGGTTATTACCTCTGTATCTAAGTTGCGACGAAGAATCCGTCATGAAAGCCGGGTAGCTTCCCTGCAGAAACCCGAGGCCGAGCAGAACGAACATGCTCTAACATACGGGTCTTTACAGGGAAGACTATGTGCTGAGCCGCAGCCAGACGTTGATCTCGAGCCGCGCTGTAAGAGAGAGAGAGAGAACGCATGAGGAGTAGAAGCGCCGCTGAGCCGCAGTCGCCGCCAGGATACCACAAGAGACCACGAAGCGACGGCCGAAGCGGCGAGCGCATGGCGCGCAGTGAGAGGCCACATGCGGCACGCAGCAGCGAGCGTACATGTGCAAGCGACGCACATGTACGCATGTATGTATGTATGTAGAGGAAAGCGTAAAAAGTATTTAAATTATACCGGGAAAAATTATACTATACGAGATATACTTCACGTGATTAGCCGTCGCGAGCGAGACGCCGCGCCGGGATAGTAGTACCTGTTGAGCCACCGAGCAATACAGAGCATACCGAGCAATAATTAGAGAATTTTCTGAGAGCAGTTCACCGAGCAACCACCCGCACCACCCGTTTTCGCGCCATCGTTCACAAAGTACGAACCAGCATCAGTACGGGAGAAGGAGTAGAAGGAGGAAAAGAAAAAGTATGAGAAAGTGATCAAAGTGTTATTGTAGTCTGTGAGTGCCCTGTGCGTGCTGAAGCCTCCGTCCTGACCACATGTAAGCGTGGCGCGCTGAAGCAAGTATATAGCCAGTGCAAATAAATTAGAATTAATACGATTTCGAGTTGTTTGAATTCGATACTATTTTTCCGGCTCAAACGGCCCTGACGAGAAAGAGTCTCAGCCGAGGCCTGCAGATTTTACTCAAGGTACCCGCGACACGATCAAGGCGCCCTTAACACAAAATAGACGTGACACGTAACGGTAAAAAAATATCGGTTTAAACGAATGTTTCGAAATGCAGTCCATCTCGAGATCATCCATGACTAAATCAGTGAATAATCCCGAGATCGGAGAGCCCATTGGAGTACCAAAAAGTTGTTTGTAACATTTATTGTTAAATTGAAAAAACGTGTTCATCATAAGTAACTCACATGCTGCTAATATCTCATCGAGTGGAATGTCAGAACCTCTAACTATTCGCGTGTATCTCTTTTCGATACTACTTTTTACTAATGCTTTGTCAATATTTGTGTATAGCGATTTTACGTCAAGACTTACAGTAGAGTGGTCCGCCGGACTATTCACATGTTTTATTTTTTCGATTAATTCATAACTATTTTTTACATAGGATTTTGGCTTATCTAAATTGCTTTGTAGAATTTTGAGTAATGTCTTTGAGAAAAAATATGTAGGTGATCCTATTGTTGAAATAATATGTCGCAACGGATAATCTTTTTTGTGGATTTTTGGTAATCCATATGCTTTTGGTAAAATCGTGTCCGTTTGAGTAAGTTTATGTCAACTATATTTTTTCCCAAGAAAACCATTATCATTCCAAATATTTAGAAAGCTTTTCACCTTTGTCTGTAATTTCGACAGCGGATTTTTCTTAACTGTAGTGTAAGTATCCCTATCTGCTAGAAGAGTCTCCATTTTTTCGATGTAATCGTTCTTGTACATTGCAACCGTCGTGTTACCCTTGTCCGCAAAGTTTTTTATGCATTCAAAAATAAGATTATCATTAATTAATTTAAGATTAAGGTCACAATTAGGATTGAATTTTCGTCCTAATGCTGTTACAGATATAACATTCGCTGGTATATCTACGTCTGTGAGATTTTTAAACCATTTTTCATGACTCGAGTGTACATTTGTTTTGATCAACAAAGAATTAAACTTGTTTTCGTGTTTGCAATTAAGTCTACTTCTATAATTCATGTTAAGAGAATCTTGATTATTTATAATGTATTGTAACAATTGTTGTGCTATTTTTTCTTGTAAAAATTCATTTAATTTTTTAACTTCTGACTATAAAAATTCTATATGGATACAAATATCCTCAATTTCAAGATTGAAAATTTTTCTTTGAAGATTTTGTACAATTTTGTAAAATTTATCATTTCCCGAGTTATTATAGAAATTAAAATGATTCAAGTTACTTGAAATATTTGTGATATGCGTCGGTTGTTTGTCGAACGTTCTGCAGCGCAGCAAAAATTGTCGTTGGGATCTGGCTGTCGTTAAATCCCTTTACAACATTATCCATGTCTTTAGGTATTGTCGTGCGTCCTCTCCATATTTATCCTTGATGTCGTCGAAAGAGAAGCGGTTTGAGACCGGCGAAAATCCACGGTCCATGTTTAAGTATGTGTGAATATGTGTATAACACAATATTCAAAGACTTTATCCCTCGGTGTTTTTTAATATTTTATAAAAGTATCTATCGATCTCTCCGAGGCAAGTGCTGGGAAAAAGGTAAAAATTAATTTATACCATTTTTCCTTTTGTTTCAACGTTTCGGTGAACACTGTCACCCTCTTCAGGAAACTGTCAATTTTTATTTCAATAAATAAATGAGCACAATACAATTGCAATATGTGACAAATTATGACTTACATATAGAGGAGCACAACAGCCTATACATCGAACGTGTTTCTTCCCCGGCCAATCTGAGGCGGGGGAAGGAGAAGCGAGAAGCAAGGAGACGGATTATTATTGTTCCAAATGTTGATCAAAACAAATGTACACTCGTCATGAAAAATGGTTTAAAAATCTCACAGACGTAGATGTACCAGCGAATGATATATCTGTAACAGCATTAGGACGAAAATTCAATCCTAATTGTGACCTTAATGATAATCTTATTTTTGAATGCATAAGAAACTTAGAAAATTCCATTACATATAATAGTATTCCGGAATACATTGTAAATAATATTAGAAGCTCATTGTTAAATAAAATCACACATTTTCACAATAAAACTAGACACAAAACAATAGAAGAAAAAAACTTTGAACACAAATTAACAGAGACTAATGATTTCATTAAGAGTCACAAAGATATTATGTTTACCTTTCTGGACAAGGGTAACACGACGGTTGCAATGTACAAAAACGATTACATGGAAAAAATGGAGGCTCTTCTAGCAGATAGGGATACTTACTCTACGGTTAAGAAAAATCCGCTGTCGAAATTACAGACAAAGGTGAAAAGCTTTCTAAATATTTGGAATGATAATGGTTTTCTTGGGAAAAAAAATAGTAGACATAAACTTACTCAAACGGACACGATTTTACCAAAAGCATATGGATTACCAAAAATCCACAAAAAAAATTATCCGTTGCGACCTATTATTTCAACAATAGGATCACCTACATATTTTTTCTCAAAGACATTACTCAAAATTCTACAAAGCAATTTAGATAAGCCAAAATCCTATGTAAAAAATAGTTATGAATTAATCGAAAAAATAAAACATGTGAATGCTCCGGCGGACCACTCTATTGTAAGTCTTGACGTAAAATCGCTATACACAAATATTGACAAAGCATTAGTAAAAAGTAGTATCGAGAAGTGATACACGCGAATAGCTAGAGGTTCTGACATTCCACTCGATGAGATATTAGCAGCATGTTAGTTACTTATGGAGAACACGTTTTTCAATTTAACAATAAATTATACAAATAACTTTTTGGTACTCCAATGGGCTCTCTGATCTCGGGATTATTCGCTGATTTAGTCATGGATGATCTCGAGACGGACTGCATTTCGAAACTTTCGTTTTAACCGATATTTTTTTACTTTTACGTGGATGATATTATTACATGCATCCCGAAAACAAAAATTAATGAAACACTTAATATATTTAATTCGTACAATTGCCGGTTACAATTTACACATGAAATTGAAATAAATGACTCCATAAGTTTCTTAGACGTTTTGTTGGTAAAGAATACAGGCAAAATAATGACTGATTGGTACACGAAACCCACCTTCTCTGGTAGATTTTTAAATTATCATTCACAAAATCCTGAATCTCAAAAAATCGCCATGGTGTACAATCTTATTGATAAAGCTATTAAATTATCGGACAAATGTTTTCATAAGAAAAACATCAATATTGTAAAAAAATTACTAGCTGAAAATAATTATCCTGTCAACTTTACCAACAAATATATAAAAAAACGGATTGACAAAATAAATTCAAATGCACAATATCAACGTTGCAATAACGACACAAATTTTAAAAACATTGTTACTTTACCCTATGTCAAAGGGTTTTACGAACAAATGCAACATTCTTTAAAAGAAAAATTTATTACGACAGTGCCGAAAATACACAATGATATGTGTAAGATTATAGTTAAAGGCAAAGACAAAAGAGAAAAACAATTAGAAAAGAATGTTGTATATAAGTTGCAATGTAATGATTGTACGGCTACATATGTGGGCCAAACCAAGAGAAGTTTGTGTACACGTATTGAGGAACATAAAAAATCTAAAAACAACGTCATACATGAACACAGTAATAAATTCAATCATAGTTTCAATTTTGAAAAAATAATTATTAAGGCTAAAGAAAGCAATTTAAATAAAAGACTTGTTTCAGAAATGTTACACATAAAAATGCAGGATAATGGTATCAATAAAATGGAAGATACACAGAAACTCAAAAACGTGTACATACACTTATTACACCGATTGAAAAATACAACGGATTATAGACGACTTTAAAATTTGTAAGCATGCATGAGAGCCGCGAGCATTGACGTCACTTGTAAACAGACCACTCGAAAATTAGCGAGACTCCTCGCTGATATAAAAGCGTTGGCTACACCTATTGTTTCCTTATTATTGAAACAGTAGTCGAGGAAGCCGGAACAATAATAGTCTGTCTCCTTGCCTTTCGCTTCTCCTTCCCCCGCCTGAGATTGGCCGGGGAAGAAACACGTTCGATCTATAGGCTGTTGTGCTCCTCTATATGTAAGTCATAATTTGTCACATATTGCAATTGTATTGTGCTCATTTATTTATTGAAATAAAAATTGACAGTTTCCTGAAGAGGGTGACAGTATTCACCGAAACGTTGAAACAAAAGGAAAAATGGTATAAATTAATTTTTACCTTTTTCCCAACACTTGCCTCGGAGAGATCGATAGACTCTTTTATAAAATCTTTTATGAGAGTGTTTGGCTCGTCTCTAACTACACGCTTAGATCGATTTCTTGTATGATCTTCCAATTCATGCTTGAGGTGACTAGCGGCGGTGTTTTTTTTGTTAATAGCTTGATGCTCTTATTCATTGGGTGGTCAGAACAACTGAACGTTCTGTTCCTAGATTCTATCCAGCGCGCTTGATAGGCGGAAAGACAATTATTAATTTTTAACTGAGGTGTTAAAGAGATTGTCGCGGTGCGTTCGGTGCCGCGTAAAAACAAAACAGTGAAAAATTACAACCTTGCTATATATTTTCCTGCGTTTAACCCGGCTGGTGCATGTGCCGCGTAAAAAAACAGTAAATAAACGACTTTCCCCTACTCGGAGTTGTCAGATTCTTCTACTGCGCTAGCTAATTCGTCAGGTCGTTTGATTTTATTCATATTGACTGTTTTTGTAATTTCGTGGTTTTGTATCTTGATGTTATTTGTATGTCTATTTATGCTGATTATCTCGAACGGACCATCGCATTCTATTGTGAATTTGCCTTTCGTTGGCTCTTTCAGTAAGAACACCTTTTTTCCTTCGCGGGAATGTTTTCGGTTAGAATTTCGTTTTATATTTTCATTGCCCGAGATTCATTGCGGTAGTCGTCTGTAACCGTATTAAATTTCCTGTTACATCGTCAATGTACTTGTACGTTCAGTTATCGCTAGCATGTATGAAGCTACTCATTGTTCGCGGTTTGGTCCCGAAAATGAGCTCGTAAGGTATATATCGCGTGCTTTCGTGCTCCATACAGTTTTACGCATGTTGATAAATCGCTGCCCATTCATACGTATTTGCGTAAATATTCTGTAAGCGTATGATACATTCTCTCAATTGAGCTGTTCGTCTATGGATGATGCACGGTTGTACAAAACTTTTTGATCCCGACGTGCGTTTCTTGATCGGTTACTATCGCCATCGGCGTCCCGAATATGTAAATTATTTTTTCCGTTAAGCCGCGCGCGACTCGGTGTTAGCATGTTCTGTGGGTATAAGTATTGTGTATTTCGTCAGCATGTCTTGAACTGTCAGAATGTATCTGTTACCATTTGGCGATTTTTCAAAAGAGCCATAGAAGTCAAGAGTTATTCGTTCAAAGGGTATCCCGGGCGTGCTGCTAATTATTAATGGCATACGCGATTTTATGCGGATCCGTTTGTTGCATTGGCATATTGCACATCTCGCTACAAACTTCTTTACATCCGGATGCTTGTTTCGGCAATAAAAATCTTCCGCTATTTTACTATGTGTTTTGGAAACGCCCCTGTGTCCTACCACTGCCGATTCGTGGTACTCCTGTATCATCCGAAATCGATCGCCTACAGGTGGTACCGGCAGCCCATTTTTGTACTGCACAGCTGTGTTATGTTCCGAGTATTCTGGAGCAATTTCGATTGTTCTCAAATATTCGAAACATAGTGTATTGCACTGTAAGCTGACTATGTACTTACTTAATGTCGCCACTCGGCCTAAGAAATGTGCAACGTGAAGCTTACGGTGCGATATACTTAAAGTATACAGGGTATACAGAGAGGGCAAGGGACGCGCGGGCGGAGGTTGCAATCTCTACCGTCAGCGTCAATTGTCGGCCGAAGAGAGCGATCGGGGACAATGAGCTGAGCAATTAGGCAGTTCCTCTCGAGCCGTCAAACAGAGTAGAGTCTCTTGAGCATTACGCCATAGTAGAAGAAAAATCAGAATCTTTGTCATAGACAACTGAAAATAGAATACTACAGAATTGTCCGATTAGAATTTTGTTGACACGAATATCGTTTGGACCATGGTTTATATTGTTTCAGCAGCATTAATAAATAACGAATTTGAAGGAAAGGCGTAATACTGAGGTTTGAATTTAACACAAATAATCTGGCCCAAGCCTATTGATTTACCACAGAGAAATATCCAAGGCACTACTCATTACACCAAGTATCAAGGTAAGAATTTCAATTCAATAACATTTCCATAATTTAATCAAACAAAGAAACAGAAAATCAGGTCACAAGTCGGGAATAACCACCCGATACTTGTAGAGCAAGTATTTGAACAAGGACTCAATTAATAATAAATATTAAAATTAGCTTGAGTGCATTACTGTACTCTCCCTAATAAAATTAGAGGTCCCACCAAGATTCTTGTTTTTTCTTAGGAAATGATTTTCTGTTTCGTTTATTAATAAATAGATTAGAAACAGTTTAGTGCGCAGCGAGACGCTAGAAATTTGAAACGTTAAAAATGGCCGCCCGAGCGGTGCGCGTCGGTGCGTCAGCACGTCAGAGAACAGTATAGGTATAGTAGTGTAAAGCTGAAGGAGCACGCGTGGCTCGGAGAGGGGGCCGCCATGTTGGCCTGTAGAGCATACCAGTAGCCGAAGTGTCTTCTCATTTGAATTAAGTTAAGAGTATTTTTGTAGTTTTTTTAGGAAAGTTTTTGTTTAAGAAAAAAATAAGAGTAATTAGTGTAAGTGTCCTGGGGGGCCCATGTGAAATTATCTTGAGAAGATTGATTTATTCAAGGAGACAAAGGCTCTTACGTTTGAATAGTGACGCTCACAACTATATATTTATTATTATTAAGTGTGATGGTTTGAAGTAAAAGAATTGTATGCTCGGTTGTTCAGTATAAATAATACATTTATTGCATATTATAAGCTCACAAATAAATCTCCCCTTTGGCTACCGTATTCACGGTCGTGGCCAACCGGGTAGGAGAGCAGGATTTCGAGATTACCTTTTCGCTTATCACTCGGTGTTAGACAAACGTGAGTGTGAATGA
Source organism: Philotrypesis tridentata (assembly GCA_018906965.1). Classification (NCBI taxonomy): domain Eukaryota; kingdom Metazoa; phylum Arthropoda; class Insecta; order Hymenoptera; family Pteromalidae; genus Philotrypesis; species Philotrypesis tridentata. The sequence goes on along the minus strand of JACCIB010000150.1, from coordinate 296,247 downwards.
ACGCGGTGCAAACAGAAAAAAAAACGGTACCTTGAGTACGTGGGTGTTTGTGTGTATATGTGTATATAAGCTGATAGTCGTGCGTGCAGCTCGGTGAGGCTTCGAGTGGTTCTCCCGATGCTCCAGTGATGTTCCCCGACATAGACGGCTTGGCGTGCTGTCAGGCTGTTGCAAAGTGCAGCGTCTCGTTGCGGGGTCGTCGGTCTCCCCCGCCTTCCTCGTTCTTCCGAATTATCGGATGTTGTGGAATGAGCAGTGAACGTCTTGTAGGTGGATGCTTCCCGTATGCATGAACAGCTTGGATAAAGTAAGAATGTCGCGGACAAAGCTTCGCCCTTGCTCTTGAAAACTTGATGATCGACTCAGCTACGGCGCTCTTCCTCCAGCGCTATTTAAGCTCTTACCTCCCCCTATTGTCATATAGTATCTACACGTACCGGTTTTTCCGATCTGAATGCATGACTTTCCTGTAGTGGTGGTTATTTTTGGTATAGCGTGATTCACATGTCACCCGCGATCTTCGCGGACATCGAAAGATTCGCTGTCAATTTGTGATTGGCTCTGTCTTTTTTGGAGTGGCTGTTCTTGATACTTATAATTATCCGGAAAATAAACGTCGGACAGATCGGGTTACATTTGATCTGCTGAGATCGAGACGTTATATAAAATTTTAAATATATATATTTTTCGCGGTTTATTACACACTTAAAACTCGCGTCGTTTACACGCAGTATGCTGGCAGTATATTGATACGACTATATACATATATCTAATCGTTTATGTTCTGTTTATGGTTTTTGCACAAGGTGCCATTTTACAAAAGATGGTGGCTATAATATGCTCTCTAGGTTAGTAAAAACAATTTTTCATGCTTTATAGTTAGTGTAACAAATCGCATAAGAGTCACACATATAATTGTAATAATGCTCCTTTCGGGCTACTATTTTACTAATAATTTACTAACAATCTCTTTTTTTTGTTACAAAAATTTCCCGACAATTTTTAACGTATTTTTGTTAGTGTAATAAACTTATAAAAATTTTCAGACAATTTTTAACGTGTTTTGGTTAGTATAATAAATTTACAAAAATTTTCCGACAATTTTTAACGTGTTTTTGTTAGTATAATAAAAAATGTGTTAAAGGGTTATTTAATATTATTGCCTTTCTTCTGTAAGTAAAAATTATTTGAGCAAAATTCATGGTGAAAAAGTTTTCTGTGAAAAGAAAAAGAAAATTTATATTAATTAGTGCCTGTCATTATAGTGGTTTCGAATTTCATTCTCAACGAAAGTGTTTGTTGGTCTCATATTGTTTTTGCTTTTCTCATGGTTTTCTTATAGTTCTTTGTTTTTAGATTTTAATGTGTTCCCACTCTGCCAAAAAATTTTCTATAACTCGATGAGTTTCGTGGAATGATTCGATCAGTTTTTATCTGTTCCTGCTTGAAGCTTCTAATTTCCTCCTCTACAGTTGCCATGCCGATCACGGTAAGTTTGTCTTGCTGTATTTTATTTGATATTTTGTTAATATTTCCTTCTCTTGTTTCTTTTCTTCTTGTGTGTTATAGAGGTCCCGTTCTTGACAAAATCGCAATGATGAATTGCAAGTCGCTTTACTGGATCAAGGTATCGAAATTGAGTCTTCATCGTCTTCGTCGTCGTCTTCGTCGTCGCCACCGCCTTTACCGCCGCCTTTCCCTGTAGAATCTATGGATTCTGATGTTGATCTTCCGCTAGTGATGCACTCGATTTCGAATTCGTCCAGTGCGAGCATCTTTTCGTTTTCTCCGGGTATATATACTCCGCCTACATCTCCAGAGCGATCTGAGGAAGAGATTCCAGTAGGCGATGATTGGGGTGCTGCTGTTGTGCGTGAAGCCTTTTTCTAGGATTTTGATTTTCGTCCCCGGATAGAAGATAGATATCGTCAGCCTATCTTTTGGGAAAAGTGCCATTTTCCAAGTCCCGGGCGCTGTGCTTATTGCGGAGGCGTAAATACATCGCCGGCGAGGATGGAAATTGATTTTCGGCGTCCTGGAGTTCCTTATGTAAGTTTTGGCATTGGCTTTTGTTTTCTTCTTTTCTCGTTTCTTCTTTTGATGTTTGTCCCCCTTTTTTTTGCCTTGCAGTATTGCTTTCCTACGGTTGCTCCAGCTCCTTTGGTCTGCAAGAACTATAAATTCGTTTTCTGTCACGATTCTAATCCATCTATTACTCCGGCGAATTGTGATGTTTGCGGCTGGCGCACTTATATGCGGGCTCCTTTGATGCGTTGGGAAAATGTGGAGGTGAGTCTATATATATTGTAACGTGGCAAAATATCGCCACGTCACATCGAGCAGCGAGCAGCCGGGTTAGAGCGTCTCAAGGTCGTGTGTATGGGTTTGTGTGCACGTTTTAATGGCGTTTCGTTTCTTTCGAGCGACGACGCGAGGAGAGGAGGAGTGACAACGAGAGGAGAAAAATACGCGGAACCTCTTCGCTCCTCATTCAAGGACGGGAGGAGAAGATGATGAACTCCGGGGCAACAATGGCAGATACAGATTCATCCAGGGCGTTCGAGCCCGCTCATAGTAAGTCGTCGGACGCAGATGGAGCGGGCGGGGGTCTTACTATACTCCTATACTACCCCTACATATATATATATAAATACATAAATCGGGTATTTTGAATGCGCCGAAAGTAGGGGTAGTATAGGGTTATTTTTAAATATGGAATATTGAATGCCAAAAGTGGAATTTTGAATGCGCTAGCGAAGGGTAGTTTATTATAGTTTATTGTATATATATATATATATATATATATATATATATATATATATATATATATGTAGATAGCTCGTCTCTTAGCTGTGAGCTCCCTCCTTCGTGTTGTATTTATTTTCGGCTTCTTTCTTGTAGAGTGGGGCAGTAGAGCGCGGCAGATCGTTGGCTTCTTGTGCGGTGGGTCAGGTTTGTTTCGATGTTGTATGCGTAGGTGGGCTTCTTTTAGAAAAGATCCTCGAGTGTTCCGGGTGAAATTCCGGTTTGCCTCATACGTATAAAACACTTGTCTTCGTATAATAAGTCATATTGGTTCGTTGGTACGGGGCAGGCTCTGTATATTACATATGCATTCTTCAAATATAGTTGAGGATCCATACGATGGCATAATTTGCATTCCCGTCTAATATCTAAACCCATTTTGCAACTAGTGCATTTACCGTAAGTTTTCTTGGATGCAAATCCTTTTCTTCCAAATTAAGTTCTAAGTTTTCGATATGTAAATAGTCGTCTGTTCTATCGAATGGTATATCTAAATCTAAATGTGGATGGAAGAGTCTGGTGACTTCTCTTGATATTCCATGAATATCTGTTTGCATGGGAATTGCTCTTTCGTCTTCTAGATTGACGTCCTCGGGTGTATTATTTCTTAATTGAGTGGTGACATTTCCACAAGGAAATCCCGAAATAAAGGGATAGTCGGGATGAAAGAAGAAATGGGTAGCTCGCGGATTGATTTTCCCATGGGATCCCCAATTCTCAATTTTTACCTGGTATGCAAAACATATCGTTTCTCTTGATCCCACGCAGAAAAATCCTTCCGTGGATAAATTAAAGATGGATATGTTGGGCACGTCCCATTGGTAGTAAGTGGCCAGTCTTCTCCATTTAAATCTGTATCTTCTTGATATTTCTATGTCGTATATAGGCCAGTTGGGGGCTATCTTATCGTACAGAGAAACATGCTGCATTCGGTCTTGCATTCTTCGAAAGAATTTTCGCTCGGTTACAATAATCCAGTAAAATTGCTGTACTCCTTTGCGAAAGGTAGAATTTATGCAATATTGTACATAAGTGAGTTCTTAATAGGCGGCGTAAATAAGTCCTTCTGCTTCCTGTGGCATTCGTAGCGTATCTTCGCAAAATATTCTTAAAGCGAATTTGATACTTTTCATCAATCTTTCATTGTCTCTAATTATTTCTTTAGTTAACCGGTGCCTGTGTCGGAGATAATGATTGACTCGTGCTTTAAATTTTCCTTGGTAGTCTAGTTCCATTCGCTCCATTTCCTATAAAATTAGTTAATTGGCAATAATTTTTACTTTCGATTTTCGGTTATAAGTTAGTGATATTAGTAATCACAAAGAAGCTCTTAAGATAGCGGATAATTAAGGCGTTTGGCCTCTCCTTTTCTCTTTATGAGGTAGTTTGCGATACATACTGCACAGGAGGCTAGCCCTTGTGGTATCAGTAATTGTTTTTTACAGTTTTCGCATTTTCCACCCGCTGTCGGGTGTCTTGTTAATACGTGAAATCTATGCACACGTATCCAGAGTTCCGACTGTTCTATAGGTAACTGGGCAAAGTATTTGTTACATCGTAGCCTCCATTCATGCGTGTTTAAATATATCTCACTCATCTCTGGTGACATTTTTAAGCATCGCTTCTTCTCCAGCGCGTCGTATAGCTCTGACGGCTCTCCGCTCGATGCCGTGGCTGCGACTGGTATTTTTATACGGTCTGGTCTCATGCTAGTGGAGAAGCATATATTAATGTACTGATGCCTTTTGATTATCCTCATTATGCGTTGTTCTCTTTTTTGATTATTAATTAATATTACTCTAGTTTTTTGTTTTTTTGTCTTGTGTTATTTGTTAATATCACTCTAAAAAAATGTTTTTATTAGATCACACGTATAATTCAAGAGAATGTATTTAATATGAATCTGGTCATCTGGCATATATTCAGGTACAAGGGGATTTAATGGCTGGGCATTTTCGGTATCTGATGGTACCGTAGCAGTGGTTGCTTGAGAATTCGGATTTTCGGTAGGATGATACATTATACGGGGGTCATTGGGAGATGTCGCTTCTCCGGTGCTTTTTTCCCCTTCCCTTTTGGACGTATTTGCTTGCTCGCGTCGAGCTCCGAGATGTAATAAAAGTTGCGTTACGGAGTACCATAATGATTCTATTAGATGTATGGAAAAACCGTATAAACTATATAAGGCATATCCGTGAATCATGGTATCCATAAGAAGCTTGACGAGTCGTCCGATTAATATTATACCGATAAGCCCTGTGCTGGCTGTGCCAAAAGTAAGAAAACTGGACCACATTCGGTTCCATGTTCCTTTTACTATTTCGGACATGGTTCTTTCGTCGAACATATGCGTTAGACCGATTCCTTCGGGTGTTCCTCTTCCCGTCATACTTTGTGCGATTTTATGAAGCACCGTTGGTTTTTCTACAGGGAAAAGAATCATATCCCTCAGTCTAGAGAAATCTTTCGCTCCGTAGATACCACTTATAGCTAGAGAATCGGAGCTCATATATTTCCATTCCGGTTTTGTTTGAGGGCGTAAAGTTTCGGGTCAGGTTGTTTCGACTAGGACAAGGAGCATTTTATACCAGCTATTATTCAGTTTAAACATTGCAGGTATACGCGCATCGCAGCTGAGCTCGGTTTCCGTCCAGACTAGTATGTGCGTCTGCGGAGCTAAGAATAGTTCCTCGCTTCCACGTCGAGTTTCGTAATTCTACTTCGACTCGTATACACTTTAAAAGATGTACCACTTGGCCTGCGATGACGCGTACATACCCGTTTTCGTCCATTAGCCTATATCCGAATTACTCTGGTGACATAGTTGCGATGGATACGGTATTTTTCAATATCTTCCTTCCTGATTCGCATTCTTGTTTTAATATTTTATAGTACATACTTTTTATTTGTCCACTCATGTATTTTTCTATATATAGAAATTTAGAATTTACGTACGCGAACATATCAGGTTTGCGGTTTCTATGGATGCCTTTACCTTAAGTGGTTTTTGGCGAACGTCTTCCATAACAAAGAGTTTTGGATGTTCGGTGCTGTAGTATCTGTAGCCACATTTCTTCATTTCTCCCTTGCGACGAAGCGAGTTCGTCGCTGGATCGCGTGAGACCCCTAGTGCCAACTAGTACTTGCAGTTTTTGCAATTACTAATCCCCTTACGTGTACTGTGTGTTTGAGTGACAACGAGTACGCCGGAGGAGCAGCGACGGAGCGGAAGAACGAAGAAGAGAGAGATCAACGACGCCGGAAAGCAGCAGAGACAACTACGCGTACGAGAGAATAGCGTGAGAGGCCGGTTCGCGGAACTTGTGAACCTGCTGCGACAGGCAAAATCGAGTATGTCGAAGCGTGAGTGTAAGCGCCGGAGCATCGATAGTGCCGAAGAGAGGGAGGAGAAGTCGATACGCAGAGTATCAGAGCGAAGTAGGAGAGCGATCGTCATCGATCGAAGGGGAAGGGCCAGAGAGAAGAGAAGCGCGTTGATTGGCCGAGCGGAAGCGTTGGGGACTTGAGGATCGACGCGCGCGCGGCGAGAACGAGAGAGTATTAGGAGGACCGTCGCAGAGTACAGTCGTGTCGTGTGTCTCTGAGCGATTTTCCTTTGTGTGTGAGCGCGTGCGGACTTCAAAGACGAGCAGGAGCGAGAGCAAGAGCGAGCCAGCGTCTCCAGTGAGCAGAATCTCCAGGAGGTGAGAGGAAGCGCTTCGAGAAGCCAGGCCCTGACGAGGACGCTGATAGTCAGCAGAATTCGTCCCAAGAGCAAGACCGAGCCGAGGTTGGGGAGCCGAGCGATGGAGAGGATAGCTGGGTCGGCACCGAGAGTCGAGCGCCGAACGAAAGAAGCCGAGAGAGACATTGAGCGCGGTAAGTTGCCGAAAGCGATCGCGAGTCGGAAGAAGGCCGGAGACAGCGCGAGCGAACGTTCAAGCGAGCGAGTGAGTGTGTGTGGACGAGCAGCGGACGAGGCGTGTGTGAGAGACAGGCAGCGCGTGCGCGAGGCCGAGCGCCGGCCATTGTACGTGTGTACGGGCAAGCGAGTGTGCGAGCTTGAGAGTGAGAGACAGCGCGTGGCGGGAACGTCGGCCGAGCGCGTGGCCGGACGAAGCGGTGTTGTGCGAGCGGACAAAAGCGTGATTGTAGTAGCCGAACGCGTAATAAACGAGAGTAATTGTAATTGTGTGTGTGTTCTTTATTTGCGAGACGAATTTCCTTACAGCCGAGCCATTTCCGAGCTCGGTGTTCCCTCGCTAACCTCCTCCGAGATCCCGGATTAAGAAATAATAGTGCGAGGCCTTCGGGAACTCTACTCGCGGATTAATCTTCTGACGAGTAGTCACACCCTTTCGTTACAATGCAAATGTGTGCTCGCCATGCTCAATGGAGTACATTATTTTTCCACGTTCAGTATCGTTTATTCAATCCAAGTATCCTTCATATAGCACTGAATAAGATTTTGTTCCACAGAAATCCTCGGGTACTGGCTCCCAGACTTGTGTCCCGTCGTGGTCGATACAACTTAATTCTTTAAATATACATCTAACTCCTAATTTGAGGATGACTTTATTTGAATCGAGATGTATCGGAGTCATATAATCTTGAAGAGTAATTTCAACATGTCCGGCGACATAAGCATCTTCCCATTTTCTATAATCATCCGTGTATGATTCACCTTGGCAGTGTCCGATATTCTCGTTTGTGCCTGCGAAGATGACTGGTCTTACCGTAGTCCCGTTTCGGGCGATTTTATCTATTCTGGTTTTATTGACTAGATAAGATTCGGTGGTTTGTATATTATGGCATTCGGCCGCCGTTAGTGTTTGAAAATATCCGAGTTCTCCGTTCAGTACTCTAGATGCGTGCCGATGCATGCCGCAATGTGTTATCACACGGTATATTTTTATCGCGCATTTGTACACATGTGTAGTGGAATAGTCATTTAATTGTAATAGCTGACCGTAATTTTTAACTACATCTAATTCAGGTTCTTTCACATCACAGTCGCCGACGTCTATAAGAGAAATGGTAGTTAAGTTCGACAGGTGATCGCCGCAATCGTATTCGTATAACCCATGCGCCGTTTTTATCATCCAAAGTAGCGTTAATCCGAACCACCAAACGATCATCTGTAAATAAATAAATAAGGGGGTTTTTGATCTGTATGTTTTTTGTTATTGGTATATTTTTGTTGTTATAATAATCGTTATTAACAGTCTAATTCTGTCGTTAGTTCTTTTTCCTTATCTTTTCTGGTTTTTATGACGAGTTTGGTCAGTTACAAAATTTTCTTATTTTTATTTTCATAGTTGACTATAATGGTATTTATGGCGCAAATGGCTAAGATCGTAACGATTATAACTAGGGCTCTTAGTGCGAATTCCGTTCGACCGTATATTCCTTCAGTTCTTAATTCCATTTGAGTTTCTCTAATAAGCTGCCATAAGTTCGTCGTTTTCTCTTTTTCGCCAATTCGTAAGAATATTCTTTTTGCAAAATTGTCTTCTAATACATCTGATAACTGGCTTATTTGCAGAGTCGAATTCGGCCATATGACAGTTTTTCCTTCGTTTTCCCTCTTTCCCGATATTTCCATTCCTCTGACTTCTATGTAGCAGGTCGGTTTTATTTTCATAATTCCCGTGCTTCGAGTCTCAACTCCCCTTCTGTTTCCTGAGCAAATGTATGTCAAGTTCTCGGGTTTTTGTAATATGTATACGATGGCATTAGCGGTCAGAATAAATTGTATGTATTCCTCAGTGATACTTTGATACATGACATTACATTTTCGGTAATCTAGTTGCACGGGGTAGAAGCAGGGTACTCTCACAATCCGTCGCATTTTCGAATTTAAACCATTGATTTGGGCAAGAAATTTTATCCAAAGATTCTATGCAGTCTTCTAAATCCGTCTGCTCTATGCATTGTATGGTTCCCTCTTTTACCAGCATGTATTACGTAGTATGTTGTATATACAGACTGGAGCTTAAATTCACCTCTGGAATTTCGGTCGCGTATTTTTTGTATAATGTCGCCTCTCCTTTGTTCATGCATGTGAATTGCAATCTTATTTCTATTTCATTTTGTGTAGCTAGGTATGTGTTTTTTATGTGTATTTATGTCGTACTTACTATAAAGATTTATATTAGGTAGGATGCATGGCTTGGCGCTTCCGCGAAGCACATGTTTTATCTGTTGGTATTGATTTCTGCTCAAAAAATTTGAGACTAATTTTCCTTCTTTTAATTGTTGTAGGCTTTCTTTGAGGTCTGAGCGTTACTGAATGTTGTTCTAATTGTCCCGTTATACTGCAATTTGGTCAAGTGCTTATAGAAATATATATATATATATATATATATATTTATAATCCTCCCCCTTTTAAATGGTTATTTATTTATTTCAAATCGATTGCTTTTTATAAAAGAATTTGCCAATTTATTTATTGATATCATAACTTTCTTTTGGTAAAATTAAAATTGAAATTTATGTAAAATCGAAGGTATAGGAGAAGTAACACTAAAGAAGTTTGTAGTCTGACCAACAGACCCTTAACATGAAGATATTTACGCGTTAATATTTTCATAGATAGATAGATTTGAATTTTTACCATATAAAGGTTGGAAATTGAGAGTTCGAAAATTAACTTTGATTAAAACAATGAAATAACCGTATAAATAGAGTAAACTCTTAGAATTTTTGTGACATTAAGGGTATCAAAAGTTATAAAATTAATCTTTAATTCTTACATAAGAAGAAACGACCTTATACTTGACAGCCTTTTACCTCTTAAAAGGTTTATTTGGGGGGGGGGTTGAGGGGTGCGGGAAGATTTCACTACTTTTAAATGGTATATAATACCTAAATTACAAAGAATCATTAACATCAACTAAATAAGTTAAAAATTTTAAAAATTAATGTACATATGCTTATGTATTATTGCAATAATAATTATTTTTTCGACACCGTCTGTACAGCAAATAGTTATATTTGGATCATTATTATTTAAACTAGCGCGCCACATTCGACCTTCGGCCCTTCGGGCCTTCAGGTCTCAGTGGCTTGCCGCCTTGCATCGCTTCGCGATGCAAGGCATGCAAAACGCGAAACGAAACGCGCTTCGCGCGTTTCGCTTCGCGTTTTGCATATAAGGCACGACCGACGCTCGCGCTTCGCGCTCACCAGATCCCCCTACGTTCGCGCTTCGCGCTCACCTGGTTTGAAATTTTAAAAAATGCTCGCATATTTTTTGTATGTATGGGATCAAGCTCAATTTTGTTCTGTCACGATATTAGCATAGGGAGAGATTGTAAAAAAAAATTTGGCTCGATTGGAGTTAATGTCGCAGAGATAATCGAGATCAACTGAAATTTTTATTTAAAAAAATTAGTTTTAGGGTTTTACAACATATTGAATTACTCTGAACGTATAATGATTATAGTCAAAAATTGTATTTTTAAAATATCTACAACTTTTATGTTGAACATTTTTATGTAAAACGTATACGTAAAAAGTTTTATTATGAAAAACGAATATTTTAATGTAAAAATTTGATTTTAGCTTGTTAATTTGAATTCTTAGCATTTTCGAGTGTTCAAGTTAATAGGAAAAAGTTGTATTTTTTAAAGATGTACAACATTTCCATTTAACTTTTTTGTGTAAAATGCTTAGAATTTGAGTTATGACCAAAAAACCGTTTTTTGAAATTTAAAAAAATGCTCGCATATTTTTTGTATGTATGGGATCAAGCTCAATTTTGTACTGTCACGATATTAGCATAGGGAGAGATTGTAAAAAAAAATTTTGCTCGATTGGAGTTAATGTCGCAGAGAAAATCGAGATCAACTGAAATTTTTATTTAAAAAAATTAGTTTTAGGGTTTTACAACATATTGAATTACTCTGAACGTATAATGATTATAGTCAAAAATTGTATTTTTAAAATGTCTACAACTTTTATATTGAACGTTTTTATGTGCAACGTAAGCCTAAAAAGTTTTATGATGTTAAACGAATTATTTTAATGTGAAAATTCGATTTTAGCTTGTGAACTTGAATTCTAATCATTTTCGAGGGTTTATGTTAATAGGAAAAAGTTGTATCTTTTTGAGACGTACAACATTTCCATTTAACTTTTTTGTGTAAAATGTTTAGAATTTGAGTTATAACCAAAAAACCGTTTTTCGAAAATCCAAAAAATGCCCGCATATTTTTTGTATATACGGAATCAAGCCCAATTTTACACTGTCACGATATTAACATAAGGAGAGTTTATGAAAAAAAATTTGCCTCGATTGGAGTTAATTTCGCAGAGATAATCGAGGCCAACTGAAATTTCTTTTAAAAAAAATCTGTTTTCTAGTTTTACAATATATTGAATCGCTCTGAATGTATAATTATTATGGTCAAAAATTGTATTTTTAAAATGTATACAACTTTTATATTGAACGTTTTTATGTGCAACGTAAGCCTAAAAAGTTTTATGATGTTAAACGAATTATTTTAATGTGAAAATTCGATTTTAGCTTGTGAACTTGAATTCTAATCATTTTCGAGGGTTTATGTTAATAGGAAGAAGTTGTATTTTTTTGAGACGTACTACATTTCCATTTAACTTTTTTGTATAAAATGCTTAGAATTTGAGTTATAACCAAAAAACCGTTTTTCGAAAATTTAAAAAATGCCCGCATATTTTTTGTATGAATGGAAATAAGTCCAATTTTAGACTGTCACGATATTAACATAAGGAGAGTTTGTGAAAAAAAAATTGGATCGATTGGAACTTATCTGACTGAGATAAACTTATTACAACATAATTAATTAAAAATACATGTAAAAATAAGCATAAAGAGCTCTCATTTGAACAATTGGCCGGTAATCGCGAAAGTAAAAAAAGTATATGATATAGTTTATGATAAACTTGCAGATGCACGCAAAGGTAATAATCTAGCAAAAACCGACAGTAGACTAATACTCTTCGAGCATACTTCATAGCTTATACTTCATAGCTTCGTTATAGGGATCTCTATATCCCCATAACTTGGTGCCAACCCAATTGCGTACTATAACTATGTCTAACCTGAAGTACTAATCTACCGTTGGTTTCTGCTAGTTTATAACCTCCCCGTGTAACTCTAAGTTTATCACAAATTATATTATTCAAATTGCGTTAAAAACCCCTAAAACAATGTGTGCAATAACGTTTAATCTAGAACCTACAAAAAGTTTAAAGTGAAAAAATGCATTTACAGAAAAGATGGCATTAGGATCAAAATACTATCAATGGATTTCACTCTGTCAGATACGTATATTTTAATTATCTTCGAATAAATTAACTTAAGGATTATAGAACATGATTCTTTGTTTTAAAATAAATTATTCTTTCTCTCTTACAGGTAAAAAAGAAATTTATAAACAGCAGACTTAACTGAATCAGCCTTATTTATCACTGTAAGTAATATACAGAAAAATAAAAATAAAATCCAAAACTTGTGTATATTATTTCTTCGAAACGATGAAAATACAAAACTTTCACTAGCTTGTCTTTTCACAAGAAAATTCTTTTCTTGTATAACCTGATAGTTATATGCCTTCGTAAGTTCTCGTTACCATATATAAAACAAAATATGCTTTTCCCTTGGGAAAGGTCTCGTTACATCTGGAAACTTAGTATACTTGCTCTCTCAAAATTGGGAAAAACTTCTAAACCGCTTGTCTTCTGAACTTCCTTCCCTTTATAATATGACAGTTGCGTAACCACCCAATAGAAATTCTGTAAAAACTTTCAACGACACTTGAACGATCAAAATACAACACTTTCACTAGCTTGTCACGTCACAAAAAAATTCTTTTCTTGTATAACCTGATAGTAAAATATAATCTAAAAGGTGTGTCTATTATTTACTTACATAATCCAAAAATAAACTTGTGCTTACAGTTGACATAGCTTGACAGTTGCATAATTTTTGTGTAAATTCAAAAATTGTAATAGAGATCAACTGCGAATTCCGTAGAAACTTTCTTGAATACATTGCGACGAAGCAATAATTATTGCTGCGTCGTGATCATTGTTGCACGGTCAGCTGACTTACACTCGGCGAGTTGACAGCTCCTGGAGCGGAGCCAGCGCTCGGTGGCGCTCGCAGGAGTTGCCTCTGACCGACCGCGTGCGGAGCGCAGGATGTGAGCTCTCGAGTCACACCTGCGCAGCGCATCGGCGCTCGGGAGTGGGCATGGCAGGAAGCGAGCCGGCGGCCGCGCGCACGCGGTTACATGCATGCGGCGGTGTGTAGAGGGGAGAGCGCGAGTGTGAGGGTGAGCGAGAGAGAGGGAGAGAGAGTCGGCGCGCGCGGGATAGAGACATTTGGCGAGAGTGGGAATCGAGTGTGTGCTTGAGAGGGAGAGAGAGAGAGATGAATATAGTGGCGCGAAGTTGACGACGTTTGGAGCGCTCAGAGTTGACTTTATGTTGACTTGCGGACGTCATAGAGATGTATAGAGGAATATACGGGCTAGGAATCTTCGAGGATGATAGGGGCTTTTCAAATATCGCGCGGATTACAGATTATCTATAGGTGGAGCCACCGGATGGATATCGACATGATTGATTGATTGATCGATATCCATAAAGGGGGCGCGAATTTGCATTTTGAGGAAATACATAGAGGACCTTAATTGATTTTCTAACCAATGATAAAATTGGATTTGGAAAAGAGGGCGCTGGGGAAAATCACGGATAGAGGAATAAATTAATGGTGGTCTATTAATGGCTAATAGAGGATTTATTTCAGATAAAGGACCAATTGGAAAATTCGGTGATCAGATCGACGCTTCCGTGAAGAAGGAGGCCGGGTGGGAAAAACGCGGCATCTTTCCTCGGACGAAGCGTCGACCGCGTCACTCTGTCGGCGGACGCCTTGGTGATAGTCCGCACTCTGATTCCGTCACTAGCAATTGTAGTATCAAGTCGCTTTTCAGCAGTTATTGTTTTTCTTCGCTCCTCTCTTTCTTTTGGGGAAGCCATCTTTGTGTTGGAGATTTTGTTGAGGAAGCTTGGGGAGAGGTTTTTCCGTTGGAAAACTATTTTGGAGGAGATTTTGAGTCACAGAGTCGACGAGGTGTTTTTCATTGCAGTCCTTGTGTATTATTTATAGAGGAATTTGGTCAGAGTTTGGTACCTTATTTAATATACGAGGGAAAAACATATAAAGGAATAATTTACATGTCGAGAAATAAGTGTCGCGTTCGATAGAGGATTTCTTCGCGCGTTTCAGCGGATGGCGGTTTCCCTTTGGTTTATTTAAAAGCAATCGTAGAGGAAATTTCGCGGCCCTTTTTCTATTTAGCACTATGGAGCAGCCTTGGATTTAGTAATTTCGCCACGTGCCCATGATATTATTTCGAGTTCGAATTTGTTTGCCAAAAGAACTGATTGTATAACAAAAATAGAATATATCCGTACTTCATTAACCAATTTATTTGTGTTCAACAATTTTCACCCGATTGCCACCACATTTCCCGCTTTCCATCCATTGCAGGGATACCACTAGCCAGGGAAAAAGAAGAAAGCCGTGTGTTAAATAAATACTTTGTAAATAACTGGAATTCCCGTGCGGGCGGGAAAATTCCACGTTACAACATACACAATAAAATTACAACACTTTCACTAGCTCGTCACATCGATCACATCGATTCCTTTCAATGCATGGACTTTCTTTTCTTTTGATATACATAATAGACAAAATGAATAATTTTTAATAGTCACTTCAACAACCGTAGAAACTTTCTTGCATGAAGGTTCGAAATATTCTTAACACTTCACTAACTTGCACATCACTAGAAAATTCTTTTATTATATTATGATTTCATCTGAAAGTTGTATAAATTCCTTCCAATAAAAAATCTGAAAAATAAAAGCAAACATTTTATCAAAGAATCAGTTCTCAATATGTTTGATTGTCTTTTATATTTTGTAACGTGGAATTGGCCTCGCCCGCCCGAGGATTCCCGTTAGTGTACAAAATATTTTTAATTACCGGCTGCCTCTCGCTCTCGGGTCCTGGATCCTGAAAAGCGGAAAACGTGCGGGAAAATTTGTAGCAATAGGGATTTACAGTTAAAATTAAAAAAAATACAATAATTATAATATAGAACAAATTACGAAAATATATTATGGAATACTCTTTAGAGAAATAATGCGTGGCAAACAATTCATAGGAAAGAGTTTAAATAGAATGCATGGGCCACCGGCCAAATTACTAGCTCCAATGGGCCACGTGGTGTGCTAAATAAAAAGTCGCGAAATTCCTCTACGTGACTCTAGATTTTCGGGTTTCAAAAAAAAAAAAAAAAGTGAGCTGTCTCGGGACAGCTGACAGATGTGAAACATCGACTTTGATAATTATTGAAAGAAGTTTATCGTAAATGAAGAATATTTAACAGAAATAAATGTTGTTCTACATCAACCTAAAAATTACATGTAATTGTCTTTAAATTTTATTAATTTTGATATTTCTCATCTTCGAGGCGTTCCGCGACGGCTCTTTTTTTTTTTTTTTTGTTGCAAAATTTTTGATTTATGAAAATTAAATTGCGTCAACTAGACGAATGAAACACAAGAAAAGTTGATGACGTTAACTTTTCGAAATACACGACGCGTCTACTAGTCACATAATATAAGAAAATTTTGAAGATGCTATGTCAGTCCGGCCAGAGGTCCGACGCTTGGGTCCTGTAGGTGCATTTCGAGTGCGTTTGCGAATTCATTGCTCTATCCTTCTCTCAATTAGCAGAACATTTTTTCCGCTTTCTATTTGTATAGTATACGCGCTAAACCTGGCACACACACAGACATACACAAATGCATTCTCACTCTCTCAGAGAAAAGCCCTAAAGAGAGCGAGTAGAGGGGGAAGAGAGCTCTAGTTGCCGCCGAGATGGGCCTGCATCGCGCATCTTAGAGAGTTTCCACACTGAGTGCCATGCGACATCTATTCGTGCAGTAAGAGTATATCTATATACGTGTACTCCCTTGTATATTGTTCTCCCCGTGTGGAACCTCCCTTAGAAAGTGGAGGGGGAAGCCTGCTAGCAGTCCTAGTCGTGAAGAGAGGACTTGGCACGCGACAAGCATGCTGTATGCGTAGGCGGAGTGGGGGGTTAGAACGTTTCGCCAGATATTAGGATTTTTTTGGTCGGAATTTTCTTTTGTTTTCAAGTACGGTTTCACTCCTCGAGGCGCGCCTATAGATGTTTCACATCAAAAAAACAACTGCCAATTCCAGCTGAAACGCGAAATCAGTATCGAATCGTATCGTATGAAAATTTTATTAATTTCTCACCGTTATTTTCCACCACAAAATAAGAGAAAGAACCAGAAACAGAAACACCGGGCCTCTGATAAGATCCAATCACCAATTCTGAAAATTCCAACAATGGAAAAACAGACTTCAAAAACCCAATGGCATCGAACTGCGCGCAACTTCTAGGAAATTTTCCAAGTACTGAGGGAAACCCAAAAAGAACTGAACACTGAAAGATTCCGGAACAGAGTGGCCAAGGACGACGCTCCGCTCGAGGAAAAAGCCGCGGTTTTCCCACCTCGCCTCCTTCTTCACGGAAACGTCGTCCTGGAAGGTAAATCCCCATTGGTCCTGATAATTCCCTAAATCCGCAATTGGCCTATTTAAATACCACTACTAATTCATTATCTATCTATGAATTTCCCAGCGCCCTCTTTTTCTATTTCTAATTTTCCTATTGGCCGACTATACAATTATCGCCCTCTATATCATATATCGATATGCAAATCCCGCGTCCCCTTTATTGATCTTTATCAATCAATCAATAAGAATAGCCGTAAGGTGACTCCCTCTACGGATAACTAGCCAGGCGCGCGACATTTGAAAAGCCACAGTCATCCTAATCAAATAATACCTCTATTTGTCTTTATTATGTCCAAGAGTTGTCATAAAGTCAACTCCACCATAACGCGTTTAAGGGGTTATGCCTGAGTTAAACCTGAAAAAAATAAATTATCAGTTAACAGGTCAAAAAAAATGTTGTACAAGTAATATCAAATAAAAACTTTTTTGTGATTAAACTGTACATATTAGTTGTAATTTTCCATGTGTTTAAAAACTTATATATCTATACTTACTATGTGTGAAGAACCATGTGTGAAGAACTAAATTTGAGTATATTTTATCCTTTGCCGTAAGGTTTCTCATGATCCAGGTGATGAATTCAAACCAAACTGGATGGCAATACTTCTAAATGTCTTTCTCCTCAGCTTGAACGGAAGGGATTACTGAAAAATAAAAATTTTAAATATTTAGAAACACATAAGTTCATAATATTCATAATTATAGTGAATTATGCATATGTTCAAATGCGTAACATTCTTTAAACTTACCTTAGCCAATTTCCCTCCGTTCAAGCAGTGAAGAAGGGCTTCCTGGAGTTCTCTAAAAAATTGCAGCTTAATCGGTCCCATAGTTGTTGAGAAATCCTGCGGCAACTGACCTAAAATCACAAAAATTCAAAACTTGAGAAAACTGCATTTAAAGTTTATACATGAAACTTATTTCCATTTATCGGGTAGTACTTACAGAAACTGCTTGGCATATTTTTTTGTGTTTTGGCATAAAATATCTCTGTATTAAGGGATATATTAAGACCCGGGTGCCACACATATTGATATACTAGTATCAAAAGCTGAAATTGAAATATAAATTTTTATACGCATTCACAGTCAGTATGTTTCATATGAATATAATTGTTGGTATTGCTTACCCATGACTTTCTAGGATTCTTAATAGTTACAGCCAACTTCCACAACATCTAACCTTGCATCGAACACAGAAGTACCTTATCGTTCACATGCCATTGACAGCTTATATACCTAAAAATAAAGAACACACTCACAAAGAACAAGTTCTTCACAAATAATGTGTTATTTAGAGTCCAAAATACTTATCTAAATTTAAACACCACTGACACTTAGAAGTTTTCACTTCAGATCAAAATTCACAAGATCAAGCTTGCACTAGACTGCAGATCAAGCAGACGAAAGAGCTGTCTGATAGCAAACTTAACTAGGTTGGTAAAACAGTGATTGACTTTTCCATATGCTGTATGGTACCATGTTTTTAGGTGGTAATTTATAAAAATATTTTAGTTTACACGCATGCTTATTATTTTATTAAAAATATTAAATTAATGAAACAGATAAATTTATTTTATTTTTAACATTCACAATAAAAAAATCTATGCTTTTATCAGAATGAGCTATTTACTATATGCAATAATTCATAAATAAATAATTTGTGTTATTTTTAATAAAACTGTCTTTTATCAAAAGGAGTTTGTATGCACATTTAACGTTAAATTTTCTATAAAAATGTAATGGCTTTGAATAAACAAAAGCGCTATAGAATAAAATATGAAAAATACTTAATTTTGACAAATTATATATTTTTAGTATTTTGCCTATAATTTTGTAACGAAATTTTTTCGGGCAAAAGGAGTTTCAACAGTATATTCTACAGTAAATTTGCTATTAAAAAATCAAATAAAAAAAAATTTGATTTTTTTGAATTTTAACTCAGGCATAACCCCTTAAATCATGCATTCACAGTCTTTCTGAATGCCCCAAACGCAGTCAACTTCGCGCCGCTATCTCTATCTCTCTCCTTCTCACTCAAGCGCACGCTCTCGTTTTCTTTCTCTCTCTCTCTCTCTCTCTCTCTCTCTCTCTCTCTCTCTCACAAGCTCGACTCCCACTCTCGCTCACGCGCCAATTCCCTCTCTATCTCTCGCACACATTCACGCGCTCTCTCCTCTATACACAGCGGTGCGCATGTAACCGCGTGCGCGCTGCCGCCGTCTCGCTTCCTACCGTACCCCCTCCCGAGCGCCGACGCGCTGCGCAGGTGTGACTCGGGATCTCACATCCTGCGCTCCGCACGCCGTCGGTTAGAGGCAACTCCTGCAAGCGCCACCGAGCGCTGGCTCCGCTCCATGGCCTGTCAGTTCGCCGAGAGTGAGTCAGCTGGCTGCATTAAATAATCACGACGCAGCAATATTTATTGCTACGTCGCAATTTATAAAAAAGTAAAACTACACACTTATCTAAATCTAGCCTATTCGTTATTTTTATGAAATGTCTTAATCATGACATTTAAAATAATTTATCCAAACACAGTTGAGTAAATTTACATATTTTTTTGATAATAAAATCACTTGTTTATTGTTATTATATTGTATGACTAAACTAATACTTTTTCTTTAACACAGCATGTGTTATTGTATTGGATAATATCAAACGTCTGCATCTGCACATAAAAATGTCAGCTCGTCTGCATTTGCACACATATAAACTGTATACATACAACAGTATACGTAAAGCTGACGTCACACGATGACGTACTTCCGCGGAGAACATTTTCTCCGGGAGAAAAATTTTCGTTGAGGAGTTCATGATCTCGAACTTTCACTTTACAATAACTTTTGATACAAGCCACTTCACAAAATATGGCCCTGAAATGATTGTGTAAGTTTTATCCCAAGCTTTCATTTGAGTGCTCATAGTTGAGAAACAAAGCTCTGAATGCGAAGAAAACCGTATGCCTAGTTTCCAACAGGGCCTAGGAGAAGATTATAGGGTCTGGCTAGCGCCCGACGGCGGTGTACATACTGAGGTATCTTATACTTGCCATCGTGGCGCTACCGCGCCCCTTGATTTATTTTGTCACTTTCAATTATTTTTGCTTGTTTATCTTTCAAAAAGCACTCCCGTCGGACCTGAAATTCTCTCGTTGGTCCTAAAGCAACTAAAGATTCTACCACTTTATCGTCTGCCTCTTACTCGCTACTTGAATTACATCTATTTAAATTTTTCCGATATCTTAAAAATTTCGATTTATCCTTAGGGAATTTCAAAACGTCTTCAGGTTCGTCTAGATTATATATTCGACACTTTTGCGATAGTCTATTTGAAAGTTCTAATGCTTCGGTTATTAATGTGTCGATTTCCTTTGAATTGTTCGCGCACGCTTCATCTACTTGTTTTTCTTTTATTCGAAATTGATTTAATAATGTTGTATCGTTAGTATCTTTGTTTGTTTACCACTAATTAGTAAACGCTTCTCCTTCCGGATTGCTTAAAAATCATCACAGGTAATCTCGATTTCGTTTGTTCCGAAAGTCGATGCACCATTTTTAAATAATAAATATTAAATGTGTTACGTCTGAATAGTGACGCTCACAACTATATAATAATTATTATCAAGTGTGATGGTTTGAAGTAAAAGAATTGTATGCTCGGTTGTTCAGTATAAATAATACATTTATTGCATATTATAAGCTCACAAATAAATCTCCCCATTGGCTACCATATTCAGGGTCGTGGCCTACCGGGTAGGAGAGCGGGATTTCGAGATTATCTTTTCGCTTATCACTCAGTGTTAGACAAACGTGAGTGTGAATGAACGCGGCGCGAACAGAAAAAGAATGGTACCTTGAGTTTGTGTGTGTTTGTGTGGATATGTGTATATAAGCAGATGGTCGTACGTGCAGCTGGATGAGGCGTCGAGTGGTTCCCCCGATGCTCCAGTGATGTTCCCCGAAATAGATGGCTTGGCCTACTGTCGGGCTGTTGCAAAGTGCAGCGTCTCGTTGCGGGGTCGACGATCTCCCTCGCCTTGCTCGTTTTTTCGGATTATCGGATGATGTGGAATGAGCGGTGAACGTCTCGTAGCTGGATGCTTCCCGTATGCAGCAATAGCTTGGATAGACTGAGAATGTCACGGACAGAGCTTCGCCCTTGCTCTTGAAAACTTGATGATCAACTCAGCTACGGCGCTCTCCCTCCACTGCTATTTAAGCTCTTACCTCCCCCTATTGTCGTATAGTATCTTTACGTACCGGTTTTTCCGATCTGAATGCATGACTTTCCTATAGTGGTGGTTATTTTTGGTATAGCGTGATTCACATATCACCCGCGATCTTCGCGGACATCGAAAGATTCGCTGTCAATTTGTGATTGGCTCTGTCTTATTTGGGGTGACTGTTCTTGATACTTATAATTATCCGGAAAATAGTCGTCGAACAGATCGGGTTACATTTAATCTGCTTAGATTGAGACGTTATATAAAATTTTAAATATATATTTTTTTCACAGTTTATTACAAGGCAGAAGTTTTTTGTGAGTGTCTAAACAAACATAAATTTTGAAGGCTTCATATATGTTTGTTTAGATAAGTGGAAAGAATAAATAAAGAAACACGAAGGAAGAGTAGGTGAAATAAATTAAAATCAGGTAATGTTAGTTGAAAGTATATTTATTTGATCCTTGAATGTCTAAAAAAAAATGCTAAATTACTTGGAAAAATAAAAGTGTGAATAGTTTTGCAATTAAACTGTTAAGTTTAGTTGCTTGTTTGGTTAAAAAGGTTTTGTTAAAAATTGGTGCCTCAGATCCAGTAGCGAGGAGACTTATGTGGAAATTTTTTTGAGAATCTTCGGTTTCCTGAAAGTTCATAGAATTGATGAAAGTATTGAGTAAATTTAATTGTTACATATTCTTGAAGGTTTTACTTATTTGTGTGAAAAAGAAGGTATCAATCAAGTCTTATATGAGAGTCTGTGGATTTTGTGAGTGTCATATAGGCGTATAATTATTTACTTTTGTGTAATTGTGAAATATCAGGAGGTGTCGGAAGAGGTTTGAGCATAACGACACTTGCTGATACGTCAAAAGTTGAATTGCAGTTGTGCATAGGATGTAGAAAGACAAATTCAGCTTTCAAGGTAGTTGCGACAAAGTTTTTGTGCAGACTCAGCTCATGCGGAAACAGTGTTTTTTTTTTAGAGTCAGTTTTATAATGCGTTTTTATTAAGAGTGTAGCAATGGGGGGAGGGGGGGGGGGAACGAGAGGGGAAAATGAAGTGTCAGTTTATCTGTGTATAATTATTTTTTATCAAGGGGCGCGGTAGCGCCACGATAGCCCTTATATACTTTAAACTTGCACTGTTGGAACCTTGGCGTACAGTTTTCTTCGCATTAAGAGCATTGTTTCGTACGTATTAGAACTTATATGAAAGCTTTCGACAAAACTTACAAAATCACATCAGGGTCATATTTTGCATAATAGCGTCTATCAAAAGTTATTGTAAAGTGAAAGCTCGGACTGGTCAATTCTTCTCGAGAGAGAACACTGAACAATTAATGTAATTCCGGTTATGTCAATACTACGTACTTCCGCATTATATAGATCATGCACCATATAGATATACTTATATACGTGCTGCGCAAATGCAGACGATGTTTCACGATCAAACACTGTTTACATACAATCATAAAATAATCCACTTGTTTAGTTAACAGTTTCTAATTAAATATTATAAATAGTAGTATTAACTATTTAACCTAATTAGATATTTTAAATATAACAGTGAAATATAATTAAGTCGATAAGTTGAGTTTGTATTAATAATATATTACAATAACATAAACATGACTAACAGAATTTTATTAGATAAGTATTCAGTTTTATTTTGATATCTATCAGTAAAATAAAAATGAACTTTTTGTAAAATGATTCTTTGTTTAAATTTTTTTATTTTTTTTCAGATATTTTCTGTTTCCATTGAGAGCTTACACAACTATCAAGTTATATAGGAAGGGAATTTCCGTAACGAGCTAGTGAAGTGAAAAAATGATACATAAATATATTATATATCATATATTATATATCATTTATACAATTTTATAAATATATTCTTTGATTAAATGTTATCTTTTATTTTTTTCTGATTTTCACAAGTTTCTTATATAGGAGGTTATACGACAAACAACATAGGTAAATATTGAAAAAAAAATGAAAAGGTTTCTGTATGTGATCTTAAAAAACAAAAAATGTGTAATATTTTCTATCAGTCTCACATGTATTTACTGGGAAATATTTATAACAGACAATCATTCCTTGACAATAATTCCTATCACGCAGTAAAATTAAGCAGTACTTTGAGTCAAGAAAGATTATAATGTCATATACTAGACGATAGCTGGATATCTCAAGTTTAGACCAGTCAAAAGAAAGTTCCTGTGACGAAGTGGAATTAGTGAAATGAAAAATTATTTTGATTCAAGAATTATTTATAAGACATGCTGGAAGAACACAATTATCAAGAATAATAAATATTTAAAGACCGGATTTACGGGTCGTAAATACGGACGCGCAGGTACACTATATTTCGTTTTGGAATCTAGCCTCGACTGGTAAGTCTTATGTTCCGTAATTGTTAACCCCCCCCCCCCCAAACAAACCTTTCCAAGGTAAATGGCTGGCAAGTATAAGGTCGTTTCTTCATGTAAAAATTAAAGATTAATTTTACAACTCTTGATAACCTTAATGTAAAAAAAAAACTCTTAATAACACTTATGCAGACAAAACAAAATTTTTATTAACATTCATACAGACAAAATAAAAATTCTTAGAGCTTACTCTAAAATTCAACTTTAATTTTCAAACTTCGACAACTATTATGTAGTCGAAATTATAAGTGCTGTATTCTATACATTTATTTAATTATGGAAATTAAAGATCTTGATAACGCTTATATAGACAAAATACTAGTAGCTTTACTGCATACTTTTAAGACGTGTTGATATTATAATCGTCAGATCAACAAATAATATATCTTCTTTCCTCTTGTGAATAAGTGATCGAACACAAATACTGGAAGAATATGTGATACTTATAGATCAAGTTGGAAAACAAATAATTATGTTAGAATGAATGTCTTCTTTTACCTATTCAATGAGTTAATCACAACCACTCAAATCATGATGCTTATGCATTAAGCTAAAAAAATCTGAAACTCTCATGTATGAAAATAGGAACGTGTAACCATCTTCGCGTTAAGGGTCTGTTGGACAGATTACCATTTCTTTAGTGTCACTTCTCCTTCGATTATCTATACCTTAGATTTGGCATAAATTCTCATTTTAATTTTAAGAAAAGAAAGTTATGATATCAATAAATAAATTGGCAAGTTTTATGTTATAAAAAGTAATTGTTTTCATTTTCAAATAAATAAATAACCGATTAAATTGAGGAAGGATTATAAATATATGTGTTCATATAAACACTCAATCAAATTGCAGCATGTGAACAGGTGGATAGCCTGTGAAAAGGTACAGTCGGGTACAATTAAAACTTTGAATAATTGCGACTGCTGCCACGTTCTGTACATGTAATAGAATGGTATGATGTTCTTACATGACATTATCACATGACAAATGTGCCCATAATATGTAGTAATATCATGTTTGTTTAAAATTATTATGTAATTTAAGAAGATTGTTTCGCATCATGAAAACTTTTTCATTTATTTATGGAAGCTACGAGCGGATGTACAATCTACTCTACTTAGTAATTCAGTAATTGTATTGCTATCCTTATTGCATTAAAAATCTATGTCCAGGACGATTATATACAATTATATATGAGATTTAAATTCTGTTGATTTACATACATTTAAAAAAATCAGAAACAAATTCTATCATGTAGAACGCAATTTTTTGACGGAAAACTTGCCGCCCCGTCCTATCATAGATAATCGATGAACCACTAAATGTCAGTGTAATTAACAATATCATAAAATTTTTAATATAGTTAATTTATCGTCCTATTATCCTATAATGGGTACTACTCAAATCATTATATTAAACTGTGAGACCAATGGCCTCAAATAATAATAAACAATGGAATTCCACTTTTTAATTAAGTAAAGATTTTAATTAAGTAAAGATTTAAAACTAAAAGCTGTAAACTAAATAAATATTAATTTAAAATTTTTAAACTTGATTTATTTTCCAACTTGAGTCATAGAAATTTATTTTATAACGTTTTTTTAATATGTAATAATAGTCACAATTATTTTTAATCAACTTCCTGCAATCTTCCGATAATACTAACAGAGGTTTGTAAAACATACATACAAATAACCAAAAATTGAGCTTAGAATGATTGCAAGATTAAGTTTGAATTCTTCAAAAATTGGTTAAGGACAGTAATCAAATGTATAGAATACAGCACTTATAATTTCGACTACATAAGAGTTGTCGAAGTTTGAAAATTAAAGTTGAATTTTAGAGTAAGCTCTAAGAATTTTTATTTTGTCTGTATGAATGTTAATAAAAGTTTTGTTTTGTCTGCATAAGTGTTATTAAGAGTTTTTTTTACATTAAGGTTATCAAGAGTTGTAAAATTAATCTTTAATTTTTACATGAAGAAACGACCTTATACTTGCCAGCCTTTTACCTTGGAAAGGTTTGTTTGGGGGGCGGAGGAGATATCACTACTTTTAAAAGGTATATAATATGTAAATTATAAAGAATAGTTAACATCGATTAAATAAGTAATAAATTTAAAATATTAATGTACATTTGCTCATGAATTATTGGAATAATAATAATAATTATTTTTAGACACTATCTGTAGAGTAAATAGTTTTTTAGATCGTTATTATTCACTAAGAAATCTATCTTTTCCACACCACCCTCGAGGTAAATAGAATAGCGCGTTTTTTTTCCTTTATTGACACTAAATTTTATGTTAAGTTCCATAATGATTTGTTTCGCAAATATACATCAAAGAAATCTGTACGTCTAAAATTATTGCTAATTAATTAACTGATAACTGCTTTCTTGAAAGCATTTGTACGTTACGTATACTATTCTCATGCAGAACATGAGTGATATAGAATTTTAATATTTATACAAGTTTACATCGTATCCTTCACAATTGTTTAATCTATATTATAGAATAATGTAAATAATATTTAGAATAAAAAGAAGTATATGTAAGTTAGTTTTCAATATCCCTATGATTCTTTATGATAGACGTATTATCATTTTTAATGCAACCCACCTAATTCGGTAAACGTTTAGAAAACTGTAATCGAATTTAAACTTTATGAAAACTTGTAAAAAATAGTGTCAGTAAAGTTGTGGTATCCCCTGTATGACTTTCACATAAATACTTACACGGTTGACATCATAAATTTAGTGTCTAAATTTGACCATATTTGAGCTGTTCAATATTGAATACTATAAAAACTTTCGTCGATACTAAAAAATGAAAATTTCACTAGCTTGTCATGTCAAAAGAATTCTTTCCTTGTAAAATCTGATAGTTGTATGCCTTCATAAGTTCTCGTTACCGTATACTAAACAAAAAATGCTTTTCCCTTGAGAAAAGCTCGTTACATCTGGAATCTGAGTGTACTTGCTCTCTCCAAATTGCGAACAAATTCTAAACCACTTGCCTTCTGAACTTATAGAATAATTATAAATAGGAAAACATCCACTGCAAATCTGTAAAAACTTTCAATAATAAATAAATGATGCAAACACAACACTTTCACTAGCTTGTCACATAACAAGAAAATTCTGTATAATCTGATAGTTGTATTTCTTCCAGTAAAACCTGAAAAAGTCTCGTTACATCCTGGAATCTGAGTGTACTTGCTCTCTCAAAATTGGGTGAAAATTCTAAATCACTTGTCTTATGAACTTATGCAATAATTATACATCTTGTAAAAATATTTCGCACATCACTAGCTTCTCACAGGAATATAACATGACAGTTGCGTAACTTCTTAATAAAAATAGAAAAACATGCACTGCAAACACTAAAAACTTTCTTCGATACTAAAAAATGAAAATTTCACCAGCTTGTCACGTCACAAGAATTCTTCGCTTGTAAAATTGTATGCCTTCGCAAGTTCTCTATATACCGTATACTATCAGTAAGTATCAGTAAGTTCCCGGAAGTGATACCGGCGGCCCCTGCCCGGGGACGTGCCGGTTCTGGCACTTAGGGCAAGCCGATTATGCCGTTCCTCCTGTACCTTCATCATTTACTGTCAAACATCCCTTAGGACGCCCCTCGCAACCTAACCCAGCCTACTATCTATGCTCCTCATCATGCTAAGCACCGAACGGAGCTCCAGCGACCTTATAAAAATTGGGTCCGCGAAAGGTACCCCCCACACCCTGTGCCTCGTATCGACGAACGCCGGGCACCTACACATGAGGTGCAACGTGGTCTCCTTCTTCGATCCGCACCACCTGCAACCTGCATTCCGTCTTAACCTCATCTTAGTCAGGTGGTGACCCACCCGCCAATGACCCGTCAAAAATCCCACCACCACCCTAAGTCTAGTCCTGTCGGATTTCCCTAAGGTACTCAGCCACTCTTTAGGTGGATCGACACCGAGCAGACGTTTTGCCTGCCTGATTCCAGGTGCCTCCCTCCATTTCCTAAGCAGCTCCTTCTGGAGCCAGCGTTTTACCGCTCCGTCGACCACGCAGTCTGGTACCGCCACCCTGCAGGATTTAGCCCTTACCAGGCTGGAGCCCCTGCCCGCCAGTCGGTCTGCTTTTTCATTGCCGATGATGCCCGAGTGCCCGGGCACCCAGACTAGCCTAACCTCTTTCCCTCTCGCCAGCTCCTCTAGTAACTGCCTGCACCTCATCACCTCTCTCGAGTTGATGCGGATTGCATTCAGTGCCAGAAGTGCCACCTTACTCTCAGATCATATAGTAATCAACCCATGGTTGGTTCCCTTGTCCCTTATCCAATCGGCACATTCCCTAATGGCCCTAATTTCCGCTTGGAATACGGTCGCGTATGAATCCAGGCTGCAAACCAATTCCTCGGTGCCACCTTTCTTCCACGCTCCCGCTCCAACTCCCTGATCCGTCTTTGACCCGTCCGTGAACCACACCTCACCCACCTTAAGTAGTTCGAGTGTGCCCCCTGCCCATTCCGTTCTCTGCGGTAAATGGACCTTATATGATTTGGCGAAGAGTAATCTCCCCCCCATCCTATCAAATTCCTCCCACTTCTTGCCCTCCGTGACCCTTGCCATTACCTCCTCGTCCCTGAACCTGTCACAAGACCTGGTCCCAGCGAGTCTGGCACATGTCCTAAAGGCCCCGGCCCTGATATCCTTGTCCAGCGGTGGGAGTCTCAACAGAAGCTCCAGGGCAACCGTCGGGGTCGTCCTCATAGAGCCCGCCATTCCTGTCATCACCAGCCCTTGGATCCGATCAAACTCCACTACATGCCCCTTTTGTTCACATTTGTGCGCCCATACTATGGCCCCGTGCGCCAGCCTGGGTTTTATGATGGATTCGTAGATCCATCTTACCTGGGTCGGTCCTAGTCCCCAGTGTGTTCCTATTGCCCTCCTGCAAAGCCAGAAGGTACTCACCGCCTTACTACATTTGCTCCTTATGTGCTTGCCCCAGTTGAGTTTCGAGTCAATCGTGACGCCCAGGTATTTGACCTCCTTTGACAGTTTCAGTGGAATGCCATTCAAGGCAAGCCCTTCTACCGCCTTGGCCTTGTACCTCGTTGTACACAGCATGACTTCCACCTTCCTGGGGTTCACACCTAACCTCACCGTTACACACCACTCCTCCACGAGGCTCAACGCGCACTGCATGACTCCCGCCACCACGTCCACGTCGTCAACCCTAACCAAGATCAAGATGTCAACAGCATACGCTTGTGCATATATGCCCGCATCCTCCAACTTCCTTAGCAGCCCGTTCACCACCAGGCACCACAGGGTGGGAGAGAGCACTCCCCCTTGAGGGCAGCCTCTCCCCACCCAGCACCTCCTGGTGCTCGCGCCCCAATGCGCTTCAATGACCCTACTACTCAGCATGACCCAGATCCAGTTATGCACCGTCCGGGGGACGCCGTGCCTTTCCAATCCCTCCGCTATGGCTTCCCTGGTTGTGTGGTTGAATGCCCCTTCCACATCCAGGAAGGCCGCTAGCACAAAACCCTTCCTTTCCATATCCTTCTCTATTCGATAGACGGCCTCAGCTAGTGCCGTGTCTACCGATTTCCCCGCCTGGTACGCGTGCTGCCCACTATGTAGGGGTGTTGTCACCAGGCTTTCTTCCTTGATATATCTATCTACCAGCCTTTCCAGCGCTTTCAACAGAAACGTTGTCAGGCTAATTGGTCTATAATCGCCTGCGGCTGAGTGTTGCACCTTCCCCGGTTTAGGGATGAACACCACCTTCACCCTCCTCCATTTCTTGGGCGTGTACCCAAAAGCCAGACAGGCCCTGAATAGCTTCTCCAAGGCAGTCCTGATCATTGTCTCCCCCTGCTGTAAAAGAGCTGGGAAGACTCCGTCCAGTCCTGCCGCCTTGTAGGGCTCGAAGGAGTCTAGGGCCCACTTTATCCTTTCCCTGCCGGTGATCTACCTGGCAATACGCCAGTCACATCCCCTTGGCCTATGTCCAATACTTTCCTCCTTCTCCCATTCCCGGTGGTCCGGGAAGTGCTTCCTGAGTAGCTCAGAGAGAGCTTCTTCCGCACCCCCCGCACAGTCCGCCCCTACTCTTTTTGTGTCAGCCAGGTTTCCCTTGGGTTGTTGGAGGACCCTGCACAATCTGGCCGTATCCCTAAGTTCCGACCACCCGCGGCAGGCCCTCCTCCACCCCATAGTCCTGGCCTCCTCAATGGCCCTCTTATAGTTCCTGCGCGCTTCCCTAAACCTCTGCATATCCGCCTCCGCCCTAGTTCGTTTAGATCTATTGCGGAGCCTTGTTACGCCCTTACGCAGCTTCCCCAGCGACATATTCCACCAGGGGGATCCCTTGGGTTTAACCTTCCTCCTGATTTCGCAGTTTTCCTCGTACGAGCTCACGATAATCTCTGTGAGAACCTCGCAGCAGTGCTCGATGTCCTCCACCAACCCATAAGATCTCGGGAAGGCACCTATTCTTGCTCCTAGGCTCTCCCTGTATCCTTGCCAGTTGGTCTTCCTGGGATTTCTCCCATAGATTACCGATGTGCTTTTATCACCAATGTGGAACACGAATTGATTGTGATCCGACATTGTGACCTTATCCGAAACCCTCTATTCTTGCCCACAGAGATCTCGATGCCAGAGTGATGTCAATAACCTCCTCTCTTATCGAGTTCTCAAACGTCGGCTTGTTGCCTACATTCATTACATCCAAATTCGTGGACGCCAGAAGCCCTAGCAGCGTTTCCCCCCTCGTGTTGATATCGGAACTTCCCCAAGCCGTGTGGTGCGCATTCGCGTCGCCCCCCATTACCAGCTCGGTTCCGTTCCTCCCACACTCCCTTATCAAATTCTCTACTTCCATCGGCGGGCATTCCCCCTCGTAGGGGAAATACGCTGCTGCCACGAGTAGGTCTCTCCTGATCCCCCCTCATCCATATACTTTACTCTAGCCGTGGCCAGATCCCTTGTACAGTGCTTCGGCACCATTTCTACGTGTAGTCCCTTCACAATGATACACGCCCTCACCGAGTTCATTGTACCACTGATCCGGGTTCCACAGCCATTTAGACCTGCTATCCTGCCCCCGTGAATCCAAGGTTCTTGGATTAGGCAGATACCTGTGTCCACCTCTGCCATGTGCCTGGCTAGAACCGCCGTGGCACTTTTGCAGTGGTGTAAGTTGATCTGCACGAACGCAATTTTGGTTGCTGCTACAGAGCCAGCCCCCGTGAACGCGTCCGCGCCCGGTCCCGTCCCCCTACTTACCATCAGGAGGACCCTCCTCTGTGGCTCCCGCCCCTTCCCCCGGTGCCATGTCGGTGTCCACCTGCATGGCATCGTCCTTTTCCATGGCCTCCCCCTCCTTCGTCTTCAGGGGGACGACATGGGCCCTGCCCGCTCCTAGGAAGGGTCGCCAGTCCAACGCTTTCAGCGCCTCGACCTCAGACCTCCACCCCTTTGGTGACCTTGTTGGAGCTGGTCACCACTCAGGTTTCGGCCTTGAGAGTCGGGTTTTGACGGCCAAGGTTCTCGATCAACACCACGGGATCTTTCGATCCCGGGCAGTAGATCAAGGCCCTAGTCATCTTCGCGAGGTCCCCCATGCCAACTGCCTTGACCTGTAGTCCCTCGCCCTTCCACTTCTCTACCTTCTCCAGAAGCCACGCCTTATCCTCTTTCGCCTGGTAGTTGAGTATCAACGCGCCCCTCTGCTGCCAATTTTCCCAAAACTTGGAAAAATTGGCATCGTCCGGTGCGTCGGTGATCTCCCCGTCGATGCGGTCGAGGACCCCGTGGGCTTCCCCTTCGCTCAACCGAGCGTCAGGATACAGCGTAGGAACGATAGCCACCTTTAGTTCGGTGGCGACCGCTCTGCTATACACCCTCTGCCCAGTACCCGAGCCCTTCTTTACCTCCCTCGGAGTGAAGCTGTCGGAGTGCGCTCTCTTAGAGGGTGTCAGCGGTGCCACCGCCTCCTCCCTCCTAGCTAACGCTCTCCTCTTTCTCTCCGTACCCGAGGGCTTATTCCTCTTTGCTTTCTTTTCCTCAGTCATCGGGGTTACCCTCGAGACCTCCGGAAATTCCTTACCCGCGGCATCCGGCCTGCTAGCCTCAGCCTGCGGTCCTTCTATAGTTGGGCTAGGGAACCCTTCGGTTCCAGGCGCTTTTGGAACCATTTCTTTTTTCTTTCCTTCCATGCTTTTTTTTTTATTATGAAGCGGGTGTATCATGTGTGTGTGGCAGGCAGACCCTTCCTCCCCGACTCCGATACCCCCCTGCTCCTCCCACTGAAGAGCCCTCTCTCCCCCCCAGTGGCCCCGGCGGGGCCCCCCGTCCAGCCTGCTGTGGCCCTATCCGGTCACCAGCCGGCAGCAGCAGACCTTACGGGATTTTTCGCCGGCTGAGGGGGCGGCCAGATCCGGTTGGTTAATCCGGCCCGGGCCCCTAAAACTATCCGGCGGCCCAGGAGCGCCATTAACCCAGTTTTCCCGCTGTACCCTCCGGAAAGGAAGAGAGGCCTCTTACTGGAGTGGCACAGAAAGAGGTCGCGGCTTCGGGGAATCCAAGTGATCCTACAGTGTAGTGTCTTGTAGTGTGTGTCCGTGTTCTTGTGCTGTATAGTGTGCCCTACCAAGCACTGCCGCAATTCGCTTGGTAGGGGAGGGCCGACCCTTACCCCGAGCCACCCTCTGTCGGGGGGGCTTAGTGCACACGCAGGGGCTTCACCCAGCAGCCCCTGGGCGTCGTTCGCGACCACCTGGACCCCGGTGGCCAACCAGTTCCCTCGGCACGACAGCCACACCTTGGGATTAAGGGTTGGATAAAAATACCCATTGCGCCTCCTTCCGAACACATTGGGGGGTTGTTCTTAGCCTCTGTCGGACCCGCATGGCCGTTCTCGAGAACCCCAAGACCCATTCCCAGTCCCAGGGAGAGGCCCGGCCGGAAGAGCCCTTTTTACGGGGATCACAGACCAGGGAAGCTACTCCTGAACCCGAGAGGCGGTACCCCGCATCAGTCCGGTTCCGCCGCCATGCCTGGGTGAACCCTACCCTCAGCCCGGGGGCGGTCGGCCGATGCTCCCGGCCCCGGATGCATCGTCCCCCCACCCCCCGACCCGGTTCGGGACACCACACTCCCGACACCGAGGCCGGGCCGGCCGCTTGGACCCGCCAGACGAGCCCCCACACTGGCCCCGAGGGCACACGTCAAAATGACAACCCCTAGTGGGGGTACCGTATACTAAGTAAAACTTGCTTTTCCATTGAGAAAAGTCTCGTTACATCTGGAACCACTTGTCTTCTGAACTTATAGAATAATAACAAAACTTTCAATCATACTTAAAAAGCACAACACTTTCACTAGCTTGTCACATAACAAGAAAATTGTTTATAATCTGATAGTTGTATGCCTTCCAGTAAAACCTGAAAAATAAAAGAGAACATTTTAACAAAGAATCAGTTCACAAAATCTTTCATTATATTATGTACGAAAAAAAGTAAAACTAAGTACTTATCTAATTATAGCCTTTTCGTTATATTTGTGAGATGTCTTAACATAACCGCGCCTCTTGATATGTTTGAAAATAAAATCACTTCACTATTAATTTATGGTATCATCATGTGTTAATTTATATATGAGATACTTTTTCTTTTCTTTAAGACTACGTGTTTATTGTACATAGAAAAAATTAAAATAAAAATTAAATACACCGTAGGCGGTAGGAGCCAGCTGATCCGCTCGTCTGCATATATAAACTGCACAGATACAATACACATTAATATAGAATGTACGTAGAGCTGACGTCACGATGACGTAGTCCGCGGAGAACATTTGTTCCGACGGGAGAAGAATTTTTGATTAGAAGAATTCGGGACCTCGCACTTTCACTTCACAAAATCTTTTGATAGAAGCCATTTCGTAAAATATGATCCTGAAGTGATTTTGTTAGTTTTATCCCAAGCTTTCATTTGAGTGCTCATAAGTGAGAAATAAAGCTCTTAATGCGAAGAAAATCGTACACCAAGGTTCCAACAGGGCCAATTTAAAGTATATATGGGCTTGCTAGCGCCCGACGGCGGCGTACGTACTAAAGTACCTTATACTTGCTATCGTGGCGCTACCGCGCCCCTTGATTATAAATCTTGAAAAAACATTTTTTACGTCACTAGCTTCTCATAGGAATTCCTTCCCTTTATAACATGACAGTTGCGTGACCTCCCAATAGAAATTGTGTAAAAACTTTCTTGATACTTAAACGATGAAAATACAACACTTTCACTAGCTTGTCACATCACAAGAAAATTATTTCCTTATATAATCTGAAAATTCTATAAAACTTTTCTTCGATTCTTGAACGATGAAAATAGAACACTCACTAGCTGGTCATAAGGATCCCTTTCGATTCACAGCCTGAGAGTCTATCTCCCAGGAGACGAAAGGAAAAGTTAACAATTATTCACAAGAAGATCAGCAATCGAGGAATATTTTCAACGCACTTAACCAGCTTGTCACATCACAAAATAGCTATTTCCTTATATAATCTGAAGATTCAGTAAAAATTTTCTTCGATTCTGGAAAAATGATAATTACACACTTTCACTAGCTTGTCATAAGGACTTATAAACTGAGAATTCTTTCTTGGATTCTTGAACGATGAAAATAAAACACTTTCACTAGCTGGTCGTAAGAAAATAATTAATAATAAACAAGCACTTCAACAATTGTATAGAAACTTTCTTGCATAGATGATGAATATAGATCTTCTTAACACTTCACTAGCTTGTCATCACAAAAAAGTTATTTCCTTTATAATCTGAAGCAAGAATATTCTCTATTATATAAACTGAATAATCTCTAAAATCCAACAAAATAAAACACTTTCACTAGCTATTCATAAGAATCCCTTTCGACGAACAGCCTGAGAGTCTACCTCCCAGGAGACGATAGGAAAAGTTATGAACTATTCATATACACTTAAACAACTTAAAATCTTTCATGCATGAGCGATGCATATTCTTGATACTTCACTAGCTTCTCACAATAGAAAATAATTTTTACCTTATATAAACTGAATATTCTCTGAACCAAGAAAATAAAACACATTTACTATCTATTCATAAGAATTCTTTTCAACGTACAGCCTCAGAGTCTATCTCCCAGGAGACGATAGGAAAAGTTAACATAAGCATTTCCACAATTGTAGAAACTTTCTTGCGTGGAGGATTAAATATAATCGTAACAATCAATCAACTTGTCACATCACAAGAAAATTATATAAACAGGAAATTCTGAATAAATTTTCTTTGATTCTTGGATGATGAAAATACAACACTTTCACTAGCTTCTCATCAGGATCCCTTTCGACGAATAGCCTGAAAGTCTACCTCCCAGGAGACGATAGAAAAAATTACACATCCACTTCAAGAATGTAGAAACTTGCTTGAAAGGTGAACCCAGGAGACGATAGAAAATGTTACATATTCACTTCAACAACGTAAACTTTCTTGAAAGATGAATTCTTAACACTTTACTACCTGCCACATCACAGAATAGTTATTTCTTTATATAATCTAATAGTAAAAAAACCTGAAAAATAATAGGATATATTTTAACAAAGAATCAGTTCATGAATCTTTCATGTATTGTATATTTAAAAAAAAAGTACAACTAAATACTTATCTAATTTGAGGCTATTAGTCTTATTTGTGAAAATTTTTCATAATTATATCTGTCAGTTTTTAAATATTTCATCAAACCCAGCTTTATAAATTGCATATTATGTTGAAAATAAAATCACTTTGGTACTTTATTTTGTACAATACTTATTTTTCTTTAACACTGCATATGTGTTATTATATTGAAAAATCAAAAAATGTGAATACACCATCGTCTGCTCTTCTGCACACTTGATGAACTGTATAGATGCAAGCAATAGTATACGTAGTGCCTACGTCACGATGACGTACTTCCGCGGAGAACATTTTTCCGTCGGGAGAAGAATTTTCGCGTTGAAGAATTCGTGACCCCGAACCTTCACTTCATAATATCTTTTGATAGAAGCCATTTCACAATATATGATCCTGAAGTGATTTTGCTAGTTTTATTCCAAGCTTTCATTTGAGTGCTCATAAGTGAGAAACAAAGCTCTTAATGCGAAGAAAACCGAATGTCACATCTCCAACAGGGCCTATGAGACGTATATAGGGTCTGGCTATAGCACCCGACGGCGGCGTATGTACTGACGTACCTTATACTTGCCATCGAGGCGCTACCGCGCCCCTTGATAATAATTTTAAAGACATAATTAATAACCCACAAAAATTTACAAATTTCGCTCTGGCTTTGCCGAGCTATTTTATTGAATCAAAATACTCTGGCTTGGCCGAGTATATTATATTTAAAATTATAATAATTCTAAAACCAAATCTAAAACTGGTAAAAATTTACAACTTCTGCTCTGGTTTTGCCGAGCTATTTTATTGAATCAAAATACTCTGGCTTGGCCGAGTATATTCTAATTCAAAATAAAAGATATACAAAAAAGACTTACTAAACTCTATACTTTGCTGATTTAGTGGCACCCTCAGAAAAGAGAGAGAAGCCAACGAAGAAGCAAAGGGAGAGAAAAAGACGCGGAATTCTGAAGGCTCAGAGGGAATGGGCGAGAGAGGTTCTGGATGATTTGAAAGAAACGCCACCTCCATCTCCTCCACCCCTGCCAAGCTATCCACCCCCGGTAGAATTAGAAAAAATACCGCTGCCGTCCGAATCACCGAAGAAGTGGTGCAAAGAGTGCAACGGTTACACCAAAACTTGCATTGAAGAATTACTTTAACTTATTGACTGCGTATTTAGTAAATATGAACTAAAGCCTTTTTGAGAAAAATAGAAAAAAAAAACTTTACTTACAGTTTGAGATGCAAAATCACTCGAGCAACACTATGACTCTGGGTTAAGTATAATAAAAGAAACTGAATTAAATCTAAACCAAGACAGGAGTCACATTAAAAAGTATATATGCCATCCTTGAGAAAAACCTGTTGCAAAAATTGGTCCGAACAGTCCCATCAAGTTCAGAGATTGATCACTCGAACCCCAAGTTGTCGAGTCGAGTCCTCTTTAAGCAGCTGAAAAAGAGAAAAGGAAAAATTTACTATAAAGCAATCGTACTCTTGTTACAAGATCTTTTGTGGAGTCAGAAATTGAAATTAAATTTAAATATTTAGTAAGGATATACCAGATACGTGTAATAAATATAAAATTCAAACCCTTTCTTAACATCAGAGAAAGAAAAGGAAGCAGTAGATCCAGAAGCACTGCAGAAATAGTATTCTGCAAAGGAATTCTTCGGTTGTTCCTGTTCGTTGAGAGGATATTTGGATCCACCAAGCCAAACCTAAGGCGAAGCCCTGGTGTCGAGACTCAGTTGGGGAGATTGAGTGGCCAGCGAGTCTGAAAAAAAAGAAATAAAAGACTTGAACACAAAGCAAGCTTACTCTTGTGTTGTAGAAGAGTAAAGAAGTTATTATTATTAAAAATCAAATAACTTATCTGATGCTGATGCGTCTGTAGCTGGAAGTCTCCATATCAATAGATTTTCCTGGACAAGGCATTCTGATGCAGATCTAGAGAGGTAGTAAGGTTCCCATTTAAAACATCCAAGCATATAAAAAACTTAAATGCAAAGGATTTTTTTTTATCCTAGTATTAACTTTTAGTAGAGGCTGTATACATCCTTTGCACTGAAAATTTAAACACTCACTGCACAAGGAAAAGCCACTTTCACCCGAAAAAAATCTTTATATAGGTATAGAGAATTATATTCTCTATCCTCAGATTATACGTCCCGACGCTGAATTCGCGATTTTAATTCAAAACTTGTACAGCAAACTTTGTACACAAACGCGCGGAGGTTAGCCATTACAGTGTACGCACGACAGCATGGCATCATATACTTGTAGGGACACCGCCCGCCACGGCGGCAGCACCTCCCGGCAGGGAGAGAGAGAGAGAGAGAGAGAGAGAGAGAGAGAGAGAGAGAGAGAGCAAGCAGCTCGAGCGTCGAGCCTGCCCCGCGTCCCCCCGCACGTCAGTCCACGCTGAGAGCCCGAGCGCAGCAGTCGTGTCTGGCAGAGCAAGCAGCAAGAGAAAGCAAATAAAGGAAGCACACTGAGCACACGCCGTCTTCCTTCGCCTTCAACCCACGCCACCTCCCAAAGCGCCGCATCCCCTTCACTGGTGACCGGACGGACGCCTAGGCAAGAAAATCAGGAAAACTGCGAGGCGGACGAACACAAAAGGATAGCAACAGGCGAGCGCTACACACACACACGCAGCAAGCAAAGATCAAGGCACAACACACCACGTCCATCAGATCGCAACGGGTCAAACAGCCACAGGCAAAGCGACCAGCAACAACACAACCAAACGCAAAATCATCCACGGGCCCCAACGCCAGCCCAGCGCAACGAAACAGCAATCCAGCACACAAGGTGCTTCTACCATCGCAGATTCGGCTCCAACTCCAGGAACTGCGTACTCCCTTGTGACTGGCCACGCACTGAGCAGGACAACTACATCGTAAGGTCAAGGAAATCACCACTCCCACCGGGAAACTAAGCCACCCAGCTGTTGAAGAGGCTAACAGCGGGAACACAAAATCTCTTCGCCTCCACGTAAAGGACGGGATCTCAGGCCTGACGTTTCTGATAGACACAGGTGCAGATCTATCCATCCTACCACCAACGGAGAGCAGTAAACGGACACAGTCGCCACTGACCCTCTATGCAGTAAATGGCACCGCCATCCACACGTACGGGACCACAAGACGCCAGCTAGACGTCGGTCTCCCGTACAAACTCTCATGGAATTTCACCATCGCGGACATCCCTCACCCCATCATAGGCGCGGACCTACTGTCCGCCTACCACCTCCTACCAGACTTAGCCCACGGCAAACTGGTGGATGGCTCGAGGAGGGTAGAAGCCATAGGTTTCATGAGAGAAACTACAGCAACACAAATATCCTTACTCCAACCAGGGCACAAATACCAGGATATCATAAACAAGTATCCCCAGGTATTCGGCCCGGATCAATTTTCGTCACTGAAGAAGAGAGGAGTTTTCCACCACATCCTAACAAAAGGACCACCGGTCGCACAGCGAGCGAGACCACTCACGCCGGATAAACTCAAGGCGGCGAAGCAGGAGTTCCGAAAGTGGCAAGACCTAGGAATTTGCCGACCATCTGACAGTCCGTGGGCGAGCCCACTCCACCTGGTTTCCAAAAAAGACGGCACATGGAGACCTTGCGACGATTACAGAAAGGTAAACATGGTCACTATTCCCGACCGATACCCTGTGCCCAGGCTCCATGACTGTATGGCGTTCCTCAAGGATAAGAACATCTTCTCAGCTTTAGACTTACGGCAAGCATACCATCAAATCCCCGTCGCTACAGAAGACATTCCCAAAACGGCAGTCATCACGCCGTTTGGCCTGTTCGAATTTCTCGTTATGACCTTCGGTTTTCGCAATGCGGCACAAACTTTCCAGAGATATATTCACTCAGCGCTCAGTGACTTAGACTACGTATTCGTATACATAGACGACATCCTGATAGCGTCTACCTCGGAGGACGAACACAGACGACATCTCGACACAGTCCTGCAAAGACTGGCAGAGTTCGAGTTACAAGCCAACTTGAACAAATGCAATCTCGGTGTCCCAGAACTCGTCTTCCTAGGCCACCTCATCTCTGCGAAAGGTTTTAAGCCCAGCCCAACCAAGGTCAAAGCGATACAGGATTTCCCGCGTCCAAACAACATCGAGGAGCTTCGAAGATTCCTAGGCCTAGTCAACAGCTATAGATCACTCCTGCCACACGCAGCAGAAACACAGCTTCTTCTCCACGCGCAAGTAATAGGCTGCAAAAAGAAAGACAAGAGGCCAATCCACTGGACGGCAGAAAGCATAGCAGCTTTCGAAAAGTGCAAGGCAGACGTGGCACAGCTCACGTTTATGGCATTCTCAGAAGAGGACGCACAGCTCAGACTCATCTGCGATGCCAGCGATACAGCTATGGGTGCCGCCCTCGAGCAACTACAAGAGGGCACCTGGACGCCCCTCGGGTTCTTCTCCCGCAAATTCACTGGGCCAGAACAAAAATACGCCACGTACGACCGGGAACTAACCGCGATCTACGAGGCCATACGGCACTTCCAACACTATCTGGAAGGAGCCGAGTTCAAAACGTACACAGACCACAAGCCGCTAACGTTCGCTCTACATCTCAACACAGAGAAGATGCCGGCAATAAGATCGCGCAGGCTGTCGTACATTGCTCAATATAACACCGAAATACACTATCTGCCCGGACAAGAAAACGAGGTAGCAGATGCTCTGTCAAGAGTCGAAGCATTCACGACTCCCAGCGAATTCAACTGGGAAGACGACACCATCGAAGCAGACGAACAGCTGACCCAGGTAAAAGCAAACATAGCGGCTTTCAAAGTGCCGACACTATTCGACGCTCAACAACTTAGCAAGGAGCAAAAGGAAGACCCGCAACTCCGCGAGATTTTGGAAGACCCAAACAAACCCCTCAAGTTACGCAAGCTAACTTGGGGCACGAAGCATGCGGAATTCTATTGTGATATTCGGGAAGACCTCATCCGTCCGTACATCCCTGCATCCCTTAGAAAAACGGTTTTCGACTCCTTCCACTCCTTATCCCATCCTGGCCCACGCGTCACTCTCCGCCTCATAAGGCAGCAGTACGTCTGGCCAGACGTAAGACGAGACGTCACCAACTGGTGCAAACTTTGCAAAGCATGCCAAAAGGCGAAGATCTCGAAACACAACAAACTACCACCCAACCACTTCGTAACACCAGACGCCAGATTCGACCACGTTCACATTGACTTGGTAGGCCCCTTCCCAGCAAGCGGAGGGGCAACGCACATACTCAGCATCATCGACCGTTACACCCGGTGGCCGGAGGCAATACCAATATCCGACACATCAGCAGAAACGGTCGCCACAGCATTCCTAGACCACTGGGTAAGCAGATACGGTGCACCAACCCTGCTGACAACAGATCAAGGACCGCAGTTCAAATCGAGGCTATTCTCTCAATTTCTGCAAGTCATGGGCATCCGCCGATGCAGAACAACCTCATACCATCCAGCTTCCAACGGCATGGTAGAGAGGCTCCACCGAGAGATAAAAACAGCTCTGGCCTGCCACGAAAACAACAAGGACTGGACCAAAATACTACCGTCGGTCATGCTTGGTTTGAGGAACAGGATTCGGCTAGACTCGAACACAAGTCCAGCACAGCTCGTGTTCGGGAAAGCCACACGAATCCCCGGAGACTTTGCTCCCCTCACAGACGAAGAACCCGATATCCGATTGTTCTACAACGAATTCCGCGAGGCAATGAGACAGGTACGACCGGTACCAGTGGATCACAAGGCAGACACTCAACCGTTCACACACAGAGGTTTGAGCACCTGCACCCACGTCTGGTTGAGAGAAAAACCAATCAGGCCACCCCTATCTACTCCGTATATCGGCCCGTACGCAGTCATCAGCAAGGATCACGACAATCACACCTTCACCATTGACAAGGACGGCAGCAACAAGACAGTCAGCATCAGCAGAATCAAACCAGCCTTCCTACTTCACGAAGAGGAAGAAGAGAATCGCGGACACACGGCACCTCCGCAACCTCCACAGGCCAAACAAATCGCAAAACCCACCCTACCGCACAAAATACCGCAAAGCCCACCCAAACCGCAGAACACTTTTCAGACAACTGTTGAGATTCACCCGGTACCCATCACTTCAACCCCACCCAACTCGTCCGAGCCAGTCATCTATGACACCGAGCCCCAAGACGAGACTGAATCCCCCAGCATCACGACAAACTCTCAAACACCACCCACCGAACCGTCAAACGACGAGACAATCGACAACACCGCGACTCAACCCGTCGCGCCGCAACCACCGATCGACGAGCCAACCGACAACGCCGCGACACAACACGCCGCGCCACAACCGCCGACCGATGACACAAACATTCACGTCGCGCCGCAACCGTCGACCTGCGATACAAACGATCGCACCGCGACACAACCGGCCACTTCACACAACGTAACCACGGGCACACACGCAGCACCACCGCAACCTGCGAAACGCAAAAAACACATTCCCAACATACTCAGAAAAAAACGCGTATCTTTCGCAAACAAAAAGTAACTAACTCATTGCCTCACAGCATGGAAGAGCTAGCCAGACAAAGGGAGCTGCTGCAACAATTCAAAGACCGCACTGCGGATACCAACACACGCGCAGACTGCTTCAACGCGGATTTTGCCTTGGAGCAGTTCCAACAAACTCTACGACACAGAATCGACCGCAGGGAGACTCAGATGTTGAGGGCACGATACCCGGACAACGAGGTATCTCTCAGTACTGTAAGAACTCCGATAGCCATCCTGTCTGACAGACCGTTGAAGTCCCTATTTGTGTACAACATTCACTATCGGCTGAACAAGACCGAACTCCGCCGATGTTTGGAGGCGCAAGGGTTAGAAGCTTTCGAGATAGTAAAGCTGACAACAGCAGTACCGAACCCAGAACAACAAGTCCTGGGAGGCACCACAGCAACCATCGTCTTCGAAGCCTTGGCCGGAGCGGTAGAAGCGCAAATTAAGGACATCACGCGACACCTCACCTTCACTGACAGGAAGGGCAGAACATCGTACATCCGAGTTCGCCCAAATACCGAAGCACACAACACCGTACGCCCCGCGCCACCCGCACCTGTCAGCGAAACTAGGATTCCTGAGGGCCTGCTGAAACTCCTACACTGCTCAGTAGTAGTGAGGAGCATAAGGTCATTCATGAACTCAGAAGATTACATCAACTTCTACAAAGCCGCGCACAGCTACGGAGCACTCAGGGCAGCCAAGATCGACATCGACGCGTCCTCAGCTAGGTACCAGGGCGAAGGAGCCTTCGAACGCATGAGGGACGACAACCAAGAGCTCGAGGTGGATTCTTACCTGTGCGCCAACCCGTTGGTAGTACCATCCACCGCGGCGTTCATGAGCCTGCTCGGGGACAAGTGGAGCACAAACCCCACGGTCAGGAACATCAGGGAGCTGGACTTAACAACTGTCCCAGCGACACCCAGGCTCGCGGCACTGGTGGCTAAAACAACTACAGTCACCAGACTGACACTAGGCGACACCCCGAACCACAGCGACGCGCTTTTCCCCACATCACATCTGGAGGAGTTATCGTTCGTCCGCAACCGTAACGCATCGCTCGAGGGACTCGTTCACACAAACAACAAGCTGAACAGCCTACGGTTCACAAGATGCCGAGATGTCGCAGTACGCATCCTCCTCAACATCATAGTCAACGCTCCGCACCTCAAGACCCTCAAACTCAAGGACTCTACAGGACATCACCCACACATATTAACGCTGGCTCAAACAATCTTCGGCCCTAATCACGGTCTAGAAGAATTCGAGTTAAGCTATCCGGCAACAAAAGAGTTCGCAGCTATGACTCTGCCGACCACGACGATCAACACATCGCTGACGCTGAAGAAACTGTCACTGAGGAACAACACATACTTCGCTACGATGCTCCAACCAATACTCGACCACTTGCCCAACTTACAAGAGTTGGACATAGCCGGCTTGGTTTTCGACAACACATTAAACTTCAACAACAACAGAAGCTTACACAAAGTCAAAGTAGAGTACAACAAGAGAATCTGCGAAACCCTCAGCACGCTTCCTCCAGCGGATAACTTAGATGTCCTGGTAACAAACAACAGAGGCAGGCGCCAGACGCGCCCCCCCAACCAAAGGGACATCGAGGCGTTGGTAGAAGTCATGATAACCTGCAACTCATCAAGAATACAGTTCACACGGCTGAGAGTGAACAGGTCAGCAGGGCTAGACAGATATCTAAGGACTCACAGAGTCACCCTAGATACTACCGAGAAAAACATCTTCCTCTCCCGAGCTGGCTAAACTTCCAGTCACCCACTTCCCTGTTCTCAAACCTTTTAGTACCTTCATTTAGAGTAAGCAATTTTAACACGTAACCAAGAGCTGGGCGATCCCTCGGTCCCCCAATCCACCTTTTACCTTATTTTTATACATGTCTAGATTAAGCATTTTTAATTGTAAGCAACGACTGGTGCTACTAGCACGACAACAAGTATTATATACAACTGCGTCACGCGAAAAATAGAACAAACAAACACTGTACAAAGCGAAAACTTGTCAATTAGTCAAGAACTACCAAAACTCACTTGCTTATAAATAATATTTTTTCTATATTCATGTTGTACAACTCTCAAGTTTATTAGACACTAAGAAACGTTTATAACATTGTTACTTAATACATAAGCTATAGCTAAAACCATTGTATACGCAAACTACGAAAACTTTAGCATGTAAACCTCTGTAAAGCAAACTTTGTAAAAACGCACCTGCAATCAACCAACTTTGTAAAAAACTCGCAAACACTGTAAAAACTCATGTAACAACCTGCCAGAACGAACGCGAGCTGTTATATCTTTTTATACACACTTCAATTTTAGACGTGCGCAACAAACTAGAATCAACCCTATCTCGCAAACCTCTCAAAACTCTCGCTCAACTAAATAAGGAGTCAGATACAGCAAACTCACAGAGTCAACCTTTTCTTATTTAACTAGCAATATGGAGTCAGAAGCAATCACATCACAACCACGTAATCTCCCGGTTTTCTTTTTTCAAAAAAAAAAAAATTTCGTAGGACGTAGTGTAGGGACACCGCCCGCCACGGCGGCAGCACCTCCCGGCAGGGAGAGAGAGAGAGAGAGAGAGAGAGATAGAGAGCAAGCAGCTCGAGCGTCGAGCCTGTCCCGCGTCCCCCCGCACGTCAGTCCACGCTGAGAGCCCGAGCGCAGCAGTCGTGTCTGGCAGAGCAAGCAGCAAGAGAAAGCAAATAAAGGAAGCACACTGAGCACACGCCGTCTTCCTTCGCCTTCAACCCACGCCACCTCCCAAAGCGCCGCATCCCCTTCATACTGACGGTTGACGTGACGCCGTGAACACAGCGCCGCGCGGTCGATAACTCGATCGAAGCGTAAAGGCTCGTACACAGGCACGGTCGATAACTTGATCGAAGCAAACCGGTGCGTTCGTATGTGCGCTCGATAACTTGAACGAAGCCGAACAGTTCGTTCGTTTGTGTTATGATTGACTCGGTCAAGTGGAACAGTCCGTACACTGAAGCGGCCGCCATCTTGAGCTCTCACGGTTTTACTTATAAGCGAATTCGTATTAGTTAACGACCTTTTATTCATTAAAATGGATTATTAACGATATTAATTATTAAAGATATGAATATTAATATAAAATACTAATGCTAATTAGTGAATTATAATAAT
This sequence comes from Philotrypesis tridentata, assembly GCA_018906965.1. Classification (NCBI taxonomy): domain Eukaryota; kingdom Metazoa; phylum Arthropoda; class Insecta; order Hymenoptera; family Pteromalidae; genus Philotrypesis; species Philotrypesis tridentata. The sequence goes on along the minus strand of JACCIB010000150.1, from coordinate 251,623 downwards.
TAACGTATACAGCTATATATATATAGCTGCATTAGAGAAACATTTTTTTTCTTAGATTAATGAAGTTATACAGGGATGCAGAAATAGAGTTAATAATACTGCATTTCAGATCAGCTTACAACCTATATCAAGCCTTTAAGGATAATTATCCAAATACTAACATAGAAGTTTATGTGGTAAATGAAAACCCGGACCACGATTATCCTAGAAAGATAATTAAGTATAAAAAACGAGAGTATGAATACTTGTAGGAAACATTCTATCAGCCCAGCCACACTGATACAATTACCTGAATATTTTGCTGAACGGATAATAAAGGTTATTCATAAACTAGCCGATCATAAAACAGAGCATTTTGAAACTCAAGTTAACCGAGTTATAATTCTACCATCTACCCTCAAAATGCAGAATAGATTAAAAACAGTCATACAACGACTGAAAAGTTATAAGAGGGTGGTTCAGCATTTTAACCGCTGGTTGGAGACTATTGGAAGACACGATCTCAAGGACCAAGAGGAAGTTCCAATTTTTACTCCTTACGACAGTAATCCCAGGTATTCCCTCACTAAAAGTAATGAAGTATGGATCATAGAGGATAGTTCCACTTTTCTAGAGAAAGATCGAAATAATTAAAACAAATCTTCTAATGATACTAAATAACAGTAATGAAAAAAAAATAATATTCCTCCAGACAATTAAATTAGATTACTAATAAACTTTATCAATCAATAAAAGTATTCCCGTGGTTAATCAGCGAATTGTGAATTTGGAAAACGTAATCGACGAACTCTTAGCGAGAAAACAAGCATTTGAAAATAACTATAAATTACCTTTAAACCTAGTTGCCAATGACTTAATACCTAGCCTAGAGACAGTGAAGAAGCTAGTGTCCAAACAGGTTAACAAGCAATACATAACTAAATTAAAACTCGACAATTTATTCTACATTGTCGTGACGCACGATCGAGTGCAACGCACCTTAATTGATCAATTATATTTATCAACACAGAAAACGTCAGCATTAAAAACCGAGTTAAAAGTAAATAAAGGAGTTTCAACAATTACAAGATAATAAACCGGTTGATGTCATTGAAATTTACAAGCGCGAAAAGGTTTCAATAAGTTCCGTGTTAACTAAAAAAAAATTTCGCATTTTTCCTTCTTTAATAATAATAAATTTAAGAGAATATTTACTTAATGTAGGCCAATCCTGTAATGCCTATAACAATTTTTCTTCATGTTTGCTTATAGATGAATCGCACGGAAACGATTTTAAAACAAATAATAGACCGATTGGAAGTACTCGAGAGCACGGTGTTCGAATTACAGGAAGACCTAGTGAACGTCAGAGAACGACAAGGCGAACTGAATGACTTTTATTTCAATCTCGAAATCGATTTCAACAACGATAGAGACGCCCGCGAATATTACCAAAGACTAAGAACGTCCGAACTAGTCAAATTTATAAAACTTGACCAACGGACAAAACATTTACACACGAAAGAGGCGAAACTGACCCAAGACCTGACTGAAACTCGGGCCTTACTAAGAGACACTACCCGGGCAACCTATGCAGGGTTCCATTCTATTAAAGAAAATTCACCCGCAACCTCGGTGGAATTAGAAACCTTAATATCAGTGCTTGATAAATTATCCATAGAATAAGAAAAAAACACAATAATCCTACTCCTTTTTCTATATGTTAATTAACTACTTGTGAGTTATTTTTGTTAAACTTAACATAATTTAGTAATAATGATCTATTTAAAAAAAAGATATATTAAGTATTAACCAAGAGTGCCTCAATAATTAATTATTCCTATTAGTAACTGACCCACAATACCAGGTCAATTGTAGTAACTCTACTTCCACATCCTGTCCAACCATAATATTAAGTAAATTTAATTAATTAAGGATACTGTCTACAACTAAGTACATAATAAAAAGAGAAATTACCCTAAAATTTCTCACTTCACAATATTATAGACTCTTTAAGATTAAGTTTCAGATAGAGTTACAATAATAAGAATAGTTAGAATATTTTAGAGAATAGTATAAAAATAAATCATATACGGGCAACCTAAAAATCAACGACATTTTTCGTTTTAATTTACAGTGCGTCCTTCCTTCATTTCCGATCTTTTACCTTCTGAAATCAGCGAAAGACTAGGCGATTTAGAAACAGCTATCGAGGAACTTCACGGAAATCAAATAGAATTTAAGAATAAGTTTAAGAAACTATTAGACGAAGTAATAAAAGGGATATTGTCAGAATTAGCTTCCGAAAAAAGATTTAGCTCTCAGCAAACCGCTGAAAATTTTGTAACGGTTATAAAAATTAATAATTTATATAATGAATTAAGTCCACAAGATCGTGTCCAGCGTACGTTAATACAACAACAATATTCCGCTGCTGAACAAATCTCAAAATTAGAATCAGAGTTAAGAATCGTGAAGGGGTTGTTATGTAGCGTAACAAAAGCTACCTTGCATGGTTTTCAACAAATAAACTCTAATAAAATAATCGATAATTCAGAAATAGATAAGCTAGGAAAGGTCTTTGAGAAATTAAAAATATAACATTGTAGTTAGCTATTTTTATATTTATTTTAGTTTTTCTCTAATGTTAGTCAGCATAATAAATTCAAGCTATATCGTATAATTATTTCTTTTATAATTCTTTAAGTAACGTTTGTAAAAACAAATATATATATATATTTTTTTTTTCGTTCTTTTTCTCTTATTTCTCGAATTGCAAGTCCTAAATTGTACCTTTAAAAAAAACAATAAATAAAAAAAGGGGGTTTGCTATAAAAATAAGGCCTTTAGTTAATTTCATTTAACCCTAGTTCTACTTCCCCTTTCATTCATTAATTCGTATCAGTTATACTAAGATAAATTACATTACCCGCACCCTTAAATCCTACTTTAGATTAACAGAAAAACAAAAACATCCATTTGTATCGTACAACAACTTAGTATTTTCGAAAATTTTCTTCTGTCCTCAGTGAGTTATCGGGATACCGACACCTCCAACCCTGTCTCAGAGGGAGACACTAACAGTCCCTACTACCTATTAGTTCTACTCCTTTAACCCCGATATCCTCTCCAGGATACCTTAGTCCCCTACTTTATTTAGACGATTCCTATTGTCCTTCACCCTGCTACACCCCTCCAATGGACCCAAATAGTGAGGGCAGTAGCAAGTGTCTGGAAGAGGCAAAACCAAGGGCGAGTCCACGTAACATAGATCTGCACGAAACCCGGGATTCTTATTTCAGAGTACGAATCACACCCTATTTAACTAAGGAAGGGAAAACATCATATAAAATAAAATTCAAAAGATTATCCTCCTTGTAGTTAAATTAAGTTCCTTTGAATTAAATAAAGAGTAACAAAAAAATTTATTTGATTTACCCTACCCTACTAACCTTTTCGTTCCCCCCTCGATATATATTATTAATGAATTTAACCGAAATAAGTGAAGATCTAGTAATAAGATTACACTTAATTGCTAGTTATAAATTGACGTTAGCTGTTAGGAACAACTTTTCGTTTTCGAAACCTGTAGTACTCCTTATTCCCCCCTGCGACATAACTCAATACCAGAACAAGAAGACTCACATTATAAAACATAAGAATAAAAAACTAAGATATATTCAAATCGGGAACAATAGAATCATTGGGTCTACCTTCTTGAATTTTTCAGATTCTTTATTAAATTTACTACACTCTACCATAATTGAAATTAGCAAAGCTGTTACCACTTGTATTCATTTTAAAACAATTCTCCAAAGTGAATTAGCTGTTAATATAGAATTACCCTTAAATCATTTATTATTAGCCTTAGAAGAATTCTACAATAAAAATACCGATCTAAAGTTAAAAGATAAAGTTCAAAATAGTTTACCTATCGAAAATAAATTCTTACAAGAGTTATTACTAGATTACAATCAATATTAGAAGAATAATATACACTCAGATTTAACATTGAAATGTTCACACAATCAGTATTAGATTTCCATAACGCAGTAGTGTACCGCTTAGTAAGTTTATGAATAACAAGAAGAAGCTCACCCGCCAAGTAGCGAAGAAACTAGGGGTTAGCCATCTCAACGCCGAAGACCTGGCCAATTTTGATCCCTTCGCCAAGAGCGATAAAATTCCAAGGGATACTTCTGTTTATAAAGAAATAAGAGATAATCCATTTGCCAAACAGGATAAAATACCTAGAGATAATTCTATTCAAAGGATAGAAACTCAAGACTCATTGCAGAAAAATCATCCTAGAAGTCCTAATTCTCGAAGTAATATCAGTACAGATACTGCTACGGAAAGGGGAGACAGCGACTCAACTCTAGTTGATGCCGAAGAACCAGAACTAGGAGAAGATTCCATTATACAAGGTCTTCGAGATCTTGAGAAATCTCTGACTAACAATTCAAGGGAAGAAGAAAATTACCGGTCCCCGATAAACTAGTAGATTGGTACGGTGAATACCCACTAGATAGTGCAACTAGTTCGCCTGAATCAAGAAGAAGCACAATTGTACCTAGACCAACTGCTCCAAGGATAAGCTTACTTAGTTTAAACGAGGATTTGCAGCCACCTCCGATAGAAGAAATACCTAGTGTTGAAATGGTTGAAGGCGGACAAATTGGGGGCAATCCAGTTGTCAACCCTCTGCAATTTAATCAGGTGGTATCGATTAAAGATGCACTATGGGTTATTCCAGAATTCGATGGAAGTAATGTCCCATTCAGTCAATTTTCGGAAGGCTGCTTAGAAGCAAAAGATATGATAAAATCTGCTGCAGAACCGAACTTGACTAGATTAATTAGATGTAAAATTCAAGGTGAAGCACGCCAAGCATTAACAGGTCAAACCTTTACAACAATAGATCTGTTGTTAACATTCCTAAAGGGTATATACTCGCCCACGAGAACTGTAGCCCAGTTGCTGGGTGATATGGGAAATGAGTTTCAGCAAAATAATCAAATGGTTATCAGTTTTGCCAACAGAGTTAAGGATCTAGAAAAACGAATACTAGAATCCTACGCTATAGAAAACAGAGCAGTGTCTGATGAATTCCGTGCCTCTACCCAGAAGAATGTAATTGATTGTTTTAAAAGAGGACTAATATCAGATATAGAACAAAGATTAGATACCGCCCCGAACGACGCTATAACTGACATTGTTAAGAAGGCTATAGCAATCGAAAGGAAAATAGCTAATCAAAAAGCAATCAGGGAACGAAGCAATCTCGATAAAACATACTCCGGGGGAGCTAAAAAGAAAATTTTTGCTTGTTCAGCATGTAAGGCCCTCGATGAAGATAAATGCAGTTGCAATATAAAATGCCAATTTTGCAACCAAACCGGTCATGCTCTAGAGCATTGCACTATACATGCTCAAGGGTTATTAAAAATGAAAATGACATGTCAGATTTGCCAGCAGGAAGGGCATACTGCTAACCATTGTAAACAAATCGAAAAATGTCAGATATGCAGTAAAATAGGACATTCAGCAAAATCAATAAACAATCAGCAAATTCAACAAATCAACAACAAAAGCAACATAATCTGTCAGGTATGCCAGAAACCTGGTCATATGGCCAACGCTTGTTTCACTATCAGACCAAGGTAGGTAGGTGTATCACTACATCCTTCAGTAGTAGACAAGGGAATATGACTTGTCAAATTTGTCGGAAACCCGGTCATGCAGCTAACCAATGCTACTCCTTGACGAACCGCAATAATCAGCAACAGCTGAGAGCACAGCTAGATTCAAGGAGCAAATTTTCCTGCCAAATTTGTAACGGTACGGGACATACTGCAGCTTCTTGCAGAGTGAAAAATTTGAACGCATATTTAAACTCAATGGTAATAATATGACTTTCTAACAACACGAAAATCCCACCTTCATAATAGACTTAGGGAGGATTATCAATATAAATGTGCAGGACCCGAAATCTTGCATACCATATATCAATATACTCAATTCACCTACCTACCAACCAGGTAAACTCATGTTAGATTCAGGATCGGAGGTAAATATATTAAAGTATTCAATGGTACCTATAACTTGTGGATTAGAGCCCTCTGAAGTTAGTCATTTAAAAGGAATTGGTCAAGAACTCACTAAAACTATGGGAATAGCAAAAGTAAAACTTTTTGGAGTTGAAGCGATATTTCACATAGTCCCCGACAACTTTTCAATACCTTGTGATGGAATACTAGGAGCTGAATTTTTCTACCAGACTAAAGGTATAATAGATTTTGAAAAAAGAACATTTTCCTTTGACCAAACCACAGCGGCTATACATTTTAAAGAGCCGACTGAGAATTCCTCAGAGCCAGGAATAGTATCGGCACCAGCACCACTCACTCATTGTCATGACAACCTCGATGCTAAAACTATGGACGAGGAAGAAGACCCTGTAATACCTAAGACTCATACTTCCGATTCTTCACTCACATATAAGAGGAAATATGTAGACTTACAAGAAGATATATCCAAACTTGGCCTAGATTCAGAATCCGTGACTAGTACTACTGCCAACCCTTCCACCGAAACTTTGACACAATTATTGGAGGATATTAAAAATCTGAGTGATTTAGAACTTACCTCAGATTCCGAAGGATATCTTGCAAATTACAGAATTGCAGCAAAAACGGCTGAAATCCATAATAAACTTCGACAAAAGTATATAATGCAAAGACAAGTATTTCACGTTATACAACAAGAAATCTTTACTGAACTGAATTTAGACCCATCTACTTTAGAAGAAACTACTGACATGTACAAAATTTTGTATACAAAAGAACAAACCAGATTGAACTTTGATACTCAGGATATGGCCGATTTACCAAAGGCTCGTATTTTTGACATTCATGTAAATACTGGATCGATATTAGATAAGCTTAGATTAGATCATTTATATGGAATAGAAAAGGAACATGTAGCCAAGTTAGTAAATAAGTATCAAGATAGATTTTTACTAGAAGGCGAGCACTTAGGGTCCGCCACTAACATTAAACATTAAACATAGAATAGTAACAACTATAGATGTACCCATCAACGTGAAGCAGTATAGATTTCCTGTTTCAATGAAGGATGAAATCGAAAGACAAATACAAAAGCTACTTGACGATGGTATCATATGTCATTCACAATCCGATTATAACTCTCCTATCTGGATAGTACCCAAGAAACCAGATGCGAACGGAGTAATGACCTATCGTTCAGTTTCAGATTTTCGCAAACTAAATGAAGTAACGGTAAAAGATGCTTATCCTTTACCTGCTATATCACAGATAATAGACGGGATTGGGGGATATAAGTACTATACGGTAGTCCATCTTGCATCAGAGTTCCACAAAATTCTCATGGACCCAGCTGACGCACACAAGACTGCTTTTTCAACACCTCTTGGTCACTATGAGTTTGTTCGCATGACATTTGGCCTTTCCAATACTCCTGCGACGTTACAACGTTTTATGGACGATACTCTGTATGGTTTGCAAGGAAAAACCTTGTATTCCTTTATTGATGATGTTATAATCTTTGCCAACACATTAGAAGAACATGAGGAAAAAATGCATTTACTCATGCAACAGTTAGAACAACGTAACTTGAAGCTTAATTTAAAGAAATGTGAATTTCTCAAAAGCGAAGTTTGTTACTTAGGGCACATTATTAGTCAACATGGACTAAAGCCCGATCCTCGGAAATTGGAGGCAGTTGCAAACATGCCGAGGCCATGTACTGTTAAACAGATACGTCAAGTACTTGGATTATTCGGCTACTACAGAAGATTCATTAAAGACTTTGCAAAAATAGCTAAACCAATGACTACATTACTCCAGAAGGATGTAGAATTTGAGTGGACAGACAAATGCGAACAGGGTTTTATCACTCTGCGCAAGGCTCTGTGTAATCCACCTATATTACAATACCCAGATTTCTCTAAACCCTTCAATATCACCTGTGATGCCAGTGGCATAGCTGTTGGTGGGGTACTTTCCCAAGGTGAAATAGGTAAAGACCTACCCATTGCTTACAACTCCAGAGTTTTGAGAGGACCCGAATTGGCATACGAGGTTTACGAAAAGGAAGCTTTAGCCATAGTCCATTGTGTAAAAACCTTCAAGAATTACATCTATGGGAAAAAGATTAAAATTCTTATTGATCATCAACCCTTCGTCTGGTTTAAAACAGTCGACCTTAATACTAGAGTATTAAAATGGCGCTTCAAATTATCTGAATACGACTATGAAATCATTTACAAACCCGGAAAATCAAATTCCAATGCCGATACTCTGTCACGAAATCCTGTTCAACCAATGGATATTCATGTGGTTACACGACGACAGAAACAATTGGGATTGATAAAGGAATCTTCAGCCAATGAAATTGAATCCGGAGGTAAGGGTGTTCCTGATAAATTCACAGCAAACAATGAACAATGCCTTCCGAGAAAAAGAGGACGACCCCGTAAAAATCCTCTGGAAACAACCTCAACGAGAAATTATAATAAGGAAACAACGAATAAATCAACATATACCAGGAGAACCTTCAAAACTAAGAAAGTACTAAATAGGATAACTAAGCCTAAGAAGCGAGGTAGACATCGAAAAGATCTATCGGGACTAGATGTATCTAGTCTACCGAGCCAATTAAGCAGAGCCATCAGTACACCGGAACCTATTGCCAAGACTATTGTACTCAGATCTACGTCACCACGATTAGATCTCGAACAACCACAAACAGATCAAGCCAGTTCAAGAATACTCGAATCAGATGCTGAGTTAGCTGAGCAAATAAGTAACCAATCCTCCAAAGAAAGGAGCGAAATAACCATCGCACCTACTGACGAGCCTAGTAAATGCAAAATTATAGAAGTTAAGGACTTAATTTCAGAAAAGAACCTATAGTATATTTTGTAGATTGTAAAGGAGCACCCTGTGACGAAGGTGCCAAGATATTATTAAAAAACAATAAAATAGAGGATAATCTAGATCTAGAAATAGGTAGTGTTAATCCTACTAAAAGAGGTAATAACACTTATATATCCTTGTGTATAAAAGGACTACACCCCGAATCAATGATTCATGTTAAAGGTCACATAGAGATAACTGTGAATAAACTTAAAAATTACATATTAGAACATAAGTTACCAATCATTAATATTGGTTACAGTTCGACTATTGACAACCTTAACTGGTCTGAAATATTATCATTAATTAAAACAACCTTTAAACAAATAGATATGAAAATGATCATTTGTAAAGGAACGGTTTAGTACGTATTGAAAAACGTGATGAAGTATTCTATGAATTACATAAATCACCAGTGGAGGACATCGCGGAGTATCTAAAACTTTTAATCAGATAAAACAAAATTATTATTGGGAAAGTCTTAAAGACGACATTCAGAGACGAGTCCAACAATGTCTCGAGTGCCAGTTAAAAAAATTGGTACGTCTAAAAACTAAGCAACCCATGTTTATCACTGATACTCCTGGTAGTGTCTTCGACAAGATAGCCATAGATATTGTGGGACCTTTACCCAAAACAGCAAATGGGTTTGAATATATATTAACCATGCAAGATCAATTGTCAAAATACTGTTTAGCCGTACCTCTAGAAAATACTTTAGCGACCACAGTTGCAGATGCATTCGTGAAACGCTTCATATGTATATTCGGAGCACCGCGAGTGGTACTCACCGATCAGGGGACTAATTTCCTTAGTAAACTGATGGGTCGAGTGGCTAAGCGCTTTAAAATAAAAAAAATTAAGACAACCGCCTTTCATCCCCAAACTAATGGTTCACTTGAGAGATCTCATCATGCCTTAAGTGAATTTCTGAAAATGTACACTGATAAGGATAATGAATGGGATGCTTGGCTGGAATTAGCAATATTGAACTACAATACATGCATTCAAGAGTCTATGAAGCACACCCCTTATGAAGTTGTGTTTGGTAAACTAGCCAGATTACCTTCAAGTGATCCATTACAGGAGGGTGACATGTTACCCACATATCAAAATTATATTGTAGATTTAGTTACTCGATTAAATGGTATAAGTAAGTTAGTTTATGATAATTTAGTTGAATCCAAAAACAATTAAATTAATTAAATGGTATACGTAAGTTAGTTTATGATAATTTAGTTGAATCCAAAAACAGATCAAAAAAATATTATGATAGAAATTTACACCCTCGTAAATTTAATCTGGGTGATTATGTCTACTTATGTAGAGGAAACAAAGCAAAAAAATTTCAAGATAATTACTTTGGACCATACAAAATCACTGAAATAATCGATACTCATAATGTACGCATTCAAATTTCAAAAGGGAAAACCAAAATTGTTAACGCCAATAGATTACAAATCTCTTATATAAGCGATTTAACTCCAAAAATAAAGAAAAATAACAAACCATCAATATACCCAGAAAATTCTGAGTAGAATTTTTACGTTGCATAGTTACTAAAATATTTTTTGATTACAGAAAAAAAAAACAACAAGCCACGCACTCATACCCAAAAGATGTATTTCACTTCCTTCTTAATACTCTCTACAATAGCCTGTACATCGGGACTCATAGGATACGACTGTGGTTCGCGCCAAATGAGTGTTACAACTATTTCTCTACGAGATGTCGGTGAATGCAACATTCCTGCACCACACATCAACATCACCCGCCGTTTCATACAACTACTAAAACTGAATGATTTTCATGAAACACCAGTTATACAATGTAAAATAGAAATATACCGTTAAATATTTCACTGCGGAATGCACTCGCACAGATCTGCAGTGTCCTATGGAATAAATGAATATATTATGGAGACCTCCTACAAAAACTGTCAGGATCTTCACAATCATGGTTCATTATTACCCAATGGGATAGTATTAGACCGTTTTAAGGTTAATAGTACCAGTACTCGACCCATCACTCTCGCTGGTAGACTTACCAATCATGGAGAGTGTCGAGGCACACAATATTCTGATCCATATGGCACTTGGGCTAACGTGGTAGTGCAAGGTACAATTAGAGTAACTTTAAGATCACATATAGCACGTATATCACTAAATAACAATAAAATTCACCTAGACTCAGGTACTACATGTACTTTCTCGGATCGTAGCTGTTTAGATTTAAGTAGCGGTTATATTTTCTGGGATAATTTACCAGTAGATAGTTGTAAGTTTGATTATTATACTGTACTGTTTGAGGGAAACGCAGAATATGCTGCTGATATTAATAAGGCAGAAAGCCCAGTATGTACCGTTGAGTTTAAAGATATAACCTTTGCCCTTTCAATCAGGGGAAAAAAGGATCTCTGCGGATACACGATTTTCCCGACCGAACACCCCAAACTTTTCATATTTGAAACCTCACACGGTAACTCTTTCTCAAGAGATCTTTTTAAACTGGTTGCCAATTTAGACCTCTTCACTTATGTTAATTCTAAATTTGTTTATGTAGAAAAACATATTCGTAAACAAATTAATTATCTTTATCGCGATGTGCTGGTTTAGAAATGTGAACTTGAAAGACAGACCATTAAAAACGCTTTGACAATCGCAACTCAAACGCCAGATGAATTTGCCTATGACCTGATGAAAGGACCAGGATACATGGCAGTAACAGCGGGAGACGTTATCCATATTGTCAAGTGCATACCTGTAGGAGTTAGACTTCATGAAGCCAGTAATTGTTACTAAGAACTACCAGTAGAGCATAACAACAAGACTTACTACATGACACCGAGAACCCGAATCCTGAAATCAACTGGAACTAGGATCCAATGCAATGCCATATTACCAGTCTCTTACTATATAGATACAGAGTGGTATAAGTTAACGCCTAAACCTAACCAAGTACATGAACCAGAAATATTAAAACCTTTAACCAAACCTACTTGGAAATACACCAATCCATCGGATTTAGCAACCAGCGAAATTTATACCGAAAATGATCTAGAACAACTTAGAGAAAGAATCATGTTCCCTGTGGAAACAGGATCTTTAATAAATGATCTTGCTCGGGAAATCAGAGGACATCCTGTAGACGATCACGAAGGAACAATTCTCAAACTACTCAATGAAGGAGCTATGGAAAAAATCTTAGTCAGTTCCTGGGATCGTCTTTGGTCCAGATTTCTTACCTTTGGAACGGTCAGCGCTGGAATAATTGCCATACTAATCATCATCCATGCCATAAAGATGCTGATTGACATAGCTGTGCAAGGCTACGCACTCCACTCCATATATGGATGGTCAATCCATTTACTGGGAGCGATCTGGAGTTCAGTAACTCACTTGCTTATTCATCTCGGTAACAAAGAGAAACTCTCATCATCACCTCCAATAACAGATGAAATAGAAATACCAGAAATAGTCGTACCTTCCAAGTCCAATAACACGGAAGTCTCAGAGAAACCAAAACCCGATTCTACCTCTGCTATGTACCTTGTTTCTGAAGTGGAACAAGAGATTTTTGCTTTGAGGAAATAAATATCTTCAATGTCACCATGTCTGAACTAGTACGTTTTGCATAATGGTAACTTTCGTCATTACACTCCTCGAGTAACCATTTTTCGGTGGGGGTGTAACGTCGCCAAAATTTTTTAACATTTCTAATCTTCTCTTCTCTTTTTCTCAGAGTCACATATATATATTAGGCTGCCCAGTTCCGTGTCCTATAGTGCGAATTTCAAATGGCAAAAGCCGTAGCGGTGGGGAGGCTCAGTACGAGTACAACAGATTTTGAATTTTTCAAATCGAATAATATTTAATAGCTCCCACGCGATTTATTATTTTTAAATAGGATATAACATAGGCAAACAAGTTTACGTTTATAACTATGAAATTACAGTCATTTTTCGATATTTTTTTTTCTCAGACTTATCACCGTGTTCGTAGCAATAGACTCGAAAAAGTTTGGTACAAAAAAGTTAATATTTAAACAAGTTAACAGGTGCGTATTGCGACTAAAACTACTCATCTTTGGAGTCGATTTAAGATACCTTCTACTGCTTCGATGGCTTTGAAATTTTGACACAGTATTCTTACATTCATGCAGAAACGATTCCAAAAAGAATTTTGCCAAAAAGATTTTAATAACAGGCCTAAAAGTCCAGAGAAAGATTCGGTTTTCGCTCCAAAAAGTAAGTGAAAAGTCAAATTTTTTCCAGGCATAAGCTGCTATTATACTTTAACAGCCCTCCTCGCAGCCCTTGCTCCCTCCTGCACAACATATGGTGCTACACGTGCCGTCGTTCTCAGCTATATCCCTTTTTACTTTTCCCGTAAAATCAATAATATTCGAAAATTCAGTAAAATTAAAAAATGTTTCGAAAAGAGGGGTATCAAATAAATATTATAATAAACATTATAATAATAATTTATTATTAATAAATTAATTTAAGAAAAAATTTATTATTATTTAAATACAAGCATTAATACAATATAATATATTATAATTATAGGAGGTAATTTGTTATTAACAAATTAATTATTAAAAAAAATTTATTTCTAAAGAATAAAGCTAAACTTTAATAATTACATATATTGCAACAAATATTATAATTATATGAAGTAATTTGTTGTTAATAAGTTATTGCAAAAAAATTTTTTATTTTAAATGACTAAATAAAACTTTAATAATACTTTAATTGCAAATCAAAAAAGATTTGGAAATTAATTTTTTCTACTTAAAAAAAATATGAAAAATATGACTTTAAGATTTTTACGAAGACTTTAAGAAGTAAGATTTCGGGCTTCGAAAACTTGCATCCGAAAATTGAAAATCTTATTTCAAAACATAGCGCTCGGTAAAAAACGTCAGAAATCAGTTAATATTGACCACATCTTGCTCTTTCTTATTTTAATTTGAGGTAGAAAGACTAGAAAATAAGTTTGGTCGAATCGGCATCCCTCTGTATACTGTAGTTTATTTGAAAATCCAAAAAAAATCACGTTGTCGACGAATTCATGGTTTTGTTTTCATGGATTTGCAAATAAACTAAAGTATATAGAAGCATGCCGATTCGACCAAATTTATTTTCTAGTCTTTCTACCTCAAATTAAAAAAAGAAAGAGCAAGCTATGATGAAATTTGTAGTGTATGCTGTATAGCAGACGAATGAGAGGAAAGAGGGCGTGTATGGAGAGTGTATAAACTATGTAAGTGTGAAAGTAAATATAAGATGAGAGTGTGTGTGAGTCGAGGAAGGAAAGGTGTGAGAAACGAGCAGCGGAAGGAGCCGAGCCGGCGACCAGAAAGGTCGAATAAAGAGTGTCTCAATAACTGAGTTGAATTAATTATCCCGACCGAAATCCTGCACCCACGCACCCCTGCATACACAACAATTGGCGACGAGGACGTGTGCAAGATTTCGCGGGAAGTGATCGGACAGTGACAAACAATCGGAAAAGCCAATGAGTGACGAGCCGGAGGATACAAGCGAAGTAGAGAAAGGATTACAACAACCACGACAATTATCACTGACCGAAGCTCAACATTTACGAAAAGAAGAAATAATTGATGAACTACGACTGCGAGGCCTGACGATCAACGAAGAGGACTCAAGAAATATATTACGTACGCAACTGGTAGGAATAGTACGAACAGAAATCAACGAACAGACCAACAAGGTAAACAAACAAGTAGACGAGACATCAGGAGGCGATAATCAAAACAGCACAACAAGAACGCAACAAACGAGTGAGTCGAATGATACTAGCGAATCCAGCGACGACGATATGGCAAGTAAAACGAATATTTTTTTCCACTTGGAAACAGACGACTGGGAGTCATTCACAGAACGTTTAGAGCTATATTTTATTACGAAAAAAATCCAAGATAATGAAATGAAGAGAGCAATGCTACTGACGCAAGTAGATGAGGAAACATACAAATTATGCAAAAATTTGTGCGCGCCGGACAAACCAGCTGCAAAATCGTACGACGATTTAATCAAAATATTGACAGAACACATCAAGCCAACGCCGTCAGAAGTGATGGAAAGATGTATATTCAATCGAGCCAAACAAGAGCAGAGCGAGACAGTCGCAGAATTCGCAACACGACTAAGACGGTTAGCGCTGAACTGCAAATTCGAGGACCAACTGAATACAGCGCTGCGAGATCAATTCGTATGCGGCATCGATGACGAATCGACACGCATCGAATTATTCAAACAAACAAATCTGACTTTTGACACAGCGCTCAAAGATGCAATGGCGAGAGAGAGTGCAATGAAAAATGCATCAGGAGCGAGAAAAACGCTAACACAGAAAAACTACACGCAAGAAACATTTGCAATGGAACAGAAACAAAAACGCCAAGCGGAAAAGAGGCAATACAAAAATGGACCAAAATGCTACTGCTGCGGAGGAAATAGTCACACAACTAATGACTGCATATACAGAAACAAGACTTGCAATTTTTGCAACAAAAAAGGACACCTGGAACGTGCATGTATACAAAAAAAGAAGAGGGAAATTAAATTTATCGAAGAAGAGGACACACCCGAACGAGCTGAGGACAACACGAGCGAGCACGACGACGATACATCAGGCAGCTACGCGGACTTCTACTCGATCGATTACAAAAGTAATGTTCATAATGTAAGTTTAAGCAAAGCCGACCCACTATTTATTAACGTTGATATTAACGGGCAAACAGTAAAAATGGAGATAGACTCCGGTACATATTTTTCTGTAATGTCGGAAGAGTTTTTACAAAAAAAATTGAAAAATTTGAAAGTAACAACCGCGGATATCAACTTATTAACATACGAAAACGAGACACTGATACCGCGTGGTCAATTAAAAAATTGAAGGGTTACGCTAAACAGAACAACAAAAATCTTAGATTGTCTAGTTTTGAAGGGTAGCAAAGTACCATTAATTGGAAGGCAATGGCTATCAGTTTTCGGACTATGGCCACTCACACTACCGCAAACATCCGACATCACAGAAAAATACAAAAACAATATACACAAAATAGATGTTAGAGAAATTGAAAAGAAATTAATAGCGGAGTTCGAGACGTTATTCAGCGAGACACCGGGTTTGTACAATAAGCGACAAATAAAAATTCATGTAAAAACAAACACAAAACCCATCGCGCTGAGAGCAGGTCACGTAGCATACGCACTACGGCCGAAAATCGAAAAAACGATCGCAGAAGAAGTCGAAAGGGGACACCTCGAACGAGTCGAGTCATGCGAATGGGCGACGCCTATCGTACCGGTGTTAAAAACAGACGGAACAATCCGAATCTGCGGGAACTTTAAAATCACACTCAATGAATTTTTAATAGTTACTAAGCGAGCATTTCCCCGAATCGATGACATATTCGCGGTCATGCAAAAAGGAACGACCTTCTCGCAACTCGACTTACCACACGCATATATGCAGATCGGAGTAGACGTAAACAGTCGAGATTTTCTGACAATAACAACGCACGTGGGCCTATTCCGATATACAAGAATGCTCGAGGGTATAGCGATAGCACCGAGCGAATTCATGGCAATTATGGAAGAATGTCTCCAAGGAATTCCGAGTACAATAGCGTACATGGATAATATTTACGTTACCGGTAAAACCGACGCAGAGCACGTAGAAAATCTAAGACAAGTCTGTCAAAGACTAACCGAGCGCGGATTACGGTTAAATAAAAAGAAATGTGAATTTATGAAAGAGCGGATCGAAATTCTAGGGTTTGTTATAGACAAAGATGGTCTGCATAAATCGAAAACAAAAGTGAAAGCGATGTATGAAGCGCCGCGACCTGAAATCAACAAACAGCTAGCGTCATTCCTCGGGCTCATAAATTTTTATGAAAGATTTTTGAAAAACAGAGCTGATAATTTGAAACCACTTTTCGATTGTGCAAAGAACGACACGTTCAATTGGACCGAGGAATGCGAGAGAGCTTTTTGTTGGGCAAAAAACGAATTGATCTCACCGCGAGTACTAGCACATTTCGACCCCGAAGAACAAATTATTCTAGCGTGCGACGCGTCATCCTATGGCTTATCAGCCATTTTATCCCATAAATACAAGAATGGCACAGAGCGTCCAATCGCATACGCCTCGAAGCGAATCCCAGAAAAGGAACTAAATCGCGCGATCGTTGATAAAGAGGCAAGCGCCATAGTATTTGGATTTATAAAATTCTATGATTTCGTATTCGGACGCAAAATAGTGTTACGCACAGATCATAGGCCACTAGAGACTATTTTCGGGCCCAAGCGAGGTATTCCACGAACAGCTGCATCGAGACTACAGCGATGGGCGTACTTCGTGTCGGGATTCGAATACGAAATCGAATGGATAAAATCCGAACAAAACGCTAACTGTGACGCGCTATCACGCTTGCCTATTAGTGATAATACAAACCTTTTTGACGCGGATATTACACAATTACATTTTATAACAGACGAAGCAAAACTAATAGATTATAAAACAATAGTTTACGAAACCAAACGCGATCAAACATTGGCACGAATTATCAAGTTTTGCATTTTTGGATGGCCAAACAATAACAGCGATCTCTCGGACATAGAAAAAAACTATTTTCTGAAACGACACGAATTATCGGTCGAAGACAATTGCCTTTTCTGGGGATATCGAATCGTAGTGCCAGAAAAACTCCGAGTCCGGATTCTAGACGATTTGCATCTCTCACACTTGGGAATCGTAAAAATGAAAGCATTGGCGCGTTCATATATATGGTGGCCCGGAGTCGATGCCGACATTGAAATTATCGGTAATAGTTGCAAAATTTGCGTCGAAAATAGAAAAAAGCCACCGAATACAGTACTAACGCCGTGGCCATGGCCAGAAGGAGTATGGCATCGAATACATTGCGATTTTTTAGGACCGTTCAACAAAGATATGTACTTAGTAATTGTCGACTCATTCTCTAAATGGCCAGAAGTAATAAATTTCAAACAAGACACGCGAGCGAGTAAATTAATTACGGCTTTTCAAGATGTATTCGCAAGACACGGTCTACCAAACCATATCGTATCGGATAATGGGCCTCAATTTGCGTCGGTAGAATTCGGAAAGTTCTTAGACCGAAACGGAGTCAAACACAGCTTTTCTCCACCCTATTTTCCAGCGACTAACGGAGCGGCAGAAAATTTTGTCGCGACATTTAAAGACAAAATCTCAAAAATTGTACAAGGACCGCCGTAAGTCAATTCCTGTTCGATTATCGGAGCACGCCACACTGTACAACGGATAAATCTCCAGCAAAATTGATGTATAACCGCGAAATAAAAACGCGGTTCGATCTAATGCGTCCGAATATACGTGCTAAAATTGACAAGAAACAAATAGCGCAGATTGAAGCGCGACCACATTCACGAAAGGTGGAATTGAAGGAGGGAGACACCATCATGATCGATAATCATGGGAAAACCGGCGGAAAGCGCACCGAAGCAAAAATTATACAACAACTGTCACCGTCAACATTTAGAGTAAAAAATAACGAGGGCGGAACCATAACAAAACGACATGTTAAACAAATTGTTAAACCTGTAAGGCGATCCGAGCGCATAGCAAATAGAGCGAAAGCGACTAATTGAAGAAAGGGAGGATTGTAGTGTATGCTGTATAGCAGACGAATGAGAGGAAAGAGGGCGTGTATGGAGAGTGTATAAACTATGTAAGTGTGAAAGTAAATATAAGATGAGAGTGTGTGTGAGTCGAGGAAGGAAAGGTGTGAGAAACGAGCAGCGGAAGGAGCCGAGCCGGCGACCAGAAAGGTCGAATAAAGAGTGTCTCAATAACTGAGTTGAATTAATTATCCCGACCGAAATCCTGCACCCACGCACCCCTGCATACACAACAAAATTCACCCGATTTATGGCTATTTTTACCGAGCGCTACGTTTTGAAACAAGATTTTCAGTTTCCGATGGAAGTATTCGAAGCTAAAAGTCTTACTTCAAAACGCGGTACTCAGAAAAAAATACCGTAAATCAGTCAATAATTACGATATTCTACTCTTTCTTTTTTCAATTTGAGGCAGAAATACTAGAAAATAAGTTTGGTCCAGTCGGCATCCTTCTATATACTTTAGTTTATTTACAAATGGAAAAAATCACGTTATCGACAATTTCATGGTTTTTTTCGATTTGCAAATAAACTAAAGCATATAATAGGATGCCGATACGACCAAACTTATTATCTAGTCTTTCTACCTCAAATTAAAAAAAGAAAGAGCAGAATATGGCAATTATTGACTGATTTACGGTATTTTTTTCCGAATACCGCGTTTTAAAGTAAGATTTTCGGCTTCCAATTCTTCCATTGCAAAATTGAAAACAAATTATTGTTATTAATAAATTAATTGCAAAAAAATGTTATTTTAACGGATTTAATAAAACAATGTTTAACTTAATCTAGTTTACAATACTTTATTTTTAAATATAAAATCTCCTACTGTTTTTTTCAAAGAATCACGACTGCAATTTTTAAAAAGATTTCTGTGCTTTTCGACGATCTGCATTATGTTCTGCCTAACATTTTCCTTTTTACTTAAAAAACAATTGTATTGAGAGGCAAGTTGTACACCTCTTTCTGCGTGGTCGTTAACCACTTCTAGAGCTTGTACAACTTCTTTAGCTTCTCTAAAATCCTCTCTCGTTTCCCAATGTTGGGGATCAACATTTAAGAAGCTAGTGCACAGTTTCAATTTATTGAAAAAATTAATAGTTTGACCACTTGCAAACTTATCCAAAGATAAGTCATCAACACCATATTTTTCCAATAAATTGAAATCTGCTTTCAGTGAAAGTTTATCGTCCTTTAAGAGACCTGAGTTAATCGCATTGCAAATGAGAATTTTGCATTCTCGAGACACTTCATCATCAAAGAGAGTTAATGCGATTAACTCTTCTCCTAGGTACCATAAATGCTTTCTGAATTTTTTAAACACAGCTTCAGAAATATTTTTGTTGATGCTGCCGAACTTCACTGTGTCTTTTAAAAATTGCAGATCTATCCTTGGTGCGATTTCCGGAATATTGGTTTTAAACCAGGCCTTTTGATACACTAAAGTAATAAAAAGGCACATATTCCGGAAACCGACCAATTCATTTGATGTTAATTTAAACTGCTGTCTAAATAAAAATATTTTAAGCGAGTAAATCGCTTTCGCCATCCAGCGAGCGTGATGAATGGCGATAAGGGCCTTGAATTTTAAACCCCCTTCCAATTTCCCTCCTAGAAATATGACTATAAGCTCCAAAAACTCCTTATAGTCACCTCTAGAAAATGGAGTCTGAAAAAAATAAGTTTTTTATTGTATTAAATAGTAAATTAATTTTCAAATAACTGTATAATTGTGTATATTATGCTTTTTACCTGAAGCTGTTGCCTTGCAGAATCAAGAAGATTTTGCGCGTCGGTTTTGACGTGTTCAAAAACTTCCGCATCTTCCATTCACGATGTGAAGTTTTCCGTATTAATACGGTGCCACTCCTGCTGAAATCTCTTAAAAATCTGTACATCTGGACCAGCAGATGTACAGTTTAAGGCTTGTTCAAAAGCTGATTTCAGTGAGAGCTCGTAGACATGATGCCTACAAGCACAATGTAAAAGCTTGCGTCCTAACTCATTTTCAATTAAGACGCAAGCTCCACCTGTGGCCCCAGTATTAGATGCGGTCGTATCAAAGACGAGGCCGTATACTTCATGTGCGATATCCCATTCTTTGAGCAGTTTTACGACTGCTTTTGCCTGCTCTTCTCTTGTTCCCCTTGATATTTTAGGAACACCAATCATCTGCTTGGTGTCCTTGCCCGTACAAAACACTGGAAGTCGCTTAATCTTCCCGTATTTGTCGTCAGGATCTTGAAATTGTTTGCCATCCCAATGCACAAAAAGACGCAAAGCATGTTCTTCTACAAAGCTATCTTTTATGTCTTTTGAGAGGCTTTCTCGATGGTGCAATCGTGATAGGCGAATCGATTCTGGCCTTACAAACAATTCATCGATATCTATTCCAAGGTTATGGGCCATGGCTACGTAAATCCGAGAAGCATCACGATTACTTACTCTTTCCCGATCAAGCGGAAGAGTAAGATCACCCGTTACGATCTTTCTCTTTTTTGGCGCACTCGAACGCTCGGGAATCGAAAAATCATCATCGTCTTCTTCAGAGTCCCATTCGAAGGCTTTATTTATAGAGTCAAGATCATCCTCGGGAAGCATGCAGTTCATCAAATTAAATGATCTGACAGATTGCTTAGTTCTCCGAGCACCTGGAAAGAAAATTATTGTAGAACGAAAGTATGATTTAGTGTTATTATTGCGAGAAAAAAAACTGAAATTCATACTTCAAAACGCGGTACTCGGAAAAAAATACCGTAAATTAGTCAATAATTGCCATATTCTACTCTTTCTTTTTTTATTTGAGGCAGAAAGATTAGAAAATTAGTTTGGTCCAGTCGGCATCCTTCTATATACTTTAGTTTTTTTGCAAATCGAAATAAACCATGAAATTGTCGATAACGTGATTTTTTCCATTTCTAAATAAACTAAAGTATATAGAAGGATGCCGACTGGACCAAACTAATTTTCTAGTCTTTCTGCCTCAAATTAAAAAAAGAAAGAGCTAGTTATGATAATATTTTACTGATTTATGACCATTTTTGCCGAGCGCTACGTTTTGAAATAAGATTTTTAGTTTCCGATGGAAGTATTCGAAGCCAAAAATCTTACTTCAAAACGCGGTTCTCGGAAAAAAATACCGTAAATCAGTCAATAATTACCATATTCTACTCTTTCTTTTTTTAATTTGAGGTAGAAAGACTAGATAATAAGTTTGGTTGCATCGGCATCCTTCTATATACTTTAGTTTTTTTGCAAATCGAAAAAAATCACGTTATCGACAATTTCATGATTTTTTTCGATTGGCAAATAAACTAAAGCATATAGAAGGATGCCGATACGACCAAACTTATTATCTAGTCTTTCTACCTCAAATTAAAAAAAGAAAGAGTAGAATATGGTAATTATTGACTGATTTATGGTATTTTTTTCCGAGTACCGCGTTTTAAAGTATAATTTTCAGTCGCAAATGGTAGAAATAGTGTAGATAAATTATTAGTAAATTTTTTGAGTGCTTACCTCCTCTAAGCCTTTCTTTGTCGGTTAATTCTCTGAAATCAGCAGTGTCGATGATTGTTTTGAGATTCCCGCTTCTATCTTGTCGTTGGGCCATCAGAAAATCCAGAGCGCCCTTGTCCTCCATTTCGTTAGCTTTGGCGCCGTTGGAAATATCAAATAATTTGTCCAGTTTACAAGCAAAGTTGCTTTGTTTTATGGACTGCGCTACACTTTTGCTGTTCAGATGTTTTATTGCCAGCTGGTGTTCACGATGAATCTTTTCCAATTTATTAATAGAAGCAGATTCATTATGTGTGGGAATCCCCGCATGCTCCCAAAAAATAGCAACTTTTCTTATCGCTACAGTTGCAGATTATCGATGAGGTTGTTTACCATTTCTTAATTGATGGTAATATATCTGCAGCACTTCCCGATTGGACGGTAGTTTGGAGTCTCGGAGATCTTCTTGTGTATGTCCAACTATAGCAATTTCTGTTGTTGCTCGTGAGTTTGGCATGTTAATTCTTCAATGTCAAAACCACTTAATTGAACACTTTTGCCGTTATTAACTGCGAACTTAACTGCGGAACTGTGTAACTGCGGAAGTCAGCGTTGGAAGTAGGAAGTGCACTGCTTCGCTGTTGCAAGTAAAATGACAGTTCTGCAAACCTCTCTCAGTTGCTCGTGTCATTTGCTGTTTACTTGCACCGAAAATGAGGGGCGTACCTTCGACCTTCGTTACTTTTAGAGAGAGAGGGAGAGAGAGAGAGAGAGAGAGAGAGAATGAATGACGTGCTTTCCTTCTTATTGAAATATTCCGTGACCTCACGATGTGAATTTCGATGTGAGCATTGGTATATCTATATAGTATACACTAAGAACTACGAGTAGCCAAGGCTTAAGAAAACCCTTGAGTGCGAGTGAGAAGCATAGAAAAGTGCATAAGTGCGACAGAGACAGACTGTCCCCCTAAATTTTCTCTCGTTTGTTTTGCGCGGGCTGGCGATGGGTCTGTCGTCGGCCTAATCTCGAAGGTTATGGACGGAGGGACGGAAGAAAGAAAATTGAGGAAGAGAAAGTTTGTCTCTCTCGTACCTGGTCGTACGTACGCATTCGCCTATGCTTCTCACTCGCACTCATGGGTCGTTCTATGTCTCGTATTCGCGGAGTTCTTACTGTGCTGTTGGGGTCGGAAGCAGCCAGGGAGAGAGCCCATAGCGGGAGGTCCCGAAAAGCCGGACCCTATCATAAAATTTAACGAGTATTTATGCTGAGGATAATGCGCGTGGGAGCTATTAAATATTATTCGATTTGAAAAATTCAAAATCTGTTGTACTCGTACTGAGCCTCCCCACCGCTACCGCTTTTGCCATTTGAAATTCGCACTATAGGACACGGAACTGGGCAGCCTAATATATATATTGTAACGTGGAATTTTCCCGCCCGCACGGGAATTCCAGTTATTTACAATTATTTATAAATCTTGCGGCTGACTCTTATTTCTCGGCTCGTGGACACCTGCAATGGTAGAAAACGGGAGTGTGGTGGCAATCAGGTCGACAAATTATTAACACCAATATTTAAAATAATAAATCACAAATATGTTATGACTATCCTCTATACATTTATGTGCGGCAAACAAAATTAACAATGACTCGACTTATAAAAACATGGGCACGCGGCCAAATTACTAACTCCACAGCTGCTCGGAAGAACCTGAAAAGGACCACGAAAATCCTCTACGGTTGCCTCTAAAGAAATAAAAGGGAAAACTGGCATCCGCTGAAAAACCGCGCGAATATATCCTCTATCGTCCGCAATCCTCTACCTAATTCCCGAAATATACGACCGATAAAAGAACAATAAATTTACGATAAAATTTACCAGGTATTCCTCTATAGCTGCAGTCACCTCAATCCCTCCAATATTCTTTTCCTCCAAACACAAGCCGCGGACTCCGACCAGAGAAGGAAAACCAGAGAGAGACGATCTTTTGCTTCCCAGGCTTCTTCCAACAATCTCAATCACCGGACTCAAAGGCGTCCGCCGACAGAGTGACGCGGTCGACGCTTCGTCCGAGGAAGGATGCCGCGTTTTTCCCACCCGGCCTCCTTCTTCACGGAAGCGTCGATCTAATCACCGAATTTTCCAATTGGTCCTTTATCTGAAATAAATCCTCTATTGGCCATTAATAGACCACCACTAGTTCATTCCTCTATCCGTGATTTCCTCCAGCGCCCTCTTTTCCAAATCCAATTTAATCATCGGTTAGAAAATCAATTAACGTCCTCTATTATTTCCTTTAATATGCAAATTCGCGCCCCCTTTATGGATATCGATCAATCAATCAATCATGTCGATATCCATTCAGTGGCTCCACCTATAGATAATCCTCAAGCCGCGCGACATTCAAAAACCCTCTATCATCCTCGAGTAAACCATAGGATACATATATCGAGTCCTAGCCCGTATATTCCTCTATACGTCTCTATGACGTCCGCGAGTTAACGTAAAGTCAACTCTGAGCGCTCCAAACGCCGTCAACTTCGCGCCACTATATCCCTCTCACTCTCTCTCAAGCGCGCACTATCTCTCTCTCTCTATCTCACACACGCTCGACTCCCACTCTCTCGCTCACGCTCACACTCACGCTCTCCCCTCTACACACCGCCGCATGCATGTAACCGCGTGCGCGCGGCCGCCGGCTCGCTTCCTGCCATGCCCCCTCCCGAGCGCCAACGCGCCGCGCAGGTGGGACTCGGGAGCTCACATCCTGCGCTCCGCACGCGGCCGGTCAGAGGCAACTCCTGCGAGCGCCACCGAGCGCTGGCTCCGCTCCAGGAGCTGTCAACTCGCCGAGAGTAAGTCAGCTGGCCGTGCAACAATGATCACGACGCAGCAATAATTATTGCTACGTCGCAATATTTATATATATATACATATGCACAACGTATCCGACAGGTTTCCTTTTCTCTCGCATTATATTCGCCGAGAAATTACTTATAACTTTTTACTCCGTTTAGAATTAAATAATATTATAATGTCGTACAAAGAACCTGTTATTTTAATAAATAATTGTAAGTTGTTTTTTTTTGAAAGAATATTATAGAAGAAAAACCGCAACTAATCATACCGGAAAAAATAAGATAACTGTCAACGAAGATTCATCGGAAACAAACATTTCCAATGACTCATATTCAGTCGTGATATGGGAGGTTACTATACCCAAAATACGACTATATGCATTGCAATGCATTACTAATGGGCATAATTATATTAGAATAAGAAGGAAAGAAAGGAAGAGATAAGAGAACACACACTATCTCTCCCGAACGGCTTGCACCGTGATGCTCTTCCTTTCCGGTCCTTCCTGCTACCAAATGCCTAGGCTAAGTATTGATAAAGATAAGCGGCTCTCTCCTCATTGGAAAATTTCATAGGAAATCACGTCCAAAACAATTTCATTAGACGATCTCCTTCCGAAAAAGCGTTTCCGGAGGAAAGAGTGGCTCCTCTTTATAAACCCTAAACAGCCGCCCCACGGGTACTCGCATCCTGACCTCTGCTCCAGTGCGGTCACTTCTATTCTTTTTCTTTCATTCGTGTCCTGGCCTCTGTTCCAGCACGATAATCTCTAACTTAGACTCACATTTGTATTTTTAAATTTTTTAATTTTGCACAATATATATATATTTTTTGAAATTTGTGTGTGAATTATTTCTGTGCCTAAACCCATCATTCAGGATCTGCGACCAGCCAATCAAGGAAAACCAGCCAATATCAAGGAAAAAAGTAAGAAAATTTCTAAATTATTATTTATAGTGCTTTTTCTTTTTGAGCAACTTGCTTTCGCGACCTCTTCTTTTCGTTCGCGGTAGAAGCCAGTGCCGGTGGCTTAACTTTTTGCTACAGTAAAATAAATTTTGGAAGTATCTGGTTTCGTACCGTTGACTTCCAAGGTTTGATTTTACTCAAAGTAGACTCAGAGTAATTATTTCGCGGAAGAATAAATTTAAACTAGAGAGAAACCTTCAGGTGCAAGTCGTATGGTTTCTCCGTTTAAATTTCAAGAAATTCCGAGCATTGTCTTAAAATATCGTACCGCTAATTTAGATCAATACGAAATCTTTTCCTCGGAGATAACTCTCCCCAATAAATCAGAAAATTTTAGTCTAATTTCACCTGCCCCGGGCTATTATTTCCACTGGAAATAGGCCCGAAAGTGGTAATCTTAAAAGAGCTCACAGGCACTCCTTTGCAAATAAATAAACCGTCGGAGATTCGAAAAAAATCGGATTTCCGACGTAACAAAGTGATACATGTGTAGAAAAAAAGGTATTTTTGTGAAAAGTGAGGCTTTGAAGGTGAAAGTTTTACTATAGTGAATTAAAAAAAACGACAAATAGGCGTTATTTTTGGAAAAAAAGGAATAGATATATTGTGAGAAGTTTGTTTAAGTGAAAAGTGACTCAGTTGATTGATTTATTTAAAGAATAACTGACGCCCTCCCCCCAAAAAAAACCTTTTCAAGGTAAATGGCTGGCAAGTTTAAGGTCATTTCTTCGAGTAAAAATTAAAGATCAATTTTTTAACACTTGATAACCTTAATGTACCAAAAACTAAAATTTCATTTGAAGTGCTTTATTATTTACGGTTATCTCAGTATGTCAATTAAAATCAAACTTTCGATAACAACGTAGAGAATATTCTGGCGGGTTTATTGTTTATGGTTATTAATTTTTTCCTTCCTACATGTCAATAAGAAAGTACAAATTTATTTATAAGAAATGTATTTACAAGTATAAATGTATTTATAAGATAAATGAATCTAATCATCTCTTCGAGCAACTTGGTATTTATTACATCTTACACCAATTATAACATCGAGCCGAAGGCGAAAGTGGCAAAAACGAGATATGGGCTGACCGAGTTTACTCCCGTGGTGCGTAATAATGTCGCTTCTATCGCCCGGGAGCGAAAGTAGTACTTTCGGCATAGTGTTGAGAAAAAGGTGTTTATAATCAGTTCAAAAATAATTATGTTAGGATGTATGTCTTTTTTTACCTCGTAAGTGAGTGAATCAAACATTGAAAGTACATGATGCTTATACACTTAGCTGAATAATCCAAAACTCTCAACTATCTATGAAAATATGAACGCGTAAACATGTTCGGGTCAAGAGTCTGTTGGACAGACTACCCATTCTTTAGTGTTACTTCTCTATACCTTCGATTTTACATAAATTGCCATTTTATTTTTAGCAAAAGAAAGTTATGATATCAATAAATAAATTGGCAACTTTTTATAAAAAGCAATCGATTATAAATAAATAAATAACTATTTAAGTGGGGGAAAAATATAAAAATAAATGTATTCATATAAACACTCGACCAAATCGTAGCATGTAAAAAGGTAGATAGCCTATGAAAAGGGACAGTCGGATATAATTGAAACTTTGAATAATTGCGACTGACGCCCCGTTTTGCGCATCCGAGATGACGTTTGGTGACCGATTATGCTGACGCTGTATTTACCGTAGGAGGTTAGGTCATCATTCTTTCGGTAAATGAAGCTTCGCGTGACTGGTCACAAACATGCGCAGGACGTGGCGCAAATTCAGTATTATTGAAATTTTCAGTTGTACCTGACTGTATATGTAATCTACTATAGTTATTAATTCAGTAAATGTGTTACTATTCTTTTTTTTTTTATGGAAAAACTTGCCTTCCCGTCCTATCATAAATAACGATGGATATCATCTTCAAATTATGCATGGTTAGCCAAAGTAAGCAGTTGTTAACGAAGCACCGTTTAAAATCTCGTAACCGATTTTTCATTCAGTATGTATTTACTGCTATTCTTAACCAATTTTTAACGAATTCAAATTTAATCTTATAATCATTCTAAGCTAAATTTTCAGTTATTTGTATGTATATTTCACGAAAGTCTGTTATTATTAACAAAATATTCCATGAAGTTGATTAAAAATAATTGTACTTACTGTTATAAAAAAATTTTATTATAAAATAAATTTCTACGACTGAAGTCGGGAAATAAATCAAGCTTAAAAATATTAAATTAATATTTATATAGTTTACAGATTTTAACTTTAAATCTGTTTTGACTTCGAAAATAGAACTCTAATTATTATTCGAAGCTATTTTATTGTACTCACAGTTTCACATAATTGATTAGTATCCATTACAGGATAATAGAAAGATGAATGAACTATATTAAAAATTGTTGATTATTAAAAATTGGTGATATTGTTGATTATACTGACATTTAGTTATACATCGATTATTTATGATAGGACGGGACAGCAAGTTTTTCCATAAAAAAAAAGAACAATAACACATATACTGAATTAATAACTATAGTAGATTTAAATAAGAGAACGATAAATAAGAGAAAAATTTTTCAATGTGCGAAACAATCCTGTTTATTACAGGATAATTGTGGACATACACATGACATTACCACATATTATGGGCACATTTGTCATGTGATAATGTTATGTAAGAACATTATGCGATTCTATCACATATACAGTCGGGTACAATTGAAACTTTGAATAATACTGAATTTGAGCCACGTTCTGCGCATGTTTCTGACCAGTCACGCGAAGCTTCATTTACCGACGTTAAATACCTACGGTACCTACGGTAAATACAGCGTCAGCATAATCGGTCACCAAACGTCAGCTGGGATGCGCAAAACGGGGCGTCAGTCGCAATTATTCAAAGTTTCAATTGTATCCGACTGTACCTTTTCATAGGCTATCTACCTTTTTACATGCTACGATTTGGTCGAGTGTTTATATGAATACATTTATTTTTATATTTTTTCCCCACTTAAATAGTTATTTATTTATTTATAATCGATTGCTTTTTATAAAAAGTTGCAAATTTATTTATTGATATCATAACTTTCTTTTGCTAAAAATGAAATGTCAATTTATGTAAAATCGAAGGTATAGAGAAGTAACATTAAAGAAAGGGTCTTGACCCGAACATGTTTACGCGTTCATATTTTCATAGATAGTGGAGAGTTTTGGATTTTTCAGCTAAGTGTATAATAGGGTGACACAAAAATGCACGTGAGTGCCAAATCCCATTTGCCATAACCTTAACCGATTGTCCAGAAGCCGACGAGGCCGACCGAGTTTTTATTTTTTTGATTGAACCATTTTTCGAGTGGCCACATTCATTTTAAAGTTTGTAATCTAAAATAGGCTAGGGTAAGCAGGTGTTCATACGTTTTTGATTATAACTTACAAACTATTAATGCTATTTCACATTTGCCTTCAGTAATCTTCTTACAGCATAAATACTAATCGATTGGAAAAAGTTTGGTCCAAAAATAATAATAATTAAGAAAGTGAACAGGTGCCGATTTGCTCTAAAATGCTTGATGTTTGGAGGCTTTTTAAGGTCCGTTCCGTTGCTGCTAGAGCCTTCAAATTTAAACACAGTAACCTCACATTCATGTAAAAGTGATTTCCGAAATAGTATTTAGAATGGCGAGTACAATCAAATGAAAGTAATGGCTTCAGTTTAAAAATATAGGTGAAAGTAGTAAATTTTTTTTGAGGATAAGCTGACATGATACTTCTAGTGACCCTTGCTGCCTGAAGCGCAGAGACGCGACACATGTTCGACGGCCGTGGATCTTGGCTGTATGTATACTCCAGGTATACTCGTACAGTACTGTTTACTCAGTGGAACACAACTAGCGGCGCTGCGACTCTCCCTCTTCCTCTGCTTGATTTCTCTCTTTCCGAAAAGACTAAGTTTAGCACCCGTACTACGCAGTGATGAAATTTGGAAGGAAAGGAAAGAGGGAAAGTTGTAGCAAAAAAAGGTAGCTGCGGAGGAAAATTCGAACCCTCGGTCGAGCCAGATGTCGGAGGTACCTAGAGAGACCCGCATACCCTACCATAAATCGTACTAATACTGCGTATTGTTCTGTTTATCTCCTCATTAATTTTTTCAGTTACTTTGCACAGAAATTTAGTAAACTTTAAAATGAATGTGGCAACTCGAAAAATGGTTCAATCAAAAAAATAAAAACTCGGTCGGCCTCGTCGGCTTCTGGACTATCGGTTACGATTATGGCAAATGGGATTCGGCACTCACGTGCATTTTTGTGTCACCCTAGTGTATAAGCATCATGTACTTTTAATGTTTGATTCACTCACTTACGAGGTAAAAAAAGACATACATACTAACATAATTATTTTTGAACTGATTATAAACACCTTTTTCTCCACACTATGCCGAAAGTACTACTTTCGCTCCCGGGCGATAGAAGCGACATTATTACGCACCACGGGAGTAAACTCGGACAGCTCATATCTCGTTTTTGCCACCTCACCTTCGTCTCGACGTCATAATTAGTGTAAGATGTAATAAACACCAAGTTGCTCGAAGAGATGATTAGATTCATTTATCTTATAAATACATTTCTTATAAAT
This sequence comes from Philotrypesis tridentata, assembly GCA_018906965.1. Taxonomy (NCBI): domain Eukaryota; kingdom Metazoa; phylum Arthropoda; class Insecta; order Hymenoptera; family Pteromalidae; genus Philotrypesis; species Philotrypesis tridentata. The sequence goes on along the minus strand of JACCIB010000150.1, from coordinate 220,995 downwards.
ACATTTATACTTTCTTATCGACATTTCTTATCGCTAGAATATTCTCTACGTTGTTATCGAAAGTTTGATTTTAATTTACATTATGAAATAACCGTAAATAATAAAGCACTTAAAATGAAATTTTGGTTTTTTGTACATTAAGGTTATCAAGTGTTAAAAAATTGATCTTTAATTTTTACACGAAGAAATCACCTTATATTCGCCAGCGTTTTACCTTAAAAAGGTTTTTTTAGGGGGGGGGCGAAGATTTCACTACTTTTAAAAGGTGTATAATACCTAAATTATAAAGAATAGTTAAAATCAATTAAATACTTTATAAATTAAAAAAATTATTGTACACAATCATGTATTATTGTAATAGTAATTATTTTTCCGACACCATCTGTAGAGCACATAGATATTTTTTGAATCATTATTATTCTATTTAAAGTTTTTTTTTCTTTTATTGACACTAAATTTTATGGTAAGTTCCATAATTATTTTTATCGCAAATGTACATTAAAAGAAGTCTGTACGTACATAAAATTATTGCTAATTAATTAATTGATAACTGCATTTTTGAAAGCATTTAAACGTTATGTATACTATTGACACATAAAATGTGTGATGTAGTACTTTAATATTTATTAAGGGGCACGGTAGCGCCATGATACAAGTTTACATCATTTCCTTCACATATTTTGAATCCATATTATATTTTGAATAATATTCATAAAAAAGGAAGTAAATGTAAAGAAATAAAATCTAAAAACTTTTGTTTATTATTTACTTATAAGAGATTCAAACTAATACATACACTTAACTTTTTATAAGAACTTATAATTTTGACTTTTTCATAAATACTTACACAGTTGACTTCATGCATTTAGTGTTAAAATTTTCAGTTAATAATATGAAAGTCAAAATTCTAAGTTTTTAGACAAACGTAATTACAGGTATTGTTTTAATATATTAAAAAAAACTTATGTACAAAATTTCAGCCCTCCAGCTATAATAGATATTAAATGAGTGTAAAGAATATAATTCAAATAAGTAATCATCCACAAGTTACGAAATCTGCATTTTGCATATTTCGGTCTTCACCTCATTTAAAATCTGTTATAGCTAGAAGACTGAAATTCGGTGACCAAATTTGTTTTAACATGTGAAAAGAATGCATACAATTTACTCGATCAAAGAACTTATATTTTTGATTTTCTAGTAGATATACTTACACCATTGATTTCATGGCTTTAGAGTCTAAATTGTCTGGCATGTAACTATTTTGCTAAATCGTTTCGACTTGAAAATTCTCATACTATCACTCTTACTGACAGACTTGACAACTCATAAGTTTTCATTACCTTTTACAAAGCAAAATATGCATTTCCCTTGGGAAAATACTCGTTACATCCAAGATTTGGAAACTGACTGTACATGTTGCTCTCTCAAAATTGAGAATAATTAATTTTTCATTAAGCAAATCAATCAGAGGGATAGCATAAGAAATTTCAAGTTAAGCCAATTTTAAGCTGTTCAATTTTGAATAACATAAATGACAATTATTTCGAAATTGGTCCATACCATAAACTTGAAATTTCTTATGATATCCCTTTGATTGGTATGTTTAATGATAAACTTAGTTAATTTCAATTTTCAGAGTGCCCAGAGTACAGGCAGTTTCCAGAATTAGGGTTAAGCGTCTCTTTTCTCAATGGAAATACATGTTCTGCTTTCTAAATAGCAAATAGACCATACAAGTAGTTGTTAAGCCCACAGCTTAGAGCGATAGCATAAGAACATTTAAGATGGTACAGTTCAGTACTATTGAGATAATCATAGATTAGAAATTTCAAAATTAAAAAATTAAATTTTTACTGGGCCCTATCAACTTGAAAATTCTTATCCTATCCCTCTGAGTGATTGGCTTGATAACTCATAAGTTTTCGCTACCTTATAAAAAACAAAACATGCTGTTCCCTTGGGAAAAGTCTTGTTACGTCTGAAAACTGTGTGTACTTGCTCTCTCAAGATTAGGTAAAACTTCTAAACCGCTTGTCTTCTGAACTTATATAATAATTATAAATCTTCAAAAAACATTTATGACATCACTAGCTTCTCACGGGAATTCCTTCCCTTTATAACATGACAGTTGCGTAACCTCCCAATAGAAATACTGTAAAAACTTTCTTCAATACTTAAACGATGAAAATACAACACTTTCACTAGCTTGTCATGTCACAAGAAAATTCTTTATAACCTGATAGTTGTATGCCTTCCAAAAAACCTGAAAAATAAGAGAACATTTTAACAAATAATCAGTTCACAAAATCTTTCATTATATTACGTACGATTTATAAAAAAGTAAAACTAAAGGAAATGACCCGCAGGTCTCAATGGCTAAATAGGGTGTCAACGCACGAAGTTGAAGAAGAGGCTGAGGTAGTAAATCAAGAAAATCATAATGAAGATTAATAAAAAAATATGTAAAAGGTACTAAACCCAAGTCTAATTATATTACGATAAGAAATTATGCAAAAATAAAAAAACTTACGCTTGCTCTATTCCAATTGCTGGTCTAAACTTAATAGATATTCCAGCTATTTTCCTAGTTTGTTAATAAACACAAAGAATGAGGCCGATAGAAAATATTGGACACAAACAGGAACTTTTTTGTTTTTCAATATTCCCTCCAAGTATATAACCTCACATGAGAAATAGTAACTTATAAAAATCTGAACAAATAAAATAACATTTAAACAAAGAACAAGTTCGTAAAATTCGATATATATATATATATATATATATATGGGTGGTTCTCTGACAAATCGAGCGGTCGATTTTTTGACCCTATCGAAAAAAATTTTTAAAATGTTCCTAAGAGACACATGAGTATCCCTGAATTTTTTCAGATTTTTTTCATCAAGTATCTTCGAGTTATAGAGGGTCAAAGTTGATGAAATCACGTTTTTTTGCTTTTTCTGGCTACATTCATTAATTTGTAGATCCTCAGGGAAGCATTTTTCACTATAGAGATATATAACATTATTTTCTGCAAATTTTCTAAACTATTCAAAAAAAATATTTTTGATGTCGTATATATATATGTTTTAAGAAAGTTACAAGTCATTTAAGTCTTAAAATCAAGTTTTAGGAAAGTTCGATCATCCGGATCATAACCAAAAAATTCACGAAGATACCTTATTTCAATTCAAAAAAGTCTGCGAAAGACCCAGAATGTCAGAGGCCTTGGTTTCTCTGTAAAAAATCATTATATCCGTTCATATATGAAAAAAATTTAGTTTTATTGCTATATAGAAGAATTTAACAAATTTTATCAATTACGTAAATTTTTTTATAATAATTCCAGTCATTAAAAAAATGATAAGGTTAGTGAAATGCTTCGATATAGCAATAAAACTAAATTTTTTTCATATATGAACGGATATAATGATTTTTTACAGAGAAACCAAGGCCTCTGACATTCTGGGTCTTTCGCAGACTTTTTTGAATTGAAATAAGGTATCTTCAAGAATTTTTTGGTTATGATCCGGATGATCGAACTTTCCTAAAACTTGATTTTAAGACTTAAATGACTTATAACTTTCTTAAAACATATATATACGACATCAAAAATATTTTTCTTGAATAGTTTAGAAAATTTGCAGAAAAAAATGTTATATATCTCTATAGTGAAAAATGCTTCCCTGAGGATCTACAAATTAATGAAAGTAGCCAGAAAAAGCAAAAAAACGTTATTTCATCAACTTTGACCCTCTGTAACTCGAAGATACTTGATGCAAAAAATCTGAAAAAATTCAGGGATACTCATGTGTCTCTTAGGAACATTTTAAAAATTTTTTTCGATAGGGTCAAAAAATCGACCGCTCGAACTGTCAGAGAACCACCCATATATATGATATATTTATATGTAATATGAATCGAAATACTTATCTGATTGTGTTCTCTTAATGATTGTGTTCTTGTAATTCATTTTTTCCATAACCGTGTAAAGACAAAAGTACCACGTCCCTTGGTATTTGGCACAGCTGTTTTAAAATCTGTATTTATGTGATTATTTAACACTATTAAGCAATGAAAAACAGCAAAAGAAAATCCACGTTGATTAAAAATAACCCTGTATGAAAACACCGTCTATCTTCTGCGGAAAAACTACGTATACTAAAGTTATCTATATGTATAGCCCAGATTATTATGTAGATGTACGTCATATTAAAGTTATCTATATTAGTCCGGGAGTCCTGGCATTTTGTCGTGCACTTTCTTCAAAAAAATTTTTTGACAGTCAAAATTTGTTTGTGGTAACCTACTGAAAGTAACCCTAAATTCTCGACTTCGGACCTGATCGGGAACATTGTTATTATTGCAAAATAAACTTAAAAAAAGCACTTTTTTTAGTTTTCCGCGAATAACGTTTTTGTAACGCATTTTATGCAAAAAAAGGTAGAGAGGAAAGTTGTTTAGAATTGAATTTCCATTCAGATACATGTATTTCCGAATGCAAAATTAACTATGTTCATCGCTAAATTGTTAAACAAAAAAAAACTTTTTCCAAATTTTCACATTGCCACAGTTTTTTCAAAAAAAAGACCTTTTCCGTCGGATAAGCTCTTAATGATGACTTTTAGTACAAACAATCTAAAAATCGTTGCCCGATCCGTATATCTCAAAATGGCGTCCTATTGCAAAATTATTTACCCGAAAATTTCAAATTCATTTCAAATTTGCCCATGGAACGATCAACGGATCCAACTGCGCTTAATCGATAGCTTTTGACGTACTTAATAAATGCTAAAAAGGAATCTTCTTAAAATTAATATTTAACAACATTTTTAGCAATAAATAGTTTTTATTTTCGCCAATTTTTCAGTTAGAGAAACGCAGTAAAATGCATTTTAAAGTACTTAAAAAACCATGAATTTTCGTAAAAAATTCATCAAGATCCGACCAATAGGAGCCGAGATACGAAATTTTTTTCAACCGACGATTACACCGAAACTATTTAATACTTTTTAATGAATTTTCACACAATGCTTGTTCAAATGATGCTCTAGATGATAGCATTCTTCTTGATAATTGTAATGGACTTAATTCTTGTAAAAGGACCGATGAACGGATGCGAGATCAGCGCGCGCGGCCGCGCGACTGCTCCGGCCGGGCGGCGCGGTGGTGGGGGGGACCGTCGCTGCGGCTTTCGTGAACCTTAGATGCAAATTGATTTTCTCGGCAACCAAAGGTCCTACGGTAATGCTTTTTTTTTATTTTATGTGGTTTTTCCTCAACTTTCACGTCGTGTCAATGAAATTTACATGAGTGCAATGTAAATATCCGAAAATTACGTTTTTTAGATGTAAATTTAATTTCTCGGCAATCAAAGGTCCTACATCACTGCTTTTTTTTTAATTTTATGTGTTTTTGCCTCAACTTTCACGTCATGTTAATTAAATTTTCATAAGTGCCATACAAACACAAGAAAATTTCATGTTTTCTGTTATATGCAGTACTACACAATGTATTCATATTTTGTATATATAAGTGTGTATATTAATTTTAAAAGCTCAGTACAAGCATAGTGTTTGCTTACGATTTCTGCATTAAACGAAATTAAGGAATTAATGTCGATAAAATGTTTTTCAACTATAAGTTATCGCGTCGCGTTATGTAAAACTTTTTAAACTAGCATTGAATTTAATCGATTTTCATAGGATAACATACTTATTTCTATATATATTTACGCATGTGTAACGTTTTTAAAATCGTATGTGTATACGAGCTCGCGGCACACACACATACACACATATACGCGCTTATTCATGGCGTCAGATGGAGAAAATGGTTTAAAAAGGCAACCAAAGGTCCTACGTTAATGCTTTTTGTTTTAATTTTATGTGTTTTTGCCTCAACTTTCACGTCATGTTAATTCAATTTTCATGCCATACAAACACAAGAAAATTTCATATTTTCTGTTATATGCAATACTACATAATGTATTCATATTTTGTATATATGTGTGTGTATATTAATTTAAAAGCTCAATACAAGGATAGTGTTTGCTTCGAGGGGCTGATCACTTGGAAGTCTTTCGAAGGACTTCCGAAAATTTAGAAAAAAAAGGGTTTATACCTGGGTGAGTGGTCGGCTGAGTCGAACACGTGTGGGGGCGACATTAGAAAAAGTTTGAATTCTCAATTTTCAAATGAATAATTTTTAAACAAAGATCATTTTTAATGCACACATGTTCGTGCGTAAAGGTCCCTAATACTTACAAAACTTGAATCACAAAAATCGGAGCATTTTTACTTTTATTAATTCAAAATCCTCGAAAGTGACAATTATCAAACTAGTCTCATTATCTCAAGTAGTTACCATTCGATTTTTGTCATTCGAGTTTTGTTGAAATCAGTCTTTTCTGTAGAATTAAATATTTGTTCATAAAATATTTATTTTGCAAATTTTTAATTATGCGAATGCCGTATTTTTTTCTACAAAACACATGGATTGCACACGCTCAGCCCCGAGATCACCCTTCACCCCCATCAATTTTTTCACCAAAGTTTTCAGTCGCTCTCTACCTGGTAGACCCCGCAAAAAAGGGTGAGTTAGTCCCGAAGACTTCCAAAATTTTCAAAGACTTCCAAAGACTTCCAAAGACTTCCAAAGACTTCCAAGGCAAATCTCAGAGTGAGCCCCTCGGTTTGCTTACGATTTCAGCATTAAACGGAATTAAAGAATTAATGTCCATAAAGTTCCTCTCCTATACGTCATATTCCATTCTCCACTTTATGCCATAAAAAACCCCCGCAAGCGCGTGTGTGTATGTTAGTGTGCTGCGCGCGCGCGCGTGTGTGTATGTTTGTGTACTGCGCATGCGTGTGTGTGTATCTGTGCGTGCTGCACGCGTATATACACGTAGGATCTTACAAAAAAATCATATTCGCTGTTGAAACAGATAAAAAGTTATTTTATACATGTACAAACATTTATATACATAAGTATAATCTCATGTAAATCGATTAAATTCAATGCAGCTCCAGAAAGTTGTATACAATTATATTTTATGGACATAAATTCTTTAATTCCGTTTAATGCTGAAATCGTAAGCAAAGACTATTCTTGTATTGAGCTTTGAAATTAATATACACACACATATATACAAAATATGAATACATTATGTAGTATTGCATATAACAGAAAATATGAAATTTTCTTGTGTTTGTATGGCACTTATGAAAATTTAATTAACATGACGTGAAAGTTGAGGCAAAAACACATAAAATTAAAAAAAAGCATTAACGTAGGACCTTTGGTTGCCTTTTTAAACCATTTTCTCCATTTGAAGCCATGAATAAGCGCGTATATGTGTGTATGTGTGTGTGCCGCGCGCTCGTTTACACATACGATTTTAAAAACGTTACACATGCGTAAATATATATAGAAATAAGTATGTTATCCTATGAAAATCGATTAAATTCAATACTAGTTTAAAAAGTTTTACATAACGCGAAGCGATAACTTATAGTTGAAAAACATTTTATCGACATTAATTCCTTAATTTCGTTTAATGCAGAAATCGTAAGCAAACACTATCCTTGTACTGAGCTTTTAAAATTAATATACACACTTATATATACAAAATATGAATACATTATGTAGTATTGCATATAACAGAAAACATGAAATTTTCTTGTGTTTGTATGGCACTTATGAAAATTTAATTAACATGACGTGAAAGTTGAGGCAAAAACACATAAAATTAAAAAAAAAAGCAGTGACGTAGGACCTTTGATTGCCGAGAAATTAAATTTACATCTAAAAAACGTAATTTTCGGATATTTGCATTGCACTCATGTAAATTTCATTGACACGACGTGAAAGTTGAGGAAAAACCACATAAAATAAAAAAAAAAGCATTACCGTAGGACCTTTGGTTGCCGAGAAAATCAATTTGCATCTAAGGTTCACGAAAGCCGCAGCGGCGGTCCCCCCCACCACCGCGCCGCCCGGCCGGAGCAGTCGCGCGGCCGCGCGCGCTGATCTCGCATCCGTTCATCGGTCCTTTTACAAGAATTAAGTCCATTACAATTATCAAGAAGAATGCTATCATCTAGAGCATCATTTGAACAAGCATTGTGTGAAAATTCATTAAAAAGTATTAAATAGTTTCGGTGTAATCGTCGGTTGAAAAAAATTTCGTATCTCGGCTCCTATTGGTCGGATCTTGACGCATTTTTTACGAAAATTCATGGTTTTTTAAGTACTTTAAAATGCATTTTACCGCGTTTCTCTAACTGAAAAATTGGCGAAAATAAAAAGTATTTATTGCTAAAAATGTTGTTAAATATTAATTTTAAGAATATTCCTTTTTAGCATTTATTAATAAGTCAAAAGCTATCGATTAAGCGCAGTTGGATCCGTTTAACGTTCCATGGGCAAATTTGAAATGAATTTGAAATTTTCGGGTAAATAATTTTGCAACAGGACGCCATTTTGAGATATACGGATCGGGCAACGATTTTTAGATTGTTTGTACTAAAAGTCATCATTGAGAGCTTATCCGACGGAAAAGATCTTTTTTTTGAAAAAACTGTGGCAATGTGAAAATTTTGAAAAAGTTTTTTTTTGTTTAACAATTTAGCGATGAAAAAAGTTAATTTTGCATTCGGAAATACATGTGTCTGAATGGAAATTCAATTCTAAACAACTTTCCCCTCTACCTTTTTTTGCATAAAATGCGTTACAAAAACGTTATTCGCGGAAAACTAAAAAAAGGTGCTTTTATTAAGTTTATTTTGCAATAATAACAATGTTCCCGATCAGGTCCGAAGTCGAGAATTTAGGGTTACTTTCAGTAGGTTACCACAAACAAATTTTGACTGTCGAAAAATCTTTTGAAGAAAGTGCACGATATCCCACTATTGAAATCCCTGACTCCCTGACTAATGTTGTAGCCTAGATTACGTAGATGCTATATCACCGGATATCCGTCGAACGATTGTTCTCCCTTGAGGAAAATTGAGGAGCCCGAACTTTCATTTTACAATATCTTTTGATAGAAGCAATTTCACAAAATATGACCCTGATGTGATTTTATTACTTTCGTCCCAAGCTTTCATTTAAGTGCTCATATGTAAGAAACGAAGCTGTTAGTACGAAGAAAATCGTACGCCTAGGTTTCAACAGGGCAAGTTTATAGTATAAAGTTTAAAGTATAAAGCGTACGTACTGAAGTACTTATACTTGCCATCGTGGCACTACCGCAACCCTTGATGATCTGTAGAGTCGAGTATTGAAGTTGAGGATAGTTAGGGTATTAACATTGAGAGTCGGAGTTTTTTTTTTTTTATAAATGCATGTGTTTCTGAGTGTTTGCTTTTCAAGAAAGTTTGTTAATAATAGGGAAAGTTTTTGTGAGTATTATGAATTTAGAATTGTTTTTGTTCGAGAGGATTGATTGAGAGGCGTAATTTTTGGAGTCGCACTTGGTGTGCTATAGGAAAGATTGGTCGTATGATGTTTTTAAGTAGGTTTATGGTAGATTATCATAGAATAGGGTAAGAGAAATAAGTTGTAAATAATTGAGGGTATTTACTTACGTATTTTGGGTTATTTGTTAAAATAGTCGAGGTTTTTTTCTTCCGGATGTTCGTTTATGGTCCTCGTCTCTGACTTTTTCTGAAAAAAGAAGCAAATTACAAGTTACACAGTATCAATACTTTGCATTGTAATAGGTATTGTTAGTTTAAATTGCTTGTTATTACTTATCAGATGGTTTTTGTAGTGGTTGAATGTGAGTCCGTAGAGGTGATTTTGAATTGCACTTTTTCCTAGTTTATGGGTGGTCTTGAGTGAATTTTGACACTGTACGTTTGTAGAGGAGACACTGAGGATTATTTGTGGTACGGGTTTCACGGTCCTACGTGATTGTTTAAATATTTTAGTATTGTGCAAACTTGGCTATATACGCGAGCGGGAGGTTAGCGAAGTCTAGTACTGAAAGACACCAATATATGTATACAGGAGCAGGGAGTCAAAGTATAGCAAAAAAGTTAGTGGGACTGAGTTGGCACTAGTGTTTGAACTAGAGCGCGGCCATCTTGAGCGCAAAGATTTGAATTTGAAAAATAGGACTTAAAGGATTTTGAGTATTTTTATGTAGGGAAAATTAATATTTTATTATAATAATTAACAATTATATTTTTGAATTATAAATAATTATTTTTATGAGTATGATATTTGTATATTTTTATGACCTTGCATAATTTATAATTTATTTTTGAATGTATGGTATACAAATTGTATACTAATGATTTATATATGATATATTTAGTAACATAATAATATTTGAAATATTTCTATTGTTAATTAGGGGATTATTTAAATAATAGGTTTTGGAGTTTTAGGATATTTATTGTTTTTTTGAAAGTTGTTTTAAGTGAAATAATTAATGGTTGAGTTTTTTCAATTATTTAATGGAATTGGTTGTTTTTTTAATAGTCATTATAGTTTTTTTTTTGACCTTGAATATTTATTGTTCTTTTAAATATTTTTCTACTGTTTGTTGTGAGTTATTTAAGAGAAAGTATAAATATACTGATAAATTTTATGGAATTAGTAGTGTTTTAGGTATTTTTAAGGTATTGTTTAGGATATTTCAGTGTTTTTAGTTATCAATATATAGTATAGTATTGTGTTCAAAATGGCGGGTACAGGAGCAAGTGATACGACGGATTTGGATGCCACGAGCATGATATTGATCAATGAATTAACGAATTCTTTTACACTAATGAATGTAATAAGTGGTATTCCTAGTTTTGATGGGAAACACACGAGTTTAAGAAATTATATTCAAGATTAAAGAAATGCTAATGAGTTGGTGACAGATTCTACGAGGCCACAGTTTATGAGAGGAGTTTTGCAACGGATAACAGGATCGGCGAAAATGAGTTTAAATAATAAGGAATTCAAGAATGTGGATGAATTGATAAGGCATCTGAAGCAGAGATTTGGTCCAGGAAGGGATTGTAGCTATTATAATAATAAAATACAGAACATCAGAATGAGACAACAGGATACAGTGGGTGATTTTTATGATGAGATAAATGTGTTGCTGAGTGGAGCGAAGAGTGTTTTAAAGGAATTATATGGTAATGATTATAATGAGAATATGACGAAGCCTACGCAGAAGGTGGCGATTGATAATTTTATCAGAGAATTATATCCAGGATTATCAGATAAAGTGGATGCAGTGAAGCCAGCGACTTTGTCAGCAGCATATGAAGAAGCAGTGAGACTTGAAGCTAGAATGGAGGCGAAAATTATTCCGGATACGAGGCCTTATAGAGGAAGGGGTCATGATAATTATCATAGTAATGACAGGAATTTTCATCAGTAATTTAACAGAGGTCATAATGAACGAATGCATGGATTTGGAATGAATTATGTTGAATATTTGGAGGCCAAGGCACCAGAGGAGCAACAAGCTAGTGGAAATAATTGGCAGAATGAAATTCAGCATGAAAATAATAGTTATGGGTAGCAGCAGCGGTATTTTAGAGGCAGAGGAGGATATAATAATTATCGTGTAGGTTATGGTAATTTTAGAGGAAATTTTACTAATTCATATGGAGGAAATAGTAATCAAGCTGGTAGTGGTAACAATTATAGAGGTAATTATAACAGTTATAGAGGTAGTTATATTAACTATAGAGGTAATAATGATAATAATTTAACAGGTAGAGGTGGATATGGTAATTATAGAGGTGGTGCAAATCAAGACAATCGAGATTAGAATTCTTGGAATAGTGAAGGTAATAGTGGATATAGCAGGAGTTTGTTTAATCCTCAAACAGGTCATTTTAATAAATATGTACAGAGACATCCAGATCAGAGAGAAAATGATAACAGGTTGTAGCAAAATTGGAGAAATCAGGGTCAACGAGGAGAACGTAATTCTGGTCATTTAAACTACCAGGAGGCTCGTCAAGACAGAGTGGCGAGCCTACCACCAAAAACATTCGAGCAGAAGCAACAGCAACAACAAGAACAGGCGAGGAATTTAGATGTCAAAAATTATCAGCAACAGATAGAGCGTTGCAACAAAATTATCAGCAACAGATAGAGCGTTGCAACAAAATTATCAGCAACAGATAGAGTGATGCAACAAAGAGGGAACCAACAAGCACCAATTATGTCTATTTTAACGGGGCGCAATCAGCAGAGTCATATGGTTCAGCCTACAAGACAAGATTTGGAGAATATATTAAGGATAAGGGCAGAGTAACTGCTGTGAGGATTCATGTGCCAATTGGAACAGCAAGACCGTGGGTAACGTTTAGGGTTGATTGGATAGGAGCTGGAGTGAATTTGATTAAATTGACAGTGCTAGACATGGATATGCCTACAGATACAGATGATGTTATTGGTTTAGGAGGAATAACGAGTCAGATTATCTATACATTGGGTTCGGTGTATTTGAAAATTAGAAATCCAATTGTGAAATTTAATGTAGTGTTGGATGAGTTTCCAATTTCCAATGATGGTATTTTGGGGAGAAGAGTTATTTAAGGCAAGCAGAAGCGGTAATTTCTTATTATAGTAATACTTTGATGGTGGCAGGAGATGTGATGAATCCGATACCATTTTTAATGGAGAGTGAAGAAGATGTGAATTACAATAGACAATGGTTGCAGGTACAAAATGGAGATCAGAAGTTGTTATCTAAGGAAGTGGTGAGTGTGAATAAAGCAGATGAAAGAGTTGACAGTCAGATGATTAATTTAGACAAGATGGTTTGTAATATAAAGGCGTGAACGACACAAGTTATACAGATCAATTTAATTCATAGTGATTTGAAGGAAGGTTATGTTTCCAGGATTGATGTTGCTAATGAAAATGTGTTTTTATGTGAACGAGTGGTGATCAATGAAGATGATACTTGTAAGATTTTGGCCATAAATACAGATGAAAAGGACATGATTATAGAAGTAAATCCGAGGGAATTGATACCATTTGAGACGGAGGCTAATTTCTGAGAAGAACCGGATAGTTAATTTGAAGGGAAAAGAATAGTGGATAATACAGAAAAGTTACGAAGAGTCAAGGAGGTAGTTCGACGACAGCACTTGAATAAAGAAGAATTGCAGATAGCTGATGGTATATTGGAGAGTTATTTAGATAGATTTTTATTGCCAGGGGATAAGTTACCTTGTACTGATATGATTCAACATTACATATTTTTGGAGGATAATGTTCCGATTAATACTAAGCAGTTTAGGCATCCGCCGAAGCATAAACAGGTGGTAAACGAAAGTGTTAAAAGGAAGTTGAAAGATAAAATTATAAGGGAGTCGAATTCACCATGTGAATTTCCTATATGGATTGTGACAAAGAAACCAGATAGTCATGGTAATTCAAAGTGACGTATGGTTATAGATTTTCGAGAATTGAATAAGAAGGCTATCAGAGATGTTTATCCGTTACCAAATATTGCTGATATTATGGATCAACTAGGAGGAGCAATTTATTTTTCAATTTTTGACTTGGCGAGTGTTTTTCAGTAGATTCCCATGGCGCGGGAGGATTGTTACAAGACAGCTTTTTCAACAACTAATGGACATTTTGAGTATACACGCGTGCCGGACGGTTTAAAAAACGCAACTGCAACGTTTCAGGGGTTAATGGAGAAGGTTTTGAGAGGATTACAAAATATAGAGATGTTGGTGTATTTGGATGATATAATTGTCTATAGTAGAGATTTGTCTGAGCATGAATCGAGGATAAGGAAATTAATGGAGAGATTGAGAGAAACAAAATTAGTATTACAACCTGATAAAGTGGAATTTTTCAGGATAGAAGTTACATTTTTAAGACATATTATCAGTGCGAGAGGGGTAGAGCCTAATCCGCAAAAGGTGGAGGCAATTACGAAGTTAGTAACACCGAAATGTACTAAGGGTGTACGAGAAATTTTGGGTATGTTTGGTTATTATAGAAAGTATATAAAGGATTTTGCAGTAATTGAGAGACCAAGAGGAAATTGTTAAAAGATGGTGTAAAGTTTGAGTGGACGGAAGATTGTGAGAAGAGTTTTTAGACTTTGAAGGAATGTTTGATAAATCCGCCTACTTTACAGTTTCCAGATTTTGAAAAGGAGTTTATTTTAACAACTGATGCATCAGATATAGCGATAGTGGAGAATCTGATAGAAGAAATAGGTAATATGATACGATTGAGGAAAGGTTGGTGGAATCAGTGAAGGGGAATTATGTGTTGAGTGTGAGGGATTGTTTGACGTATAAAAGAGATAATATTGTGCATTTTATAACTAGAGATTGTGAAGCGGATACATCAGTGACGAGATTGTTGAATGATATTGGTGCGATAGATCTGTTTAATCTGAAGAAGATGAAACCTTTTGTGGATCAGATCTTAATAACGCCTTACAAAAAGCATAATGTTTTTTCTTTTGTAGTGCAGGAGAAGCAGTTTGGTGTGATTAGTTTGGAGAATGTGAATAAATGTTTGGTAATTTGAGGAGAATTTTGTGTCATCAACATATTCAGAGTTTTAAAGTTTCTAGGAAAGGTGATTTGACAGATATGTTGGAGCCTGGGTTAATGAGTGATTTATTGAAGAAGCATTTTGATAATTCGAATATTACTATGACAGTTTGTTATGGTAAGGTGGAGTTACCTGCTGAAAAGATAGAAAAAAGATAATAAGTGTTTTACATCATAGTTTGACAGGAGGTCATAAAGGAATTAACCAGACTTTTATTGGCTTTGTATGAGGAATGATATACAGAATTACATAAGGAAGTGTAGTGGTTGTCAGGAACAAAAGATTGAGAGGTTTAAGATAAGGGAGCCAATAATTATAACGGATACACCAACTGAAGCATTTGATAAGGTTTCGATTGATACGGTTGGAAAATTGAGAATGACACCGAGTGGGAATCAGCATCTATTGACCATGCAGTGTAATTTGACCAAATACTTAATTGCAATACGAATTAAAAATTTATATGCGACCACGATTCTGGATGTTTTAGCGAGGCATTTGATTTGTAGATTTGGGGCACCACGGACAATATTGTCAGATAGGGGTACTAATTTTTTGTCAGATATAGTAGAATCAATGTTGAAAATTTTTAAAATAGATCATTTGAAAACATCTGGTTACAGACCGCAAACGAACGATTCTTTGAAGAGGTGTCATGCGCCGTGGATTGAATTTATTAGGATTTATTCTCAAAAGTATAATGATTGGGATAAGTTAGTGCCTTTTGCTATATTTACTTATAATACGAGTGTTCATGCAGCTACGAATTTTACGCCTTTTGAATTGGTTTTTGGGAGAGTAGCAAGGTTGCCAATTAAAGTTCCGTCGGATGAAAAGTTGAGAACTTATCATGCTTATATTAGGGATTTAGTGTTGCGTTTGAATGAAATGAAAATTTTAGCGGGAGAGAAGCAGATTGCAGAGAAATTGAAATCAAAAGAGAGATATGATAGGAAAGTTAAAGAGTTTAAGGGTAAAGTAGGAGGATATGCTCGTATTGTAAAAGAAGTGAGGACTAATAAATTTGAACCATATAGGAGTCAACCTTTGAAAATTGTAGAGTTTGTTGGGGGAAAGAATGTTATTTTGGAGTAACCTGATGGGAGGCGTATTAGAAAACATGTTCATAAGTTGAAGGTTGCAGAGGAGGATTCAAATTTTGATGGAATAGGTCTTTCTGGTTACTAATTGTGATATGATTACAGGATGAATTATTTAATTGGAATGCTTATGTTATTGTGTGTGATGAAGATCATAAACAATGGGCCTGGATTTGAGAATGAAATATTGATCGCGAATCCTGGAATTTATTTTGGGAATTGGGAAGCGTTCGTACGGAACGTGCTTTTTGGAAGATTAAAATCTTTATTAAGGTGGATGAGTTTTTATCATTTCATGGATCTGTGGAACATTATTAGAAGTTAATTGAAGAATGTTCACAAATTGTTGACGAAACCAAATGCAGGAGTGCATTAGATGCTGATATTATTGAGTTGAAGGAGCAGACTTTGAGAGAGCTTCAGGATAACATACGTGATACTTGATAGTGTTAACAAAGTGTAGACCAAGTGTTTCAAGATCAGACGGAAATAGTGCATTTGGTGGAAGAAAATTCTCACATCGTTTCGACCCAGTTTGAGGAATTATTTAATGTAACGAGGAATCATCAAGTTGTTTTACAAGCATTTCAAGCTTCCTTGAAAGGTATGATGGACAAGTTGAATAAGGAGAGTGATCAGTTGATGTATTTAATGTATAATACAGCATATGTGAGGAGATTCGATTCGCATATGGACCATTTAATTCGTGATAATGAAAAGATTTTGGATGTTTTGAGAAAGGTGAAAGAAGGAAAAGTTCATTCAGAATTGATAAAATCGGACGTTTTGAGTCAAATAGTTGGTAATATATCAGGAGCATATCAAGAGTGAAGAAATTGTGAAAATTTTGAAAGTTGATGCGATTCATCAGGATGGCAGGACCATTATAGTTTTCTATTTGCCGTTGGTTGATAGAGTTTCTTATCAATTGTATAAGATGCATAGTGTTAATATACTACAAGTGATAAAATCATATTAGATAGTGTATACACACTCATCTAAATACATTTAACATTGTTTTTTTATTGCTGTAGTTAGGAACAGATGCAGAGAAGGATGAGATGTTCTTTAAACATTTTATGCAGTTTGGGATTATTAATTATTATGAGACTGTGCGTAATAAGCAAGGGAGATTGTGCTTTGGTTTTGTACAATATTTTGCGGATGTTGATGCTGAACGAGCAATGCAGAAATGTAATCCTGTATATAAACCAACCATTGCTGCATTAAAGAAGGAGCCGAAGAATAAGTTCCCTGTGGGAATGAAGAAATTTCATGATATGTGTGGACAGGAAATTGATGTGCATATATTTGCATTACATGAGGATACGTGTTGAAAAGTGTTGCAGTATGAGAAAGAGATGGAGAAAGTGAAATTTCTTGGAAAGAATAAGAAAGCTCGGGATCTCAGAGATGTTATTGAGTTACGGAAACGATCTAGGAGTGAGGATGAGAAAGATGAGGTAATATTTGCAGAAATGGACGTGTCAGAGGAAAACGGAATGACATCGTCTAAGCCAGGATCCTCTGGATTACAGAGTAAAAGTAGTGATGATGATGACCATTTGATGATTTGTATAACGGAAGAGGATGAATTGTTGGAGTCGGATGATGATAAAGAATCCGTTGATTTTAAGAAAATTGTTGTCGATTCTGATAATAAAGTTTCTATGTTTTAATTGACCCATTTGTTTTGTTTTTTTTTGACCATTGAATTTGGTATAGTTTGGACCCCATACAGAATTCTTATTTGAAATTTTTATATATTTTGCGTGAGTTTAGGACCATAAATCGGTAGATATAGATATAGGATTTAATATAAGTTTGACCCTTATATTTTATCGAAAATAGACCCTTCTTGATTATGATAGAATAAGATAGAAGTTAATGCATGTGGACTGAGTTATGCAATTTTAATTGACAAAATTTAATTGTTTATATTTTGGTTGTTTTCAGATGAACCACGTATTGAGTTTGCACTCTTTGGAATTAATTTCTACCTTTAACATAAGCGTAGTTTTTATTCGGCCAAGAGAGTGAGTTGATAAGATTTTTAGAACATTTGGTAGCTGTAGTATTATGTTCGAGGAGATTACTGAGGGACATGCTACTGCTATAATTGTAAATCATTATCAATCGCAGCGCGCTCTATGAAGCAATTCGTGATTTCCTTGGGAATGAAAACGACCGAGTAATATCGGCACGGATGGACCAGCAGCTAAATAGTTATGCTGGCAACAGGGTGATTGATTGGACCACGAATGTGGAGATTTATTTGATTAAACGCCACGTTAATGATGTGTTAGAGGTCCAATATGAGGGGCAACGAGGAAACGTTGAAGAGATTTTTAAGGGCATTGGAGAGTACAACATTGCACATTCCGATAGAACGGTTATGGCAGCAGAAAGGGCCAAGTCCATAGTCTACGTGAAATAGTCCACGTGACCGCATGAGCCATGTTGATTATATCAGTTATTTTAACAGATCAGACATATAAATTTTCATTGGACCAATCTGTATTCTTTAAATAAAGATATTTTTATACTTTTCTAAATAATAATAAATTGTTTGACCCAATTTATTTGACCCTATCATATCAGACCTAATTGTATGCAGCATACTGTATCTTCGGTTGGTTTGGCAAATTGACAAGCAGTAGAAGAAGATGACCATAGTATTAAACTGACTAACTTAAACGGCGTTATTACATATTGATAATACTAACATTTGGATAGGTGTTGTAGGAAGGTAGAAATAGGTGTGATAATTGGATCATTGTTTTTTTAATATTTGAGTCATTATGGTTTTTGGTTATTTTCTTTATTGTTTTTTGAAAAATAATATGGGTAAATAACGGATTTTTCTCTAAATTAATATTGATATTTTCACGTGCATACCATTTTTACTAATGTGTATTTTGGATAGTTGTGAAGTTTTGTTTGATGATTCGATGGTAGCATGTATTTTTATTGTTAGCATAGATAATGGTTTCTTGAGGACAACAAACGTCTTCAAGGGGGAAGATGTTATATTCCGAATATTCTGGAGCAATTTCGATTGTTCTCGAATTTTCGAAACATAGTGTATTGCACTGTAAGCTGACTATGTACTTCCTTAATGTCGCCACTCGGCCTAAGGAATGTGCAACGTGAAGCTTACGTTGCGATATACTTAAAATATACAGTGTATAGAGAGAGGGCAAGGGACACGCTGGCGGAGGTTGCAATCTCTGCCGTCAGCGTTAATTGTCGGCCGAAGAGAGCAATCGACGAGAATAAGCTAGGCAATTAGGCAGTTCCTCTCGAGCCGACAAGCAGAGTAGAGTCTCTCTTGAGCATTAGGCCATAGTAGAAGAAAAATCAGAATCTTTGTCATAGACAACTGAAAATAGAATACTACAGAATTGTCAGATTAGAATTTTGTTGACACGAATATCGTTTGGACCATCGTTAATATTTTTTAAGCAGCATTAACAAATAACTAATTTGAACGAAAGGCGTAATACTGAGGTTTGAATTTAACACAAATAATCTGGCCCAAGCCTGTTGATTTACCACAGAGAAATGGCCAAGGCATTACTCATTACACCAAGTATCAAGGTAAGAATTTCAATTAAATAACATTTACATAATTTAATCAAACAAAGAAACAGAAAATCAGCTCACATGTCGGGAATGACCACCCGATACAGGCGGACCAAGTATTTAAGCAAGGACTCAATTGATAATAAATATTAAAATTAGCTAGAGTGCATTACTGTACTCTCCCTAATAAGCTGTGATGCTGCTGTTGCTGAATTCCTTATCGAATAGCTCTATGAACATCGACCACTCTGTGGCGGATAGCATTGCAAGGTAGCGTATTATCGTGACGCTCGAGATGCTCTCCACGGTTATTGCTCATTTTAGATTTCGCAAAGACGCGCTGATGTCCGCCCACAGCACTCTGTCATAAAAGTGATTCTCGATATATACGCCCAGCATCTTGAGTTCACGGCGTCGTGTTATAATTGTTGAGCCTATGTTAAAGTTTCTCCCTTCGAGTTCGCTTGGGCATATATATGCTCTCTCGACGAGTGCTTCGTGGATTTTGGTACCCAGATGCTCATCGGTGGAGACCATGTATATTAAATTTTCTGTGTAACGGAATAGATGTTCGTTTATCGCCTATAGATGTGCGAATGACGGAATGACCAGCCCACGGTGGCTTCTCCCATGGCGGCCTTGCTTTCGCGATGATGAAGCGTTTGATAATTTCGCTGCCACGCATGATCGCCCCAATTGTTTTCGCGCTACTTTTTCGCGCCCCCCCCCCCAACTTGCTGCGAGCTAGGGGCAGGTATCTCAGCTGGCCCCTCGGGGTCAAACCTGCCGCGTGCTGCTGTGGATGCGTAGGACTCGTCCGATATCCAATCGTTATTTTAATAGTTTTGAGACTCATGAGTCTCGCGCCGCTCTGTAGTGTTTACTTGTACGGCATTGACGCGCTTTTCCTTAGCTCTCCAAATTACCGGTGAATTGATTTGCGATTCTCTTTCATCATTCGCAGGAGATTGGTTGCGTGCATACGCTCTTCAACGCGACGCCGGAGTTTGCCGGTATTTTAAGTGCAGGTGGATGAATTCGCCTGCCGCCTTTGATAGGATGTGGCAGAAAACTTGTTTGTCCCTCGGCAGCTCTATGCAGTACTCCGTTTCCTATTTCAAAATTTCTACCGTCTCGGTCGGTGCGTCACACCTCATCAGCGTGGCGTATGTGAGTAGCTTCTTTCACAAGTTTAGTTCGGAAATTTTCATATTCAGCGCTTTTAGTAGAGAGTGAAATAAGCAGTTGCCTAGGGTTTGCATAGCTCTCCGTTCTGCGCAGCGCTTTTTCCGTATATATGTTTGCATCAACACGTTGTCCAAGCTTGCTCACGAATTCTCGTCTGAGGCGATCATGCGGCGGGTTTCGGTACGCGTATTAACGATGATGGTCTTACTTCATGGTTACCTAATACTATCTGGCTCGCGGCGGATGGTGTCGAATTTTGTGGACTCTCCTCCATTGCCTCAAGCTGCGTCACAGTTCGGGAATTTTATGCTGACCTAGACTCGCGCACGACGCTAGACTGTTTCGGCTTTCCGCGTTCCGCTGACATAGTGGAACCTTTCTTCCAGACCCGACCCACATTCTCCCTTCCCCTTGAATTGCTTTTCGCGAATATTTACGAGCAACTTTTTATTCATTGGTTTTGCGGGTTCGAGAGTTTTTATCTCTTACTGCGCGCGCCCTGTATATTCGCCCGGATGGTGCGTTCGCTTCCTCGTTCAGTGATTCTTCGATTTGTTTGTCAGCGAGTGCGTACAGCTCGAGACGGGGGAGTTCAGGGTTTGTTTTCCCTGGGTCGATTATTCGATTGTACAATATCGAGGCGGTCTTTGCGTTTTTCTCCGCAGGTATATACACGATATCAAAATCGTATCCGATCAGCGTGGCCTTCAAACGCTTGCACCTTAGGTCAGGTTTTTTCGTATTGTGGAAGTGTTTAAGGGCCTTGTGATCGGTCAGGATTGTGAATTTACGCCCGTATACGTAATTGCTGGATAATAGGTAAATAGACACGCTTTGACCTCGCTTCAATTTTTCTGACGTAGCAATAAATATTGCTGCGTCATGATTGTTTAATGCAGCCAGCTGACTCACTCTTGGCGAACTGACAGGCCATGGAGCGGAGCCAGCACTCGGTGGCGCTCGCAGGAGTTGCCTCTAACCGACCGTGTGCAGAGCGCAGGATGTGAGATCCCGAGTCACACTCGCGCAGTGCGTCGGCGCTCGGGAGGGGGCACGGCAGGAAGCGAGGTAATGGCAAGAGCGCGCGGTTACATGCATGAGAGTGTATGTGTGCGAGAGAGAGGGAGTTGGCGCGCGAGAGAGAGAAAGAGAATTGGCGTGCGTGAGCGAGAGTGGGAGTCGAGCGTGTGCGAGAGAGAGAGAGAGAGAGAGAGAGAGAGAGACAGACAGACAGAGAGAGAGAAAGAGAGAGAAAAGGTGAGAGCGTACGCTTGAGTGAGACAGAGAGATAGAGATAGCGGCGCGAAGTTAACTGCGTTCGGGGCATTCAGAGAGACTGTGAATGCATGATTCAGGCGTGTTATGGTAGAGTTGACTTTATGACAACTCCTGGACATAATAAAGACAAATAGAGGCATTATTTGATTAGGATGATTGTGGCTTTTCAAATGTCGCGCGCCTGGCAAGTTATCCGTAGAGGGAGCCACCTTACGGCTATTCTTATCGATTGATTGATAAAGATCAATAAAGGGAGCGCGGAATTTGCATATCGATATATGATATAGAGGGCGATAATTGATTAGTCGGCCAATAGGAAAATTAGAAATAGAAAAAGTGGGCGCTGGGAAATTCATAAATAGATAACGAATTAGTAGTGGTATTTAAATAGGCCAATTGCGGATTTCGGGAATTTTCAGGACCAATGGGGATTTGCCAGCCAGGACGATGCTTCCGTGAAGAAGGAGGCGACGTGGGCCATCTTGATTGAGATTCTTGTGGATTTTGAAGGAGTTTTCTGGAAGGTTTCCCGATTTTTTTCCAGCGAGCATTTGGATTTGGAAAGGAGTTTGGAGAGTCGGGGAAGGAGACTTCGCTGGTTTGTTTTTTTTTGGTTTTGTTTGTGGATATTGATTGGTGAGAAATTAATATAGATTTCTTAAATAACATTTATTTGTGGATATGGTTTATCTGTTGGGACTCCGCGCCTGGAGGTTTTAGTTTTTCCCTTTTCAGACCGTTAACATTTCGCGCTTTCAGGAGGAGAGTGGCTTCCCCTGAGAGTGGTTTACCCTTCCTTTATTGTTGAATAAAATCGTAGAGGAAAATTTCGTGGCCCCTTTCTTCTAGCCACCAACAAGCGGTTTGGAGATAGTTATATGGCCGTTGGCCCATGTGCATATATAGAGTTTGAATTTCTGATTGTTTGAAAATTAACAACTGTATTAATGAAAAAGCGAAAGGGGGTTTCAGAATATATGTTTAAGTATTTTATGGATACTATTGTGTATTTATTGAATCATTCCTATTGCTACCGATTTCCCGCGTGTTATTTCCGCTTTTTAGGATCCAGGACCCGAGAGTAAAAGGCAGCCGGTGAAAATAAATTTCTTTGTACACTAACTGGAATCCCTGTGTGGGCGGGAAAAATTCCACGATACACAACGGTACGCGGCTCTTTTCCGCCCCTGTACCTTTTCAGGCTGGTCATTGGCGCGAAGCAACTTGACCTCCGTAAGTTCACCCCTTCCTTCTTAAAAGCCTGATTATCTTCTACTCGTCTTAGGGACGTAGGCATATTTAACTGCCGACCAAAATTCAGCATTGGAGGCGTCGTATCTGTCGACGCATGCACAGCTGTATTGTATGAGAAAGCTATCTCGCTTAGATGCTCATCCCGCGCACGATCATTTCCACTAGCGTACGTGGAAATCTAACGTTTGACCGTCCTGGTAACCCTTTCAAATCATTTCACCTGTGGATGATATGGTGGTGAAAGTGAATGTCCTTTTCCTTGTGTAGCTAAGTACTCGTCACTCAACTTATTATTGAGTTTGGTGCCATTATCTAAATGAAACACCTTTGGTGCACCGAATCGCAATACTACTCTTTCTCTAAAAGCAGCCAATATCGACTTTGCATTAGCTTCACCTAGCGGCACGCACTCAATTCATCGAGTAAAGAGATCTTGAAAGATGAGTGCATATTCATGTCCTTTCATGGACTTCGGCATAGGGTCCATAATGTCCCCAGCCACCCACCGCCATGGTCAACGTACAATTCTCTTACCCATGAATCCCGGTGGTACGCGCTCAAGTTTACATTGTTGAAAAAGCTTGCAACACTGTGTATCTCGCTATATCTCTACATTACAAAATTACAGCGAGACACTCTCGTTCTGTAACGGTATAGTTCTGCTGAAGTAATTACTCCACTTGCAAACTCGAGAACCCTCTCTTGTCCATTAATTTCTTGAGTCAGAACAACTCCAACCCCGGTATCACTGGCATGCGCATAAAATCTTTTTACCTTTGTAACATTCTTTGGAATCAGAAAACTCACAATTGACTTGACCTTCTTCGGATCTGGTCTAAAGCCATTTCTGTTCAATAGAACATCTAAGCACCAGGCCTCCTGCTGTCAGAAAATCCTTTTCTCCGGATTCACTGTGAGACCAGCTTTCTTGATCCGCATAAGCGCTCGCTTGAGGACACTTCTTTATTCTCCTCAAACGTTTACGTCGCGATAATAATATCATCTAAGTATATGAACGCGTGCGGCTGCATTTCTGCAGTTATAATCATCTGAAACGTCGTCCCAGCCTCTGATAAACCAAAGGAAGGGGTTGAACTGAAACAATCCCGTTCCAGGAACTGAAAATGCCGTATACTGTTTACTCCCTTCGCTCAAATATATCTTATAGTATACACTACTCAAATCAATGGTTCGTGTATAGCGTACCTACTGTAACTTACGTAAAATAACGTTCATCATCGGTAATGGATACGCATCATTTCGTGTAATCGTATTTATCTTGCGAAAATCCACACAAAATCCATACTTTCAATTGGACTTTCCTACCGTTACTTCAGGACTTGAAAACGAGTAGTCACGCGGCTCGATGACGTCTTTCTCTAGTATAGTGTTTACCTGCTTGAACATTTCTTCCTCCAGCTTCTTCAATACCGGGTAATATCTCTGCTTAATTGGCTTCAAGACGTTACTTCAATTCCATGTTCAATCCGTGAAATACAGCCACCGTTTCCTGTATCTTGACCAATGATTTCGTCAAGAAGTGCTATAAGCATCTCCCGCCCGTGATCTTTAACAACAGCCAAACCCACAGAAGATAACTGTAATGTGCCGCTTTCCAGTGCTGTTAATTCAACGTTGACGTAGTTCTCGTCAACTCCAAGATAAACTCTCGAGGTTATGGGATCTAAGATAGTCTCAAATATTAACATAAAGTTCACTCCCACTTGCAATCTGTAGGAAGACCCGGGGCATTCGCTACACCAATTTCCTTCTTCAAATTGTCATCCTTGAAGTATAACCATACATATCCAGTAATGCATGTACAGCTGCCATCGGCCTCGGTTCGCCAATCTTTGCCGATCCAGCGCGCCCGCGAGTTTCAGACCAATGAGACTCATACAAACTCGTGAAGCACCATTATTATATAAAGCTCAGAATTAAAATCACCGACTCTTGCTTCCATCCACCAGCGTTTTTCCTGGGGATTACCATAGCATAACCCGTTCTTCATGGCACGACTCTCACCTCACTCGCTACGCTCATGCGGTTATACACGTCGTGCCGTAAAGTACGACTTATGACTCTAGTATCGTAATATACTATATAAGTGATAAATTAATCTAATCATCTATTCGAGCAACTTGGTATTTATTACATCTTACACTAATTATGACATCGAGCCGAAGGCGAGGATGGCAAGAACGAAATATGGGTTGTCCGAATTTACTCCTGTGGTGTGTAATAATGTCGCTTCTATCGCCCGGGACCGAAAGTAGTACTTTCGGCACAGTGTGGAGAAAATGGTGTTTATAATCAGTTCAAAAATAATTATGTCAGGATGTATGTCTTTTTTTACCTCGTAAATGAGTGAATCACAAACACTGAAAGTACATGATGCTTATACATATAGCTGAATAATCCAAAACTCTCAACTATCTATGAAAATATGAACGCGTAAACATCCCTTGCAAGAATTGCCAGCACTGACTGTACGGCCCAATACTGGCGCTGTACTGTAGGTCAGTATACTGCCTAACAGTACTGACAGACTAATGTTCCGGGACTAATTTGATAAGAACGTACCAATACTGCAAAAATGTACTGGCACAATAAATTTAGCCAGACTTTAGACGGAGCCTAAATATTCGTATAAATAATACCTGCGCGAAAGTAGTGGCTTAGTAAATGTGCTGAACTATTGGCTCAGTGTTCAACAGAAAATAAGATGTTTTGTATGGAATGTAATAAATATAATAATAATATAATAATAACCATAAATGATTAAAATAAAAATTATTCACATATTATTATGATATACACCTCTCTCTATAAGTATATATATATATATATATATATATATATATATACTTGTATATATATATACATACACACATACAAAATTATATATATTTATGGGTGATTCTCTGACAAATCGAGTGCGCCATTTTTTGACTTTCGCCAAAAATATTTTTACAACATTCTTTACTAGTCTACGAGTGCCCCTGAATTTTTTCAGATTTTTTCCATCATTGTCATTGAAGTTACAGAGGCTCAAATTTGGCATAGTAAGCAATTTCTGCATTTTTTGCCTATTTTCGTTAATTTGTAGCTCTTCTGGGAAACATTTTTAACGATAAACACATAAAACATTTTTTTTAGCAAATTTGCTCTAGTTTAAGGGAAAAATATTAGCAAAGTCCTATACATATGTTTGCTTCTACGTATAAACCTTTTAAGCCTTAAAATCAAGTTTTCAGCTTGATCGATCATCAATATCGAAGCCACAAAAATTTGAAAAGATAGTTTAACACACTATAAAAGAACTTGTGAAAGTTCCAGAATGTCAGAGGCCTTGGTTTCTCTGTGAGAAATAAATATAACAGCTTATTTATTAAAAAACACAAGTTTATTCAAAAGGACTTGTTTCACGCATCAAAAAATTTAGGTAAAACAGTGAAATATTAGCATAATCCATCGAAATTTTGTTGTACTATATTATAAAAATGCTATAGAGTATCCCTATATAATCAGTTTTAACATTTATAATAATGAAAATAAACTAAACAAGATTTTATACTTTGAAAAGCGCACCCGGGTGTCATATACTCAATATATAATAGTTTCAAGGATATTTGACTTACATAAAAGTCAATAAACAATTAATTATAATCAATACATCCATACTCATGATTGATTTTTATTTAGTTTTATTTAAAAACAAACTTTAAAAAGCATTTTTTAAGAGAGAGCAAATTAAGCTCCAGCAGAAGGGACTATCTCTCCATCTCTCTCTAATAAATGCATAAGTGTAGTAAATTTAGACTTTAGACCAAATTAAAAAAATTTTAGGAAAGATTGACGGTAAAAAAAGTAGATAAGAATATTCTATAGGATCTAGCGAACAAAACAGAGTAGGTGAGAAAAGCCCAAAAACATTCATTAGATGTGAAAATAATGTTGTAATAGATAAACATGCAGCAACGGGAAAAAGTTTGTGTCTTCCGATAAGGTAATCTTTTTTATGAAAACGCCTAGAGAACTGAGACTTGATGTCTGAGTTAAAGAATTTATCGACGAATGCGCACATATGAATATGTTATACATTATTTTGTTTATATTAAGAGTCTAGAATGTTACAAGTGAAAAAATGTATCTCGAAGCCCGAGGCGAGCTCAGTGGGCTACGCGCATGCGCGAAGAGTCAATAGCAGCTGGAACTGCATATTTCTCTTTCGCCTATTTTCTTATCCATTGCACAGAGGTGGGAGTATTTCAATTTAAAATTGTATTTCATTAAATCCATTGAATATCATTTGATAGTAAAATTAATTTAAGTTTTTAAATCATTCGATAATTTTAATGTAGGTATATTTTAAATAAGTTATATGGTCTTTAAATAAATAACAAAATAATCTTGTACCTTGATGAGGAGGATTTTCCTTATTATTTATTTGCAGATTCACTTGTCGGTCTAGTGTTCTACCTGTTGATTATTAAAAAAATATACATTATTTTAAATTTTCTACCGCATACTTGTAATAAAAATTAAAGTTTTTAATTAATTTTTTTCTTACCATTTTGATCAACATCCATGTTTTGACCTTGATTTTGCTCTACATTTTCCATTGTTTCTGAAAATTATAAATGAGTTTCTAACATATTTATACTTTTTAATATACAGCCACTGTTGACAAATAAGAATTACATATAATTCATGAGCAAATTATTGTACACTTTGCCACTGTATTGTCTGTAATAGTACAGTTATTTGGCACCGTCCTATATGATAGTAGTTAACCCTCGCTTTGGCACACCCAAAGAAATCCTCCACTCGGGAGGACTGCTTGGATGCGTCATAGTAAGGGGCTTATTAACTTCGATGTTAATCTGCAACCCATTGATTCCCAAATTGCAAAAATTTTATTCTTACATTTGAGCTTGAATAATTTTATAAAAACAAGAAAAAATTTATTAGGAAATAGTCATTCCTACTATTTTGAGGTGTGGTTTAGATGATACTACCATTAAAAAAATTTTTAAAATTGATTTTTAATTAATAATTAATAAATTAAAATAAAATATTCGTTTTATTAAGCATTTTTTTTTCCATCCAAATTTAGAGGGGGAAGGAATTATATTTTTATAGTTGCAAATATGCTCAAAAGTGCACAAAATATCTGAGCTTTTCAAATTGGTCCAGCTTTTTGTCTATGATTTTTTTTAACAAAATGGCGGCGGTTTTTGTGAATATCATAATTTTTTTCTAGAGAAGAATGAACATTACAAAGGAAATATATAAAATAAAAGGTACTCAGAATCATTGAAGAATACAGTTTTTTTAAAAAATTTTTTAGCCATTTTTTGATTTAAAAATTTTATAAATTGAAAAAATTGAAAAATGCTCTAAATTTTTCGAAAAAAATTTGGATGTATTCTCTGAGTAATTTTAAGCATTTCTTATTCTACAAAATGTTTTCCTTAAGGTTAGATTTCTTGGGAAAAAAATCATGAAGTTTAACACCGTGCTGTTTCACTAAAGCCGCCGCTATATTGTAAAAAAACATAGACAGAAAAGCTCGACCAATTCGAAAAGCTCAGATATTTTATGCTCAGATATTTTGTGC
The DNA here is from genome assembly GCA_018906965.1 of Philotrypesis tridentata. Lineage (NCBI taxonomy): Eukaryota > Metazoa > Arthropoda > Insecta > Hymenoptera > Pteromalidae > Philotrypesis > Philotrypesis tridentata. The sequence continues at coordinate 192,408 of JACCIB010000150.1, read as the reverse complement.
TTATTTGCAATCATCAAAATAAAATTCCTTCCCCCACAAAATTCGAATTGTCAAAAAAAAAGCCTAAAAAACGAATTTTTATTATAATTCGTTAATTATTAATTAAAAATCCATTTTTAAAATTTTTTAACAACTCTATCGTATAGAGCATCTCCGAAAATGGTAGGAGTGACAATTAGCCAATAAATTTTTTCTTGTTTTCGTCAAATAATTCAAGCTCAAATGTAAGCATGAAATTTTTGCAATTCGGGACTTAATGGGTTAAATTGAAATGGTAAGACATTCACCGACAAATGTTTTCTCTGTTATTCTTTACAAAAAAACATTCGTCAACAAGTATCACGTCATTGCAGTTTTTATGAGAGAAAGAGAGGAGAGAGAGAGAAAGAGAGAGAAAGAGAGAGGCGAGAGGCCGCGGCGGAGGGCTCTGATGGCGCCCATTGCGAGCTGATATGATCGCACGTGGTTTACGTTTAAGATAACATTTTGTTACATAAGTAGCGAAATGTTATTCTCGGGATAAAAGACATGAGGTTAGAAATATTAACAAGAACAGCCTTTAACACACTAAAAACAATAGTTTATGAATAATACCCCATGTGATTTCATTAAATAGAGAATACTCAAATTCTGAAGTCGAAATCTATCCTTCATTTTTTATTATTCAAATTTTTTCCGTAGAGACGGATATTTCAATATTAGATGCACTTACGTGGGTAGGCCTGGGTTGAACGTTGAAAATAACACAGCCGAATTTATTCATTTGCAAAATGAGACTACTTAACCTACGTAAATATGACTTTTTATACTTGAGAATATGTATATATCATGCATTATTTTGGCACAACCAAATTGTGTATAAATTTCTGCATTTTAAGTCATTTGCCACGGGTATCTTAGTCAACCAATCAATCGTTTCTCATCAGACTAGGCTTAAAATTTTCCTAAATAAATAAATAGCGCTATAAATATTACGGATTAATTTTTTAAAATAATGCTTATTTTTATTTATTTGGCAACTTATAGAAGCTATGCAAATAATATAATAGCAATATATCTCACATAAGTGTGTCAAATGAGTAAAAACGATTGGTTAGTTGATTAAGAAACCCGTGGCAAGTGGCTTAAGATGCAGAAGTTAAAGGCTTAAAACAATGAGCCTTATCGAAGCTCAGAAACACTATATAGACAATTTTAGTATACCAAAATGAAGCATGATATATATTTTCAACGTTTAACTCAGGCCTACCCCCTTAAGGGGGTAAGCCTGTTATATTAAGATAATGAATTACACGAATTCAGAAGAAAGTTGCCCTGTGCCTCGGTATCATCTATCATTACGCAAAGTTTGAAATTAAAATATTCAGGTATCGAAAAAAACGATTAGAACAAAAATCAGTGGCCCGTCAGCAGACGTTAGTTAGTCAGGTTACGTCTACTGATTTTCGTTTCAATCGCTTTTTCGATACCTGAATATTTCGATAGCAAACTTTGCATAATGATAGATGATACTGAGGCACAGGGCAACTATCTCTTAAATTTGCGTTATTCATTATATTTATTATATCTAAGAATTTTTCTGTCGTACCGTTCATGACGGATAATTAATGACTATTGTACCTCATTAAATAAAAGTCAAGAACACTCACAATACACGCGTTTGAGATTGTCGCAATACGTTCACACAATAAGAAAGTATTTATGGACTGACGGTAGGCATTCAGAGCCTTTGCAAAACGGAGAACCACGATACCCCCACCATGAAGAAGACGGTTGGTAGAGATGATGAAACGTATTTATTAACACCGTGGCTTAATGGCCGTATGGCGTATTCCAGAACTTTTACAAATTTTTTTTTTAATATATGCACAGCAATCTCAATAACAAAATTTTTCTACGTTCTAAAAAATTTACAATATACACCAGTTCGCAAATAATATTTAAAAAGTACCAAAACTTTCACTCTTACATATTTGTTTTATCGAGTCGCAGATTTTTGACATACAAATAGTACGAAATTTAAATTAAACTTATACATACATTTTTTACATTAAATAACGAATGTTCGATTTCGCGTCAACAAATGTTCATATAGTTGATGTTTAATCAATCAATGGTCTTACACAAGCAAAAATTAACTGCGATCGTTCATTCCTCTAATTTGATGAGTTCATTCCTCTTATTTGAAAAGATTTTTTAAACATTTCTATTGACGCGAAAGGAATATTAAAACTAGATAATTTATTACGAGCAGAACGTCCAATGTCAGCTACGATTTGCGGAAATACGTCGGATAAATAGCAAGGGTGGCCTCGGATAAAAATTTTATGTATCAATAAACCTGAAAAACATAATCGGGGATTTTCAAGTTATAACCAGTATAGTTTCTTATAATACGGTTCAAGTCGTTGAAGCTGAATCTGCAAATAATCGGGAAAATTTTTATTTTTAAAGATTATAAACATTGAAATAAGATACGCTTTTGGCGCACTCGAAAGACACCTTCCCTTATATAGCGTAGCCGGTAAAGCGTGTAATGGACATTATTATAAATCTCAAGTACGTGGTCATTCCACGTGAGGTACTTGGTGAATTTAACACATAAATTCCTAACTGAGTCAGATAAAGATATAATCTCGCCATCTATACAAACCGGAGGAAATTCCTCATAATTTATTCACAAATTCTGTTGAACAATACCTATTAGTATTCCCTTAGTTTTTGCAACGTTCAATAGCAAGCCGTTATCTCTAGACCAAGCTACAACAGAGCTCGCATTCTCATAAAGATAACTCCATGGCAACAGCAAAGTCGCGCGGATAACATTGAACGTATATTTGTAAATCATCGGCGGACAAAATAGACGCTTGACTACAATATTTTAGTCTAGATATTACCTCATTAATAAAAATAAGAAATATTATTGGGCCAGGCGAAGATCCTTGCAGAACACCTGACGTACAGGGCAAAAACCGGGAATAAGAGCCATCGAGATCAACAACTGCCTATGAGTGGCCAGAGAGATAGGAATGGAGTAATATAATTACATTATCCGAGAAATTTAATTTCTTTAATTTACGAAATAGTATCGCATGATCTGTTGCATCAAACGCTCTTTTAAAATCAAAAAATAGTAAAAAGACCTATATCAGCCTTATCATCAGAGACCTTCATAGGCGCAGTCTGGGTACTAAAACCAGCTCGAAAACCCGGCTGAGCTGATACGATGAGCGAATTCTGCTCGAAATAATCAGTAACCTGCTTGATTAGTATTTTATCGAAAACCTTAGCGAAATGCGGTCTGTTTGTCACTGACTCGATATCACTGACTGAAATAGGATGTATAATTTTACTAAGAGGAACAATTGATTTTTTCCGCATATCCCGATATATACACGATTCAATGGCTAAATTATACAAATTAGTGAATAACGGAATTATATGAGACAGGATACAAAACAATCAATGGAAAGGCCTTTACAGCTCCTACTCTGAACCCTCGGCGCGCACTCTAACATAGTTTTATAAACTTCCAAACGATTCAATAAGGAAAATTTGAATTTTGTGTCCTCATGAGTTGACTCAGTTAAGATATTTAAAAGAGATTATTCACTGCACATTGGGTATGAGCAAGTAACAGAGGAGCAGTAATCAATAAGCTCTGAAGTCGAAAAAGAATGTAGTGGTGATGTAAAGCTTTCTCTAACTAAACCAAACTTACGTAAAGATGACCATGTTTTCGATTTAATAGGTTATCAGCCAATGTGTACTGTTTATATAATTCTGAATTTCGATTTGCTTTAGAACGTTTAAATAAACGATCACGTTCTTTACATGCATTTTTAAGATTAACCATAAGCCAAGGCTGAGGTGATCTGCCTGGCCTGAAATTGGTAAATGAAACATATTCATCAAGTAGTGAAACCGCTGAAGTGCCAAAAAATTGCAGCCTCTTATTCACGTTAAGTAAATGAGGGAGATGACCATTAAGTGCTAGAATAATCTTCTCGACAAAAACATCAGATTTTAACTTACGGAAATCACGCTTAGTAAAGGATATGTCGCTTTTAGGCGGATCCCTTATCAAAATAATGTGCAGATATTTATGCAGAGATTTCTGCAGATCTCTCTGTAGAGCTCTGCAGAGCAATCTGCAGGGTTCCCTACAGATGGTCCAAATTCTCTGCAGAGGAACAATATCAATGCTTCTGAAGTAATTTCTGTAGAATTTTCTGCAGAGATTACTACACAGATTACTGCAGAGATTTCTGCATTGTAATTACTTCTGCAGAGAATTTGGACCTTCTACAGAGAACCCTGCATATAGCTCTGCAGAGCCCTGCAGAGAATTCTGCAGAGATCTCTGCATAAATATCTGCACATTATTTTGATAAGGGATAATCAAACTCGGAATCAATAATAGGATAATCATGGCTGCTAATGAGTGGGTATAAGTAAAGCTTGTTCTCCGAATCAATAACAAAAGCATGAAGCCATGTGTGTGAATTTTCACGATGAAACGTTGCACCAAGGGAAATGAGGTAAAATGAATGCGCTTGAATAAGGAACCGTGGCTCAAGGCCATATCTACCATCGAACAGACAGTTTGCATTAAAATCACCCGATATTTCAACATCGCCATATTTGTGCTGAATATTTTGCAAGTTGCAGAAAAAAGAAGATAGCCACGTTTCTACGACTGACCATATATCAATATTCTTAGAAGTTAATCCCTGTGGGTATCTCTTTCGATGCAGCTACTAATATTCTTACAGAAATCTGTACACGCATATTTCATTAAGGATTGCATGCAAATTTGTACATTGCGCTACAGAAAATCAGGAGGATATCAAAATAATGCGCAGATATTTATTTATCCAAGTCTGAGCAGATTTCTATTATAGATTACTTTCTAAACTTTTGTCGTAAAATATAGGTATAAATGTTATCGCCACAAATAAAATATTTATTACAGAAACACAACACATAAATTAATTCAATCAGTCTATTTCCAATTTATTTACTAAAGGAAATACGTTGCGACGTAGCAATAATTATTGCTACGTCGTGACTTTGTTGCTCGCTCAGCTGCTCCGTTCGCAGGAGAATGACAGCTCCTGGAGCGGAGCCAGCGCTCAGTGGCGAGCCGCGAAAATGCCTCTGCTCGACTGCGTGCGGAGCGCAGGACGTGACGTATGTCGTCACACCTACGCGACCTGCCGCCGTTCGGGGAAGAGCTCGGCAGGAAGCGAGACTGCAGCGCGCACGCGGTCACATGCACGAGGCTATGTGTGCCAGAGAGAGAGATAGAAATTGGAGAAAGTCTTTGAAACCTTTATTTTCGCCTATGGTGGATTTTTCGTCCTTGTGGTATTTTTGGTAAGATCTTTAATTGATATCTTTTATTGATTATTTGTGGGTTGAGGAATTGGTGTAGCGGTTTTTTTTGCGTTGGAGGTTTCTGTCCCTTTTCAGCTCCGTTTCTCTTTTCGCGTTTTTCAGCAGGAGGCGGATTTTCCCTTATTGTTTTTTTATATAACTTAGAGTCGTTCGATTGTGGTTTTTTTTTCCCGTGGACCCTTTGTTTCAGCCCATCAACGTCCGTTACAAGGAAGTAGTTATATAGCCGCGGGCCCATGAGTTATTTAAATTCGTAATTCTATCTGTTTGCTACTGAGAATTTGTATACGGGGGTTTCAGAATACATCTGAATTTATGTTTAAATCTTAATTTTTGTTTTATTATTTATTTGTTTAGCCCTATTGCAACCAATTTCCCTGCGTGCGCCCGTTTTTCCGTTTTTCAGTACTCTAGGCCTTGGAAGAAGGAGTCAGCCAGCACTTATAAATATTTTTGTACACTAGCCTGTAGTTGCTTAAACGGGAAGCAAACGCCACGTTACAACGTATATTTTCTAGAAGTGACAAGTACGTTAACAAATTTCATTAAAATGGAACTAATTTTCATGAATTTAATCCTCGTCTTTTGTTGGGCAAAGAAACAAGAATTTTTTGAGTTAATATTCGTAATATTACTGTTACACAAAATTTCATCTTCAATTTTTAATGTTTCACTTATGATAACATATTCCTAATTTTTAGAAATGTTATCAGTGATTATAAGTAAATGTGAATACTAATTATTGATCCATCTGTTGTAATAATAGTACAGTTACTTATTTTCTTCGCTCTATTATAATTATTCGAATTAGAAAGTATGTTTTTATATATAAATCTATTATAACAAAGACAGGTATCATCAAAATTATATCCAAGGCATTGCTCAATACTATTTATTTCGATAAGTGATTACTTCAGATGTCTTGATTTGCCGAATGCTCTTTAGTTATCACCATATTCAAGGCAATTTTTCACTTTGCATTGAATCATTGGTTTCAAAAAGTTTCAGTATTTATGTCATCGCTGCAGAATATGAACGAATTGTTTTTACCCATCGGTGTCTACTATACAATTTACCGACTTGCAGAGGTACGTACTGTGTCCCAAAATACAAATATCTTATAACGCCATTGAAAGCTTCGAATGGAAATGCGGACCAAGCTCAGAACGCTCCATATGATGCAACATATTTCCTTGCAAGCATGGACAGGGATATATCAATTTACAATATTCATGCACGGGATAAGAGAAAGAACTAAAGGCTCTTTTATACCTTTTATTACTTTTTCTGTGTGAGTAGCCATTTTTATGTGTTTATGGTACTACTTTTCTGTACGATCTCTTACATTTATATAGGAGTAAATACGAGAAAATCCTTTTCCTACAATTATTTCTTCACGTTTATGTAAATAATAAGGACATCTATAGATCCATTGAATTGTTTACAATTCTGTATCATAGGCCTTGCGTCGTTGCGACTGAATCAATTGCAATTGTAATTGTAATTGTAATTGTATTTTAATAGTAATAAATTCATCATCTATCTGTGGTACTTCGTATCGTTTAATACCTTCTTTGTGCAGTGATATTAATTCATTTATAAAAAGTTCTAAATACATATTCATATTCCGTTTTTTTTCTCCCTGCCATAAATCGCATAATAGCACGTTATTTTCACGGATTCGATAGGGTAATTCATTAATCATTACCAATATAGGCCACCGACTTGCTTTAGATGATTTCAATAAGCTCATACCGTCCACGTTCCACTGTAACGTTGTATTATTTGGAGAAACAATTTTTCTTTTTTTAAGTTGTCTGTACATCCATCCATTAAATACATCGCTCTCTTCAAATGAACTTCTAAGTTGACTATAAAGATTAAAACTAACTATTTCTTCAATTTGGTTTTTCATTGAAATATGTATAAAGTATTTACCATCTTTACGCAGTCTTTTTTTATCATATTTTTGTTTGCAGCTTATAGTCCGGGAGCCCTGGCATTTTGTCGTGTACTTTCTTCAAAAGATTTTTTGACAGTCAAAATTTGTTTGTGGTAACCTACTGAAAGTAACCCTAAATTCTCGACTTCGGACCTGATCAGGAATATTGTTATTATTGCAAAATAAACTTCAAAAAAGCACTTTTTTTTAGTTTTCCGCGAATAACGTTTTTGTAACACATTTTATGCAAAAAAAGGTAGAGAGGAAAGTTGTTTAGAATTGAATTTCCAATCAGACACATGTATTCACAAATGCAAAATTAACTTTTTTCATCGCTAAATTGTTAAATAAAAAAACACTTTTTCCAAATTTTCACATTGCCACAGTTTTTTCAAAAAAAAGATCTTTTTCGTCGGATAAGCTCTCAATGATGACTTTTAGTTTTACGTCCGAATAACGACGCTCACAACTATATATTTATTATTGGAGGTGTGATGGTTTTAAATAAAGTATATACGTATGTGCTCGGTAATTCAATGTAAATAGTAATTTTATTGTATGACACAAATTCAATTATAATTCTCTCCTTTGGCTACCGTATTCACGGTCATGGCCTACCGGGTAGGAGAGCGGGATCTCGAGATTACCTTCTATCTAATTCAGTGTTAGGAAAACGTGACTGTGAGTACACACGGCGCGAACAGAATAAAACGGTACCTTGTGAGTGTATGTATAGGTGTAAGCGTGAATGGAAATAGCTGGATGCAGCTAGATGAGGCGTTGAGTCGTCCCTCCGATGCTCCAGTAATGATTCCAAAAATAGACGGCCTAGCCTACTGCCGGGCTGTTGCAAGGTGCAGCGTCTCGCTTTGGATTTGACGGTTGCTCTCAACTTCCTAGCTCTTCCGGATTTCCGGATGAGATTAGATCAGTGATGCTCGTCTTATAGGCAGTGGTTCCCCAAGCGCTGCACTGATTGAGATAGAGTGGGTCACGGGCAGAGCTTCGCCCTTGCTCTTGGTTGTTTGTTGGTCGACTGGCTGCGGAGCTTTTTCTCCAGCTCTATTTAAGCTCTGGCCTCTCCCCATTGTCGCGCTAGATTCGCGGCATCGCGCATTTTTCGCGTGGGTTTTTCCGGGCTCAATCTATGGCTTTCCTATAGTGGTGACTATTTTCTGATATCGCATGATTCACCTATACGCGTGCGATCTCCGTGAACATCGGAAGATTGCTATAAATTTACGATTCGCCATCTCTAGGGCGCCTTATTTGGGGTGACCACTCTTAATTTTTATAATTATCCAGAAAACAGTCATCGGATAGATCGGATTACATTTGTTCTGCGTAGATCGAGACGTTATAAAAAAATTTAATTATATACTTTTCGCGGTTTATTACACTTCCGCCCTTATGAAAAGACGAGAGTATAACTCGAGTCGCTTACACGTAGTGTGCTAGCAGTATATTTACATGAATATGTGTATTTGATCGCTTTCGTTTATGGTTTTTGCACAAGATACCGTTTTACAAAGGTTGGTTGTTATAATGCGTCCTCTAGTCTTAGTATTTAACGATTCTCACACTCAATAGTTAGCATATAAAAATTTCAAACAAAATTATATATATAATGGAGGTAATTCCCTCTGAGTTAAATTCTTTACGAACATTTTACCAACAATTTTCAACATTTTCTGGGTTGGTGTTCGTAAAAATTCTACCGACAATTCTTAACGTTTCTCAGATTTGTATAAATTTTACAAAAAATTCTTCCCGACAATAATTAACGTTTTTCAGGTTAGTATAATAAATTTTACAAAAAAAAATTTTTTACCGACAATAATTAACGTTTTTCAGGTTAGTATAATAAATGTTACAAAAAATTTTACCGACAATCTTTTTTTCGTATTTGTTAGTGTAATAATTTTTACAAAGTGTGTTACATAATATTATTGCCCTTTTTCCCTTCTATATGTTTTTCATTCCTGTAAGCAAGGATTATTTAAACAAAGTTTATGGTGAAAAGTTTTCTGTGGAAAGAAAGATTTATATTAATAAGTGTTTGCTATTGCAATGGTTTCGTAAGTATCTATTGATTTCGTATTGTTTTGTTTTTCTCATGGCTATAGTTCTCTGTTTTTAGATTCTTATGTGTTCCCACTCTGCCAAAAATTTTCGTCGATTCCACTCGACGAGTTTCGTGATATTGTTCGTTTTATCAGTTCTGATTTGTTCTCGCTCGGAGCTTCTAGTTTTCTTCTTCCACTGTCGCCATGTCGATCACCGTAAGTTTGCTTTACTTTTTCTTGTATCTTAATATTTTCTATTGTCACTATTTCATTTTGTTATCTTTTTGTGTTGTAGAGGTCTCGTTCTCGTCAAAATTGTGATGAGGATCTACAAATCGTCCTCTCGGCTCAAGTTACTGAATTGGACTCTTCGTCGTCTTCTTCGTCTTCGCAGTCATCGTCGTCTTTGTCGTCTCCGTCGTCTTCGTCGTCCTTGTCGTCACCACCTTCGCCACCGCCTTCGCCCGTTGGAACCGTTGATTCTTATTCTGGCCTTCCGGTAGTGCTGCCTTCGTTTTCGGATACGTCCAGTGTCAGTGCTTCCCTGCCTTCTTCTACTAGATTTACTCCGCCTTCTCCTTCGATGCCAGATCCCGAAGAGGAGGATATTCTGTTGGATGATGATTGGGGTGCTGCTCTTGTACGCGAAGCTTTTTCTGAAGATTTTGATTTTCGTCCTCGGATAGAGAATAGATATCGTCAACCTATTTTCTGGGAAAAATGCCATTTTCCAAGTCCTGGGCGTTGCCTTTACTGCGGAGGTGTCAATACCTCGCCTGCGAGGATGGAGATTGATTTCCGGCGTATTGGAAGTCCTTATGTAAGTCTGTTTTTTGTATATTTATCTCTATATTTTTTTTTCTACCCTTTTTTTCAATTCCCTCCTCTTTTTTTGTTTTTAGTATTGTTTTCCTACGGTAGCTCCGATTTCCTCGATTTGTAAGAATTATAAGTTCATCCTGTGCCATGATACGAATTCACCCGTTACTTCGAGGAATTGTGACATCTGCGGTTGGCGTACTTATATGCGGGCTCCTTTGATGCGTTGGGAAAATGTAGAGGTGAGTCTTTATATATATTTTTTTGCTATTGTTTCTTCCGTCTGTAATTATGTCTCTTTTTTTTTATAGGAGTGGCGAGTTGTTCCATTGACTGGTGATCATCCCAACGTCCTGTGGTACAACCGGATAGATTCCGTGGTGATCCGTCCTTGGTGCTGATTTAATTATTTCCTGAATCGACCAAATTTCTATATTGTTTCAGTTATTTTTGTGAACATTTTCAATTGATAATACATGTGTATAAATATTTTTTTGTGCCCTTCCTTATTTTCCCGGTTATTCTCTTCCTTTCTTTTCTCTTTATATATCCTTGCTGTGAGGGCCAAAATAAAAAATTTTGGGAATAATTGGATTTCGGCTTGCTTTGATTTTTGTTTCCATTCTTCTCGGGTGAAACATTACGTTTGTTTAAGGTCTTGACGTCTACTTGTGTTGTTTTGAAGCAATTCTTGATTACAACATGTGTTCTTCTCGGTGAGTATGGATGTAGATAGTTTGTCTCTCTAGCGGAGTGGCTTAGCTGTGCTCCCCCTTCAGCGTTTTATTTTTGGCTTATTCTTGTAGAGTGGGGCAGTAGAGCGTGATAGATCGTCGACTTCTGTGCGGCTGGTCAGGTTTGTTATGATTTTGTCTGCTTAGGCGGATTTCTGCTAGAAAAGATCTTCGAGTGTGTTTGGCGAAATTTCGGCTTGCCACATACATATGAAACACTTGTTTTAATAATAAGTCGTATTGGTGCATGGGTACTGGACAAGCTCGGCATATTACGTATGCATTCTTTAAATACAGTTGCGGATCCATACGATGGCATAATTCGCATTCTCGTCTGATATCTAAACCCATCTCGCAAATAGTGCATTTTCCATAAGTTTTCTTTGAGGCAAATCCTTTTCCTTCAAAGTTAAGCTCTAAGTTTTCGATGTATAAATAGCCTCCCGTTCTATCGAATGGTATGTGTAAATCTAAATTTGGGTGGAAGAGTCTAGCGATTTCTCTTGATATTCCATGAATTCCTGTCTGCATGTGAATTGCTCTTTCGTCTTCTAGATTAACGTCTTCGGGCGTATTGTTTCTCAATTGAGTGGTGACGTTTCCGCAAGGAAATCCCGAAATAAAGGGACAATCTGGATTAAAGAAGAAATGCGTAGCTCGCGGGTCATTTTTCCCGTGAACTTCCCAATTCTCGATCTTAACCTGGCATGCAAAACATACCGTTTCTCTTAATCCTACACAGAAGAATCCCTCGGCAGATAAGTCAAAGATGGATATGTTGGGTACGTCCCATTGATAGTAAGTAGCTAGTCTTCTCCATTCGAATCTGTACTTCCTTGTTATTTCGGTGCTGCGTATCGGCCAGTTGGGGGCTAAATTCTAGTATAGAGATGCATGCTGCATTCGATCTCGCATCATTCTAAAAAATTTTCGCTCGGTCACAATGACCCAATAAAGCTGTTGTATACCCTTGCGAAAGTTAGCATTTATGCAATATTGCACATAGGTAGTTTCTTGATATGCGGCTTGGATGAATCCTTCTGTTTCGGTTATCATTTGCATTATATCTTCACAGAATATTCTTAAAGCGAATTTTATACTTTTCACTAGTCTTTCGTTATTTTTAATTATTTCTTTTGTCACTTTGTGTTTAAGTCGAAGATATTGCTTGACTCTGGCTTTCAATTTTCCTTGGTAATCTGGTTCCATTCGTTCCATTTCCTATAAAATGGGTATAATTGGCAATAATTTCTACTTCAAAAATTCTTTGTTATAAGTTAGTGATATTAGTAATCACAAAGAAGCTCTTAAGGGTAACGAGTAATTAAGGCGTTTGGCTTTTCCTCTTCTTTTCATTAGGTAGCCTGTGATGCATATTGCGCAGGAGATTAGACCTTGTCCCATCACAAGTTGTGTTTTGCAATTCTCGCACTCCTTACCCGCTATTGGATTTCTCGTTAATACGTGAAATCTATGCACACGTCTCCAATGCGCTGGTCTTTCTATAGGTAATATAGCAAAACATTCCTTGCATAATAGCTCCCACTCGTGGGTATTCAAGTACATCTCGCTTAATCCCTGTAGCATTTTTAGATATAGCCTCTTCTCCAGTGCGTCGTATAGCTCCGATGGTTCTTCGCTCGGTGCTGTGGCTGCGACGGCTATTTTTATGCGGTCTGGTCTCATGCTAGTGGAGAAGCGTATATTAGTGTACTGATGCGCTTTGGTTATTATGATTTTTCTTGTTTTTCTTCTAGATATTTTTTGTTAATATTATTCTAGTTTTCTTTTTGTCGTTTTTTTTGTCTGGTATTCTTAGTTAATATCTCTCTATATATTTGTATTAGATCACACGTATAAGTAATTTAAAAAAAAAAAAATTTTAATATGAATCTGGTCGCCTAGCCGTATATTCGGGTACAAGAGGATATAGTGGTTGAGTATTTTCTGCGCCTATTGGCACAGTAGCGGTGGTTGCTTGAGAGTCTAAATTTTCGACAGATTGATACGTTAAACAAGGAGCATTGGGAGGTGCCGCGTTTTCGGCGCTTTTCTTCCCTTTCCTATTTGGTGCGTTTGTTTGCTCGCGTCTAGCTCCGAGGTGTAATAAGAGTTGGGTCACGGAATTCCATAATGATCCTACTAGATGTATGGAAAAACCATATAAGCTATATAAAGCATATCCATGAATTATAGTATCCATAAGAAGCTTAACGAGCCGTCCTATCAATACTATACCGATAAGTCCGGCGCTGGCCGTGCCGAAAGTGAGAAAACTAGACCACATTCGGTCCCATGTTCCCTTTACTATTTCGGTCATGGTTTTTTCATCGAACATATGTATTAAGCCGATTCCTTCGGGTGTTCCTCTACTTGTCTTGTGCTATTTTGTTAAGCACGGTTGGTTTCTCTACGGGGAAGAGGATCATGTCCCTTAATCTGGAGAGATCTTTTTCTCCGTAAATGCCGCTTATGGCTAGTAAATCAGCGCTCATATATTTCCATTCTGGTTTTGTTTGAGGGCGCAGGATTTCCGGTTGAGTTGTTTCAACTAGGACCGGGAGCATTTTATACCAATTATTATGTAATTTAAACATTGCAGGTACTCGTGCGTCGCAGCTGAGCTCGGTTCCCGTTCTGACGAGTATACGCGTCTGCGAGGCCAGAAATAGCTCCTCTTTCCCGCGTCGGACCGGCAGCTCTCCGTATCATTTCGTAGTGTTTCGTAACTCTACTTCTACTCGGATACACTTTAAAAGATGTACTACTTCGCCTGCGACTACGCCTACATATCCGTTTTCCTCCATGAGCCTGTAACCGAATTGTTCTGGTGACATCGTTGCGATTGATACTGCATTCTTTAATACCTTTCTTTCTAATTCGCACTCTTGTTTGAGTATTTTGTAATACATGCTTTGTATTTGTCCGCTCATGTATTTTTCTATGTATAGAAATTTAGAGTTCACGTATGCAAACATATCTAGATTTGCGGTTTCTATAAGTGTTTTCTCGATTAATGGTTGTTTGTGAATATCCTCCAGCACGAAGAGTTTTGGATGTTCGGTGCTGTAGTATCGGTAGCCGCATTTCTCCATTTCCCCTTTACGCCATGTTCGACGGAGTACATTATTTTCCCGTGTTCGGTGTCATTTATTCTATCCATATATCTTTCGTATAGTACGGAATAGGATTTGGTTCCGCAAAAATCTTCGGGTACTTGCTCCCAGAATACTTGCGATCCGTCGTGATCGATGCAATTTAATTCCTTAAATATACATCTAACTCCCAATTTGAGTATCACTTTATTTGAATCTAGGTGTACTGGGGTTACGTAATCTTGAAGAGTAATTTCGACATGTCCGGCGACATATGCATCTTCCCATTTCCCATAATCGTCCGTGTATGATTCGCCTTGGCAATTTCCGACGTGGCCGTTTGAGCCGGCGAAGATGACTGGCCTTACCGTTGTTCCATTCCGGGTAATTTTATCTATACTCGTTTTGCTGATTAGATAGGATCCGGTAGTTTGCAAAATTTGGCATTCCGCCGCCGTTAGCGTTTGAAAATATCCTAGTTCTCCATTTACGACTCTAGAGGCGTGTCGATGCATACCGCAATGTGTTATTACGCGGTATATTTTTATTGCGCATTTATAGACGTGTGTAGTGGAAAAATCGTTTAATTGTAATAGCTGCCCGTAATTTTTAACTACATCTAATTCGGGTTCTTTCACATCGCAGTCTCCAACGTCTACAAGAGAAATGGTAGTTAAGTTCGACAGGTGGTCGCCACAATCGTACCCGTATAATCCATGCGTTGTCTTTATTATCCAAAATAGCGATAGTCCGAACCACCAAATGTTCATCTGTAAATAAATAAATAAACGGTTTTTCGATCTGTCGGTTGGTATGTATATATTTTTTTGTTATTGGTATTTGTTTGTGGTTGTAATAATTGTTATTAACAATCCAATTCCGTGATTAGTTCTCTTTCTTTATCTCTTCTGGTTTTTATGACGAGTTTAGTCAACTGTAAAATTTTCTTATTTTTATTTTTGTAGTTGACCATAATGGTATTTATGGCTGTGGCAATAGCTAAAATTGTAGTGATTATTACTAATGCTCTTAATGCCAGTTCGGTTCGACCGTATATCCCTTCGGTTCGTAGTTCCATCTGAGTTTCTCTAATAATTTGCCATAAATTCATCATTTTCTCTTTCTCGCCGATTTTCAAAAATACTCTTTTTGCAAAATTATCTTCTAATACATTTGATAACTGGCTTATTTGTAGCGTCGAGTTGGGCCAAAAAATAGTTTTTCCTTCATTTTCTCTCTTCCCCGATATTTCCATTCCCCTGATTTCTATGTAGCAGTTTGGCTCTATTTTTATAATTCCCGTGCTTCGAAGAATCTCGACTCCCCTTCGGTTTCCTGAGCAAATGTAGGTCAAGTTCTCTGGTCTTTGTAATATGTATACAATGACGTTGGCTGTTGGGATAAATTGTATGTATTCTTCAGTGATACTTTGATACATGACATTACATTTTCGGTAATCTACCTGTTCCGGGTTGAGAAATAAGGTATTCTCGCAGTCTGTCGCATTTTCGAAGTTAAACCATTGATTCGGGCAAGAAATTTTGTCTAGAGATTCTATGCAGTCTTCTAAAACCGTCTGTTCTATGTGTCGCACGGCTCCCTCTTTTACTAGCATGTATTGCATAGTGGGTTGTATGTATAGACTGGAGCTTAAATTCACCTGTGGGATTTCAGTAGCGTATTTCTTGTATAATGTTGCCTTTCCTCTATTCATGCACGTGAATTGCAACCTCACTTCTATTTCGTCTTTGGTCGCTATGTACCTATGTTTCATGCTTTCATTTATTTCGTACTTACTGTTAAGATTTATATTGGGCAAGGCACATGGTTTGGTGCTGCGACTAAGCACATGGCTTACTTGTTGATATTGATTTTTGCTCAAAAAATTTGCGACTAGTTTTCCTCCTTGTAATTGTTGTAAGCTTTCTTTGAGATTTGTGAGCGTTGCTAAATGGTTGTCCAGTTGTCTCGTTACTCTTGCTAAAATAGATCGTATTCCTTGTGCGATCTTTTCTTGTGTAGCTTTAGGAAGCGGTCTCTTATCTTTAGTTGCGATATTTTGCAAATCTTGTGATCTTTCACCCTCTATTTTTGTTATCGCTTGCAACTTTTTTATGTCTTCGTAGTCAATTATCATATCGGGTATATTTTCTTGATGTGAATAAAATGAATTGTTTTCTTTGAAAAATGGCATAATTTCTTCAAGTTGCGTTTTTACTGCATTTAACTTTGTGTGAATTGGCCATAATTTCCCTTGGTCTTGTTTAAATTCCTCCGGAGCGTCGGCTATAGCTATCGCTTGCATTGCCGCTAGTTTCGACTGGATGTCTTTTAGATGCTTCTTATTTATAGGCAGCTTTATTTTCACTGCTACTTCTCGCTCCTGTTCCGAGAAGATAATTGTCGTTTGAAACTGACTCTATCGCTCGATGATGGTAGATTGAAAGGATAATAAAATGCGTCTCTTCGAGCTAAAATGTTTATACTACGCCATACGTTTCGGGGTAATTTTACCCCCTCATCAGTGGCTAAGCAAAATATTAAATTTTATTATTAAAGTTTTACAACAACAAATAGAAATTACAATAACTAAAACACTATAAATTACCAAGTTTAAAAATGAGTCGTGCGCTACATCGACGACGTGAAAACCGCAGACGGCGCTAAAAATTACAATTCGCAAATTTAAAGAAATTACAAAAGAATTAAATAAACGTTACAAAATCCGTTACAAAAATTAAACAACTTACAAAGAATGACGCTCGAAAAACTTTAAACAAAAGTAATAAACGCGACCGGTGCCACTCGATGGTAATGTGGCACCGGCCAAGGACAAAAGTCAACTAAGTTTACAGCTAAAATCGATCTTATATATATGTTACAATACATCCGTCAAACTGGATTCTAATACAATTAAAACGTGTATAAAATGCAAAAATAAGACGAATATTGTAGCCACGAAAGCCGCAGAGCTCGCTAAGTGTATCCAGAACACATAGCACAACAGAGGTGGCACGAGTTGTTATTCATGCAGTAGATCGGAGAGCCCGCGCTGCTCCGCACGCGACGCCCCTACCATGACTGTATCACTATATAGTACAGTATGGTTAGGCCGTTGCCCCGGCAACCCGGTTCTCCGACCTCCCACTTGGGATGTGCTGCTCCGGCCCGCCAGCCAATCACCATTGAACACGTGTTGGCTGAACTGAAGAGAGCGCGAAGCGGTGAGCCACCTCTCTCCGCGTCCTAAACTCCTGGTACACTCTGCTCGCTACCGAGCCTCCGCAATCACAACACTCGACAATTAATGTTTATTAGGACTAACTTTTAGATTTGAAATAACGTTCTTGTAACTGGCTTTGAGGAGGCACGTGTCCTCAGCCCTATTAAGCGTGCCATCGAAAAACTGTATATGGAGCATCTCCGAGAACCGTCTACGGAAAATAGACTGCTCTCTGTCAATTATTTTAATATTGTTAAAATCAAAACTATGACCCGTCTCCAACGCATGTACTGCAAGAGGGGAATTCAAATCCCTTTTCTCTATATACCTCTTATGTTCGTATTGCCTAGTTTTTAAAGGCCGATACGTTTCTCCGATATATGTTGATTCGCAATCGGAGCAATCGATTTTATAAACCACGTTCCGTGTGTCACCCACCGCAGTAGGGTCTTTACCAAGTTTTATAAATTTGTTAAATTTATTGGTAACATTATTAACTAACCTCACGTCATTATTTCTAAATACGGACCTTAATTTATCATTGAACCCTTCGTAGTAAGGGAACACACCATAGCCTTTTCCCGAGTGTAAATTATTATTACTATTGCAAATGGAAGTGTCAATATTGCTCGTGTCTGTGCCTCTCAATGCGGCCCTTGAGATGCCCAAATTACGTGCAATTCGTTTTTTGCTAAATTTCTCAATAAAATCGGGAGGATAATCATTAGCCATTAAGATTTTTTTCGCCTTTTCAACGTTCTCACAGTGGAAACGAGGATCCGACAATAATATTGCCCTATCAAATAGATTGGATATTATTGCTATTTTTTGACTTTTTGGATGATGGGAGAAGAAATTAATATATCTGCAAGAAGCTGTGTTTTTTTGGTACCAATTAGTAAATATTTTGCCGCTAGAATCATGAAAAATAGAAATGTCAAGAAAGTTAATACTATTGTTTTCTTCAATTTCCGAAGTGAATTGAAGGTATTCGTTGTAATTATTAAAAACAGATAACACCACCTCAATCTCCCCTCTGTCCAATATCAAAAAACAGTCATCCACGTATCTGCGAAAAAGTCGAACGCTAGATTTTGTAATGCTCAGACAATGCTCCTCAAGGTCCTCAAGAACTGCATTTGCAAATACAGGACTCGAGCAAAAACCCATCGGGGCGCCAGAAACCTGCTTATAAAAATTGCCATCAAATACAAGATATGTACAATCGAGAAGGGTTTTTATACCGTCAATAAATTCGTCCTTAGACATGCAATTCAAACATGAAAGCCATTTCCATCTCTTCTCTATCGCTAACAAAATTTTGTTGTTTTGAAGGGTTTTTATACCGTCAATAAATTCGTCCTTAGACATGCAATTCAAACATGAAAGCCATTTCCATCTCTTCTCTATCGCTAACAAAATTTTGTTAGCGATAGAGAAGAGATGGAAATGGCTTTCATGTTTGAATTGCATGTCTAAGGACGAATTTATTGACGGTATAAAAACCCTTCTCGATTGTACATATCTTGTATTTGATGGCAATTTTTATAAGCAGGTTTCTGGCGCCCCGATGGGTTTTTGCTCGAGTCCTGTATTTGCAAATGCAGTTCTTGAGGACCTTGAGGAGCATTGTCTGAGCATTACAAAATCTAGCGTTCGACTTTTTCGCAGATACGTGGATGACTGTTTTTTGATATTGGACAGAGGGGAGATTGAGGTGGTGTTATCTGTTTTTAATAATTACAACGAATACCTTCAATTCACTTCGGAAATTGAAGAAAACAATAGTATTAACTTTCTTGACATTTCTATTTTTCATGATTCTAGCGGCAAAATATTTACTAATTGGTACCAAAAAAACACAGCTTCTTGCAGATATATTAATTTCTTCTCCCATCATCCAAAAAGTCAAAAAATAGCAATAATATCCAATCTATTTGATAGGGCAATATTATTGTCGGATCCTCGTTTCCACTGTGAGAACGTTGAAAAGGCGAAAAAAATCTTAATGGCTAATGATTATCCTCCCGATTTTATTGAGAAATTTAGCAAAACACGAATTGCACGTAATTTGGGCATCTCAAGGGCCGCATTGAGAGGCACAGACACGAGCAATATTGACACTTCCATTTGCAATAGTAATAATAATTTACACTCGGGAAAAGGCTATGGTGTGTTCCCTTACTACGAAGGGTTCAATGATAAATTAAGGTCCGTATTTAGAAATAATGACGTGAGGTTAGTTAATAATGTTACCAATAAATTTAACAAATTTATAAAACTTGGTAAAGACCCTACTGCGGTGGGTGACACACGGAACGTGGTTTATAAAATCGATTGCTCCGATTGCGAATCAACATATATCGGAGAAACGTATCGGCCTTTAAAAACTAGGCAATACGAACATAAGAGGTATATAGAGAAAAGGGATTTGAATTCCCCTCTTGCAGTACATGCGTTGGAGACGGGTCATAGTTTTGATTTTAACAATATTAAAATAATTGACAGAGAGCAGTCTATTTTCCGTAGACGGTTCTCGGAGATGCTCCATATACAGTTTTTCGATGGCACGCTTAATAGGGCTGAGGACACGTGCCTCCTCAAAGCCAGTTACAAGAACGTTATTTCAAATCTAAAAGTTAGTCCTAATAAACATTAATTGTCGAGTGTTGTGATTGCGGAGGCTCGGTAGCGAGCAGAGTGTACCAGGAGTTTAGGACGCGGAGAGAGGTGGCTCACCGCTTCGCGCTCTCTTCAGTTCAGCCAACACGTGTTCAATGGTGATTGGCTGGCGGGCCGGAGCGGCACATCCCAAGTGGGAGGTCGGAGAACCGGGTTGCCGGGGCAACGGCCTAACCATACTGTACTATATAGTGATACAGTCATGGTAGGGGCGTCGCGTGCGGAGCAGCGCGGGCTCTCCGATCTACTGCATGAATAACAACTCGTGCCACCTCTGTTGTGCTATGTGTTCTGGATACACTTAGCGAGCTCTGCGGCTTTCGTGGCTACAATATTCGTCTTATTTTTGCATTTTATACACGTTTTAATTGTATTAGAATCCAGTTTGACGGATGTATTGTAACATATATATAAGATCGATTTTAGCTGTAAACTTAGTTGACTTTTGTCCTTGGCCGGTGCCACATTACCATCGAGTGGCACCGGTCGCGTTTATTACTTTTGTTTAAAGTTTTTCGAGCGTCATTCTTTGTAAGTTGTTTAATTTTTGTAACGGATTTTGTAACGTTTATTTAATTCTTTTGTAATTTCTTTAAATTTGCGAATTGTAATTTTTAGCGCCGTCTGCGGTTTTCACGTCGTCGATGTAGCGCACGACTCATTTTTAAACTTGGTAATTTATAGTGTTTTAGTTATTGTAATTTCTATTTGTTGTTGTAAAACTTTAATAATAAAATTTAATATTTTGCTTAGCCACTGATGAGGGGGTAAAATTACCCCGAAACGTATGGCGTAGTATAAACATTTTAGCTCGAAGAGACGCATTTTATTATCCTTTCAAGATAATTGTCTTTTTTTCTTCGAATATTATACCTGTATGTTGTGTGTGATCTATGGCCTTATTCATTCCTGACTCGCTGGATGCTTGCGATTTTGTTTGGAATATTAACGTCAGCAGTATTGTAAAGAGTATCTTCGTTGCCATTTTTGACTGAAAAAGATACATGACTCGTAAGGAATTAAGTCGGTTGTTAATTTTAACAATTAATGTTCAATTCACGTCTGCTGGTAAGTATATATTAGTTCACAACACTCTCCTCTTTCGTTTCTCTATTTTCATCTATAGATCCCTTTTTTTAGATCCCGACCGCCATGGAAAAATCTTCGACTCCGCTCGACGAGTGTCGCGATGCTTTGACGTCTGTCAGTTTCTATCTGTCGTTCTGACTCGGAACATCTTTTTTTTTTCTGAATTGACAAAAAATGTTGGCCCTCGTGTTTGCTGCTCTGCTGTCGCTGGTGGTAAGTGATTGGTTTTTTTTTTCTCTTTTTTAATTCTTATATATATATATATAGACAATTATTACTATATATATATATATATATATATATATATATGGTAATAATTGTCTTTTGTGTTTTGTAGGAGATCGTGGACGAATACGTCCATGAATACATGCCTCCTCTCGTGTCGGGTCTGGCGGGTTCCTACGGGCAATGGGAACCCTGCCATTTTCCCAGCACGCGGGGAAGAGCTTGTGGATTCTGCGGAGGGCCGTTTCGCGAGCCCGCCCGCATTCTTTTTGATTTTCACCGGACCGGTGGACCATATGTGAGTATTATTATTTTTTTTTCTTCTATGTATATGTGTGTATATATATTCATTCAATTAATCAATGTTTTTCTTCTTTTATTTTTCAGTATTCTTATAGGAACATGACTTCCCGTCATCGCTACGGGGTGGATGGCTGCTTTGTATTGTGCCATGGGGACTTTCCCAATCCCGAAGAGTTCTGCGGGATTTGCGGCCAGTCGGAGGACACTGATCCGCCTCTCATGCGATGGGAGGATATGGGGGTGAGGATATATTGCAAGGGTACAGCCACGACGATCCCAGCTGTGGCTCCCTTCCACGTCGTCGCCAGCAGTTTCTCTCTCTCTGCGGTCACTCCGAGGCACCTAGCGCTGCCAATCGCGGTACTTCGTACAAGTGGGGGACGAATCAGGACGCGGTCGCGCGCTAAGTGGGGTCCTTTTGACTGTGCACGTTCGGAAATTTTGTATACATGAAAATTTGGGCGTGGCGTATCCCACCCGTGTTTTCTCTTCCACCGACGCGAATTTTCACTGAAGGAACATGTAGTACGGTGTTTGCGCAGATTTAGCCCTCTCTACCGCGCGGCGCACGATTAGCCTAGCGTAAATGTATTTCGGGAACGGAGTTCTACGCTGGAGGGAATCGAGCCGCCGCCGCGTTTTCGGGTATAAGAAGGGCAGCGCGAGCCGTGTAGAACCACTTCTACTCTTCACTCTCCTTCTGGTAAAATAACCCTTGGTAGAAGCCATTTCCTCTCTTTTTAGAATAGTCGATGACGCACTGTTTTCAGTGCGGGTACGACTTGGGGAGCAGCCCTCCCTTCCTTTTTTTACTTTCCGGTGCAGGCTGGTACTACTACGTATAGTTAGTAGCCGCATGCCAAACCACACCTTTAAGTGGTTGTTGCACACTACCTTCCTTAACCTAATGGCAAGCAGGTAAATATCCCTCGAGGATATCACGCTGCCCACGCGCTCCACTGGAACGTGCCATTCCCCGTATTAAGGACATCTGGTCCTATAGTCCGTGTACATTCAAATCACGCGGTTTGGGATACGGGTTGAGACTAAGGGGGCTGTATGATTTTATTCTCTTGTATTTCACCGACTGTGTACAACGATTAAGCTTGAATAAAACAAAGAATTTCATTTATACATAAGTGTATCAAGTTTGATTAGCGCAGTATCCTATGAGTACCTCGAGTCCTACCTCTATTTTACTTAAGTAATTGCAGCTCTGGGAAATCTGGCTCTGGCTTTTTTCTGCTTTTTTATTCTTTTGGCTTAAATACATAATTTAATTTAAAAATATAAATGCTAACGCTGCTTGACGTATTTAATTAGTGCATGATTTAAAATAACTTTAAATAAAACTTTACGCCACCCAGCCCGGCAACGAGACAACTGAATCATCTTGCCACAGCACGCAGCCTCTCCTCTCCGAGTTGAGAACCCTTGCACTGGCGCCCGAACAGGGACTCGAGGCTTCTAAATACTCCTATGTTTACGTTAGTCGCGTACCTTGATACACTTATGCCTTTGTATTCATTCATAAATCGTTTCGCGTAATCCATTGATTAGTTCGCGCATTTCTACTTACAAGTCAGTCTGCTACTAACCCGGCACTCGATAACACGATTTTCCTGTTAATAGTTTGCACAGTGAGCATAGACCTTAGTAATAAAATTACATATTTTTTTTTTAAACAGTTCGTGAACGAGTTTGCGTACGGCACGTTTCTGTCAAGAAATAGAAAGACGAGTGTGAATTCGTGGAATTCTACTGTTGCCCAGACGGAAAAAAAACAATCGGTATACAATTGTGTAATTTTTCTTTCTGTTTTGTCCAGAAACGTTACAGTGTTTTGATTTTTGCTCAACACGTGTGCTGTCATTTTGTAAGCATGAGGCGCAAACAATCGGGTAGAACTAGATATTTTTCCGACCGACGTACACGCTCACAAACACAGCATGATTCGTATCAAAGCAATGAACATATACCCACCGATACACACAACAGGTCTACAAGCAGTTTCGATCCGAACAGTATCTTTAACGACGAAGAGGCTTTCCGGTCGGGTTTATTAAATACGTCTTCTCAATCACAGCCCAATGCAACCTTGGAAAACCCCTCAGTCGTTAATTTTAATGAGGCTATTCACTTTTCTCTACCTCCTCCGGTCGGATCAGCTGGCAGTGAACAAGCAAATGCGGGCAGTACAGGCTCTCGGCAGACGCTTGACACCCCTGCCACTGAAGTTCTGCCGATAGGGGAAGAGAATGCAGGGTCAGTGAACCACCCTTCTGGTGCAATCCCTAAACGAAGCACACCCGTGAAAAATGTCGACGAGTTTATAATACAACTTGAAGCACGAGATTTAGCTTTAAAAAGGCGTACTGACATTATTAGCCAACGTTTGGTACAGATTGACGAACTTTGTCAAAAATTAATTAATTGGGACACTGATTTAACTAATAGTCTTAACGAGCGCGGAAAGAAAGTACAGCAACACGATAAGAGTCTTGAACATTTGACACAGGCAGTAACAGACCTCGAATCCGCTCACCGTACTGATTGGGAGGATCGACGTCAGTTGGCCGCAAATATTGCGACACAACAAGATAAAATTAACCATGTAGTGTCCAATCAGCATGAACTAACCCGTGTGTTAGAAAGAAATAAAAACGAACTTCTACAATTCGTCGAACAGCGCACTAGTCGTGGTGGGCAAGGTGAAGGGCGGAATAGTCACTTAAAACTCGAGTTGCCTACATTCAGCGCGTCCTCTTGGGAGAATCCCGTAAAATTCTTGACAAAATTCCTTAGATACATTGAAGCCACCGGCGCTTCGGAATTCACGTTCAAGTACTTAGCCGATCAATCATTTCGTTCACCAGCCAGTGACTGGTGGGAATTAATACGTAGTCAAACCGAGTCTCTTGAGCATTTCCGCAGCCGTTTTTTGCAGCGATTTTGGAATGCCGAAGTCCAGCAGAAAATTCGTAGGGAACTCGAGTTCGGACACTACACTACTAACACTATGCTCTCACGCAGTGAATACATTATTCAATTGTACAATAACGCGTTAAACTTGGATGATCCACCTGCTGAGGCATTCGCGGTAGATGCTTTCTCGCGACACTTTGACGAACATGTACTCAGTACAGTACGCTCACGGGGCATACGTACTATCGATGACCTAGTACATTTCTTAGACTCCACGGATCAAGTAGGTCCTCTCAATTCCGATCTACAACAATTTTCGCAAAAACGGAGCAACCGCCAAGATTTTGCTTATCCACATCGAAACCATGGTTTCTCACGTATCGAAAATAATTCAGCTGCTCCTACCTCTAGTCGTGGCTACTCCACCGTCCCTAAAGAAGGAGCCCACCATTCAGCTCCGCAAGATAGAAACAAACCTTTCAAAACACGCGAACAACACGTGAAGGGCATACACACTATCACCGAAACACCCGCGCCGGCAGATCCCGTGTCTGAATCCGAATCGGAACCGGAAAACTAAGCCGCGTTGTGCCGACAGCCTCGGATTTCTCTTTATCGGTCGACACAACGAACACTCCACATTGTTCTTCTGAACTCATTCAAGCTCCTACACGTGATGAGCTAATCTCAGACCACTCGTCAGACGAGGAGTTAGATCGAAAATTTCTCGCTTGCCCCGAAGTTGAAATTTACATCGCAGATGTCCCCATTCAAGCACTAGTCGACACTGGTAGTCGCATTACATGCATCTCGGCCCAGCTGTTTGAGAAGTTTGCAAATGAGTGGAAACATCTACCTATACTCCCTGTGGTCGGTATTCAGGCCATTGGCTTTACAGGGGAAAAATCCGTGACGTTAAAGAAACAAATCCACGCTGCAACTCGTATTGGCCGGATTAAAACTGACGTTAATTTTTTAATAGTTCCGCAACTAGTACGGAGCTGCATTCTGGGAGTAGATTTTCAAAACGAGTTTGGTTGCCAAATTGACTTTACTCGTCATGCCATGTTGGTCCGTGATCCACTATCATCTACCAGGGATGAAATTTCTTTTATTTCCGCGACTCCGCGACCCAGTGATCGTAATACACTGGATCATTTTTGCAACAGCATCTCATGTAAAGATCGGTTTGATTTTCCTCATAGTAGTACAGCCACTACGAATCAACAGATCACATTAACAGATGATGAGATTAATGACAAGTTGGACAAAATCGAGTCCCTAAGCTCTTGCCAAAAATCTCTACTTGCAAGTTTAGTTAAAGAATACCGGCATATCTTTCGAAAGGAACCCGGACGTTTCAAGTCTTTCACTTATCGTTTCCAGGTTCTAGACGACACTCCTTTCTTTAGAAAATCGCGCCCCACTGAATTGAAAACTCGCAAGGCCCTTCGAGCCGAAATCACAAGTATGTTGGAACGCGGTATAATTGAACGCTCGAACTCAACATACATAAATCCGTTAGTACCGGTTTTCAAAAAAAACGGCTCCATTCGTATTTGTCTCGGTGCTGTACAATTGAATGAATGCCTAGCATCTGATCATGACGGACCAGATGAAATTGATCAGGTCTTCAGACGGTGTACTAATTTCTCAATAATGTCAAGTATAGATCTCACTGCATCATATTGGCAAATTCCCCTTGCCAAAGAGTCACGTAAATACACCGGTTTTTTATTCGAGGGAAAGACGTACCATTTTTGTGTTGTTCCCTTCGGCACTAAGGTGAGCTGTGCTGCGCTTACGCGAGCATCTGAGACAGTTCTACATGAACTCGACGACTTTATTGTTGATTTTGCGGATGACTGGTTATGTGTGTCGTCTGATTTTAATACCCATCTAGCACATCTGCAAAAGCTCTTCAATAATTGCCTCAAGGAAGGTATTACTGTTAATTTTAATAAAGTGAAGTTCTGCAGACCAGAGCTGAAATTCCTCGGTTACATTCTCACTTCTGACGGCATTCGACCGGATCCAGCCAAAATCCAGGGAATTCGTGACTTCCCGCGTCCAGTAAACAAAAAACAATTAAAAAGCTTTCTCGGGTTATTGAATTTTTCTTCCCGTTTCACATCCCAACTTTCACAGACAATAAGTCCGATATTACGCCTCTTACAAGACGGCCAGAAATGGCACTGGTCTAAGGAGGATGATGACACATTTCAAAGGGTGAAGGATTTATTTCAAGAGGATATACTCCTCCATCATCCAAATCTCAAACTACCTTATGTATTACGTACGGATTCGAGTTTGAGAGGTCTCGGTGCGATCCTTTATCAACGCAATCCTAATACCAATACCATGAATTTAATCTATTGTGCCAGCCGCTCTTTAAAAGGTTCAGAGGTAAATTATTTTACCACAGAGTTAGAATTGTTGGCCATCGTATGGGCTCTAAACAAGTTCCGCTCCTATCTTCTATGGTCTAAAGTCGAAATTGAGACTGACCAGAAGGCTCTATCGTTCCTTTTAACTACTCGTTTTCTGAACGAAAGACTAACCCGATGGGCACTAGCAATCCAGGACTACTGCCCTAAAATCACTCATATCCCTGGTACTGCTAACATAGTGGCTGATGCACTTAGTCGACTATGCAATAAAAAAACTCTGGTCACTGAAGAAAAAGCGTTAATCGGTTTGATACTCTCTCGTCCCCCAAACGAACACTTGAAATCTGAATTCCGTCGTTTTGAACGCCTTCAGCAAGATGACCCAATGTGTAGTAAGGTCCTCGGAGCTCTCTCTCATGAAGAGCAAGTCAGAGACTTCTCAAAACATGCAGGCCTTCTAGTAAAAGGACCACCCGATGCTACTCGTATCGTTCTTCCAAGATCGCTTGTGGATCAGCTCCTACATGAAACACACGAACTCTATGGGCACGTTGGTCCTAAGAAGTGTGTTCGGATGCTTTCTGAAGTATTTTATTTTCCTGACTTACGCAGGCATGCTCAGAGACTACTCAAAACCTGCGAAACGTGTCAGCGGACTAAGCATTTTACCGGTGGTACGGCCGCTTTGTCTTCGCCTATCATTCCGGACGGTCCAAATGACCTCCTATCCATTGACTTCTGCGGTCCTTATCCAGTAGGCACTAAGGGCGCACGCTACCTACTCATCTGTTTAGATGTCTTTACGAAGTTTGTGGTAATTTATCCCATAAAAAAGGCGGACACTCGTACAATGGTTGACAAAATCTTCTCGCACTATATTCCCCAGTATGGTCGCCCCAGCCGCATCCAATCAGATCACGGCACTCAATTTACATCAAAGGCCTGGGCTGAAAAACTACGAGAGGAAGAAATTCAACTAGTATTCTCCTCCATACGCCACCCACAATCGAATGTGGTCGAGCGCGTTAATAAAGAAATAGGTCGGTTTTTTCGTACACTCATAACAGGAAACCATACCACATGGCCATCCTGGGTTCCCTTTATCCAAGCATGCCTCAACGAGTCATATCACGACACAACAGAATACACTCCTTTAGAACTACATCTGGGTAAACAACCTTCAAGGTTCTGGGAAGGATGGTTGGACTTCCCCAAACAAACTGATACCCCGTACGCCGAGAAGTTGGTGTTGGTGCGGGAGTGCATAAAAAATAAAGGTGAAAAAAGAGCCGTGAAATTTAATAAAGACAGGAAACTGCGTACATATTGTTTGGGCGATTTGGTTCTAGTTTTGGCATGCAACTTTTCTGATGCGGCAACTAAGGTGACGGTCAAGTTCATGTATTTGTATGAGGGTCCATATGTAGTCTGTGATGTCCATAATGGTTGTACTTTCACTATTAAGGACTGCCAGACTGACAAAGTCCGTGGGACTTTCCATTCCACAGCTTTACGTCCCTACCATGGCGCCAAAACGGAAGCTGGTACAGCGCGCAAAGAAGCGGATTGACCGCCAGATTCAATATTTTCGAAAAAAGATTTTTGAATTAGAGGCTGAGAGGCGGGATGATCAGCGCGAATTTGTAGGAGCTCTCTACCGGCTTTACCACGGTCGCCCCGCTTCTCCATACGACCGACGTTGTTTGGCGCGTCCGAGTACACTGCAGGCTCTCACCGACAAAACGGTGTATCCTGTGGAGTTTGAGTGTGAATTGTTGGGCAACGAAGGAGAGAAGGTTGTGGTCCTTATCCGGCGAAAGGTGGAAGAGCTACCACCTATCCCGGCCACTGTCGAGGAACGACGTATCGCCCGCGACGCTTTTGTAGCAAAGTATAATTTAAAGATCAAAAAGAAATGTCCCCCAATTTCTGATTCTGCCTCAGACACACTCGATATTGATACCTCGGACCGATTCAGTTCCTCCGAATGACCGGTACCGTGGCCAATGTTTTATTTTTTTTTTTTTTGACTTTCTCTTTATTTGTTTTTTTTTTTTGTTATAGAAAATATATCCAATTAACATGGCTTTGGTGTGCATCGCGTTCTTTTTTTTTCCCTTGGCCTTGTTTTTTTAGCATTCCAGGACCATGCGGCTCCATTCGCATATCACCTCAGGGTCCAGGAGGGAGGATGAGGACAATGCAAGGGTACAGCCACGACGATCCCAGCTGTGGCTCCCTTCCACGTCGTCGCCAGCAGTTTCTCTCTCTCTGCGGTCACTCCGAGGCACCTAGCGCTACCAATCGCGGTACTTCGTACAAGTGGGGGACGAATCAGGACGCGGTCGCGCGCTAAGTGGGGTCCTTTTGACGGTGCACGTTCGGAAATTTTGTATACATGAAAATTTGGGCGTGGCGTATCCCACCCGTGTTTTCTCTTCCACCGACGCGAATTTTCACTGAAGGAACATGTACTACGGTGTTTGCGCAGATTTAGCCCTCTCTACCGCGCGGCGCACGATTAGCCTAGCGTAAATGTATTTCGGGAACGGAGTTCTACGCTGGAGGGAATCGAGCCGCCGCCGCGTTTTCGGGTATAAGAAGGGCAGCGCGAGCCGTGTAGAACCACTTCTACTCTTCACTCTCCTTCTGGTAAAATAACCCTTGGTAGAAGCCATTTCCTCTCTTTTTAGAATAGTCGATGACGCACTGTTTTCAGTGCGGGTACGACTTGGGGAGCAGCCCTCCCTTCCTTTTTTTACTTTCCGGTGCAGGCTGGTACTACTACGTATAGTTAGTAGCCGCATGCCAAACCACACCTTTAAGTGGTTGTTGCACACTACCTTCCTTAACCTAATGGCAAGCAGGTAAATATCCCTCGAGGATATCACGCTGCCCACGCGCTCCACTGGAACGTGCCATTCCCCGTATTAAGGACATCTGGTCCTATAGTCCGTGTACATTCAAATCACGCGGTTTGGGATACGGGTTGAGACTAAGGGGGCTGTATGATTTTATTCTCTTGTATTTCACCGACTGTGTACAACGATTAAGCTTGAATAAAACAAAGAATTTCATTTATACATAAGTGTATCAAGTTTGATTAGCGCAGTATCCTATGAGTACCTCGAGTCCTACCTCTATTTTACTTAAGTAATTGGAGCTCTGGGAAATCTGGCTCTGGCTTTTTTCTGCTTTTTTATTCTTTTGGCTTAAATACATAATTTAATTTAAAAATATAAATGCTAACGCTGCTTGACGTATTTAATTAGTGCATGATTTAAAATAACTTTAAATAAAACTTTACGCCACCCAGCCCGGCAACGAGACAACTGAATCATCTTGCCACAGCACGCAGCCTCTCCTCTCCGACTTGAGAACCCTTGTAATATATATATATATATTTTTTGTTTTCCTATATATATAAATGTGCGAGTGTAGGTGTATATAAAGGAATAATATTTTTATTGTTTTTGTTGCAGGAATGGCGCGTGGTACCCCGGACGGGGGACCCCATCCGGCGCCACCTAGAGAATGACGTCCGGCCCTGGTGGCCCTAAATGTTTACTTAAATCTCATGTGCCTTTATTTGTTTGAATAAATTATAATAATCCTATTTTTTGGTGTTTTCATTTTCCTTGTCTTCCTCCTTTTCCCGTGCACATTTCGTGTGCTCCTCCTTGTTTAAAGGGAAAAAAAAATTTTTTGGGATATGTCGGAATTTTGACTCGCGCATTCGAGATTCGTAGGCATGTGAAAATACGTTGCCTTCATGCCGCGCGTCAATGAAGCCATCTGCTATATATATATATATATATATATATATATATATATATATATATATATAAAATATCGGGTATTCTATTAATGCGCGCGCTTCTCGGAAGGCTGTGCGCGACTTGCCTCGGCGTGGTGTCGCGATGGAGATGGTTGAGCCAGATGCTCAGCGATCTTTCTAAATATTTTCTTTCCGCGCTGCGTTTCATAGCGCGTCGTTGATTGCAACTATGGCTTCCCTCTCTCTCTTTTTCTCTGGCCAGCTATATTTCTTTCAATTCTATCTTGATGCGTGTGATGATCGCGCATAGGAGAGAAGTTGTGGTCGCTCTCCCTCCTTTTCTATTTGTGTCGCCTCGAGAGCGAAGTTCTTCCCCCTCTCTCTTTTGACTCTGCGTGCGTCTGCCTGTGTATGTGTGTACATATATATATATGTTTATATATATATACCCTTGTATATGTATATCAAGGGGCGCGGTAGCGCCTCGATGGCAAGTATAAGGTACGTCAGTACATACGCCGCCGTCGGGCGCTATAGCCAGACCCTATATACGTCTCATAGGCCCTGTTGGAGATGTGACATTCGGTTTTCTTCGCATTAAGAGCTTTGTTTCTTACTTATGAGCACTCAAATGAAAGCTTGGAATAAAACTACCAAAATCACTTCAGGATCATATATTGTGAAATGGCTTCTATCAAAAGATATTATGAAATGAAGGTTCGGGGTCACGAATTCTTCAACGCGAAAATTCTTCTCCCGTGGCGAAAAATGTTCTCCCCGGAAGTACGTCATAGTTCGTGACGTCAGCTCTACGTATACTATTGCTTGCATCTATACAGTTCATCAAGTGTACAGAAGAGCAGACGATAGTGTATTCACATTTTTTGATTTTTCAATACAATAACACATATGCAGTGTTAAAGAAAAATAAGTATTGTACAAAATAAAGTACCAAAGTGATTTTATTTTCAACATAATATGCAATTTATAAAGCTGGGTTTGATGAAATATTTAAAAACTGACAGATATAATTATGAAAAATTTTCACAAACAAGACTAATAGCCTCAAATTAGATAAGTATTTAGTTGTACTTTTTTTTTTAAATATACAATACATGAAAGATTCATGAACTGATTCTTTGTTAAAATATATCCTTTTATTTTTCAGGTTTTTTTACTATTAGATTATATAAAGAAATAACTATTCTGTGATGTGGCAGCTAGTAAAGTGTTAAGAATTCATCTTTCAAGAAAGTTTACGTTGTTGAAGTGAATATGTAACTTTTTCTATCGTCTCCTGGGTTCACCTTTCAAGCAAGTTTCTACATTCTTGAAGTGGATGTGTAATTTTTTCTATCGTCTCCAGGGAGGTAGACTCTCAGGCTATTCGTCGAAAGGGATCCTGATGAGAAGCTAGTGACAGTGTTGTATTTTCATCATCCAAGAATCAAAGAAAATTTATACAGAATTTCCAGTTTATATAATTTTCTTGTGATGTGACAAGTTGGTTAAGTGTTAGGATTATATTCAATCTTCCACGCAAGAAAGTTTCTACAATTGTGGAAGTGCTTATGAACAATTATTAAATGTTCCTATCGTCTCCTGGGAGATAGACTCTCAGGCTATACATCGAAAGGGATCCTTACAAATAGCTAGTGTGTTTTATTGTCTTGGTTCAAGAATCGAAGAAAGTTTTAACATAGAGAATATTCAGTATAAGGAAAAAATTGTCTTGTATTGTGAGAAGCTAGTGAAGTGTCAAGAATATGCATCGCTCATGCATGAAAGTTTCTAAGTTGTTTAAGTGTATATGAATAATTCATAACTTTTCCTATCGTCTCCTGGGATGTAGACTCTCAGGCTATTCGTGGAAAGGGATCCTGATGAGAAGCTAGTGAAAGTGTTGTATTTTTATGGTTCAAGAATCAAAGAAAATTTATACAGAATTTCCTGTTTATATAATTTTCTTGTGTTGTGACAAGTTGGTTGAGTGTTACGATTATATTCAATCTTCCACGCAAGAAAGATTCTACAATTGTGGAAGTGCTTATGTTAACTTTTCCTATCGTCTCCTGGGAGATAGACTCTGAGGCTGTACGTCAAAAAGAATTCTTATGAATAGATAGTAAAAGTGTTTTATTTTCTTGGTTCAGAGAATATTCAGTTTATATAAGGAAAAAATTGTCTTGTATTGTGAGAAGCTAGTGAAGTGTCAAGAATATGCATCGCTCATGCATGAAAATTTCTAAGTTGTTTAAGTGTATATGAATAATTCATAACTTTTCCTATCGTCTTCTGGGAGGTAGACTCTCAGGCTATTCGTGGAAAGGGATCCTGATGAGAAGCTAGTGAAAGTGTTGTATTTTTATGGTTCAAGAATCAAAGAAAATTTATACAGAATTTCCTGTTTATATAATTTTCTTGTGTTGTGACAAGTTGGTTGAGTGTTACGATTATATTCAATCTTCCACGCAAGAAAGTTTCTACAATTGTGGAAGTGCTTATGTTAACTTTTCCTATCGTCTCCTGGGAGATAGACTCTGAGGCTGTACGTCAAAAAGAATTCTTATGAATAGATAGTAAAAGTGTTTTATTTTCTTGGTTCAGAGAATATTCAGTTTATAAAAGGAAAAAATTATTTTCTATTGTGAGAAGCTAGTGAAGTGTCAAGAATATGCATCGCTCATGCATGAAAGTTTCTAAGTTGTTTAAGTATATATGAATAGTTTATAACTTTTCCTATCGTCTCCTGGGAGGTAGACTCTCAGGCTGTTCGTCGAAAGGGATTTTTATGAATAGCTAGAGAAAGTGTTTTATTTTGTTTTTCAATTACCGTCAATATTTCCTAAAAATTTTTTAAATTTTTCCAAAGTCTAATTTTGGTACATTTATGCATTTATTAGAGAGAGATGGAAAGATAGTTCCTTCTGCTAGAGCTTAATTTGCTCTGTCTTCAAAAATATTTTTTAAAATTTATTTTTAAATGAAACTAAATAAAAATGATTAATAAGCATGGATGTATTGATTATAATTAATGGTTTATTGACTTTTATATAAGTCAAATATCCTTGAAACTATTACATATGGAGTATATGGCACCCGGGTGCGCTTTTCAAAGTATAAAATCTTGATTAGTTTATTTTAATTATTGTAAATGTTAAAACTGAATGTATACGGATATTCTATAGTATTTTTATAATGTCGTGCAACAAAATTTCTCTGGATTACGCTAATATTTCACTGTTTTACCTACATTTTTTTAACAAGTCATTTTTAATAAACTTGTGCTTTTTAATAAATGAGCTGTTATATTTATTTCTCACGGAGAAACCAAGACCTGTGATATTCTGGGACTTTCACAGGTTCTTTTATAATGAGTTAAGCTATCTTTTCAAATGTTTGTGTCTTCGATATTGATGATCAATCAAGTTGAACACTTGTTTTTAAGGCTTAAAAGGTTTATACGTAGAATCACACAGAAGCATTTTGGTCACTCTGAAAATTAAAAATAACTAAGTTTTCGTTAAACATACCAATCAGAGGGATATCATGAGAAATTTGAAGTTTACCATATAGACCAATTTCAAAATAATCATCATATAAGGCATTCAAAATCGAAGAGCTAAAAATTGGTCTAGACGATTAACTTTAAATTTCATATGCTATCCCTCTGATTGATTTGCTCAATTCAAAAATAGTTATTTTTAATTTTCAGAATGCCAGAGTTCAGGCAGTTTCCAGAATGTGGGTTGAGCGTCTCTTTTCCTAAAAGGTAAAAAGATCATACAAGTTTTCAAGCCCACTACTTAGAGGCATAGTATAAGAATTTTGAAGATGGTATAGTTTAGCAGTATTGAGATAATCAGAGATTAGAAATTTCAAAATTCAATAATTCAAAACTACTGAGCCGTATCAACTGGAAAATTTTTAGATTATCCCTCTAAGTGACTGGCTTGACAATTTATATTATCTATATACATTCAACAGATCATAACGGAATGGAATTTTTTTGCCATGCCTGGTTAGGTCACTCTAGTGTATATATTGTAGTTCATAAATAAACACTACGTTAGTAGCTGATTGCTTTAAATACATCTTACCTTAAAAGCTATAAATTTAGAATATATTTAATAAACTATAACTTGTTTGCTAAATGACTCAATTCAATTTAGAATAGAACTCAATAGAACTCAATAGAACTCAATTTAGAATATATTTAATAAACTATAACTTGTTTGCTAAATGACACTATTCAATATTGACACTAAATTTATGATGTCGACCGTGTAAGTATTTATGTGAAAGTCATACAGGGGATACCACAACTTTACTGACACTATTTTTTACAGGTTTTCATAAAGTTTGAATTCGATTACAGTTTTCTAAACGTTTACCGAATTAGGTGGGTTGCATTAAAAATGATAATACATCTATCATAAAGAATCATAGGGATATTGGAAATTAACTTACATATACTTCTTTTTATTCTAAATATTATTTTCATTATTCCATAATATAGATTGAACAATTGTAAAGGATACGATATAAACTTGTATAAATATTAAAATGCTATATCACTCATGGTCTGCATGACAATAGTATACGTAACGTACAAATGCTTTCGAGAAAGCAGTTATCAGTTAATTAATTAGCAATAATTTTAGACGTACAGATTTCTTTGATGTATATTTGCGAAACAAATCATTATTGAACTTAACATAAAATTTAGTGTCAATAAAGGAAAAAAACGCGCTATTCTATTTACCTGGAGGGTGGTGTGGAAAAGATAGATTTCTTGGTAAATAATAATGATCTAAAAAAACTATTTACTCTACAGATAGTGTCTAAAAAATAATTATTATTATTATTACAATAATCCATGAGCAAATGTACATTAATATTTTAAATTTATTACTTATTTAGTTGATGTTAACTATTCTTTGTAATTTACATATTATATACCTTTTAAAAGTAGTGAAATCTCTCCCCCCCCCCCAAACAAACCTTTTCAAGGTAAAAGGCTGGCAAGTATAAGGTCGTTTCTTCATGTAAAAATTAAAGATTAATTTTACAACTCTTGATAACCTTAATGTAAAAAAAACTCTTAATAACACTTATGCAGACAAAACCAAACTTTTATTAACATTCATACAGACAAAATAAAAATTCTTAGAGCTTACTCTAAAATTCAACTTTAATTTTCAAACTTCGACAACTCTTATGTAGTCGAAATTATAAATGCTGTATTCTATACAGTTATTTAATTATGGAAATTAAAGATCTTGATAATACTTATATAGACAAAATACTAGTAGCTTTACTGCATACTCTTAAGACGTGTTGATATTATAATCGTCAGATCAACAAATAATATATCTTCTTTCCTCTTGTGAATAAGTGATCGAACACAAATACTGGAAGAATATGTGATACTTATAGATCAAGTTGGAAAACAAATAATTATGTTAGGATGAATGTCTTCTTTTACCTCTGCAATGAGTTAATCACAATCACTCAAATCATGATGCTTATACATTAAGCTAAAAAATCCGAAACTCTCATGTATGAAAATATGAACGTGTAACCATCTTCGCGTTAAGGGTCTGTTGGACAGATTACCATTTCTTTAGTGTCACTTCTCCTTCGATTATCTATACCTTCGATTTGACATAAATTCTCATTTTAATTTTAAGAAAAGAAAGTTATGATATCAATAAATAAATTGGCAAGTTTTTTGCTATAAAAAATAATTGTTTTCAAATAAATAAATAACCGATTAAATTGAGGAAGGATTATAAATATATGTGTTCATATAAACACTCAATCCAATTGGAGCATGTGAAAAGGTGGATAGCCTGTGAAAAGGTACAGTCGGGTACAATTAAAACTTTGAATAATTGCGACTGCTGCCACGTTCTGTACATGTAATAGAATGGTATGATGTTCTTACATGACATTATCACATGACAAATGTGCCCATAATATGTAGTAATATCATGTTTGTCTAAAATTATTATGTAATTTAACAAGATTGTTTCGCATCATGAAAACTTTTTCATTTATTTATGGAAGCTGAGAGCGGATGTAGAATCTGCTCTACTTAGTAATTCAGTAAATGTATTGCTATCCTTATTTCATTCAAAATCTATGTCCAGGACGATTATATACAATTATATATGAGATTTAAATTCTGTTGATTTACATACATTTAAAAAAAACAGGAACAAATTCTATCATGTAGAACGCAATTTTTTGACGGAAAA
Source organism: Philotrypesis tridentata (assembly GCA_018906965.1). Lineage (NCBI taxonomy): Eukaryota > Metazoa > Arthropoda > Insecta > Hymenoptera > Pteromalidae > Philotrypesis > Philotrypesis tridentata. The sequence goes on along the minus strand of JACCIB010000150.1, from coordinate 155,474 downwards.
ACTTGCCGACCCGTCCTATCATAGATAACGATGTATACCATATTTAAATTATGCAAGGTTAACCAAATTAACTTGTTAATGAAACACCGTTAAAAAATCTCTGAATCGATTTTTCATTCTATATGTATTTATTACTGTCCTTGACGAATTGTTGAAGAATTCAAACTTAATCTTGCAATCATTCTAAGCTCATTTTTGGTTATTTGTATGTATGTTTTACAAACCTCTGTTAGTATTATCGGAAGATTGCAGGAAGTTGATTAAAAATAATTGTAACTATTATTACATATTAAAAAAATGTTATAAAATAAATTTCTATGACTCTAGTTGGAAAATAAATCAAGTTTAAAAGTTTTAAATTAATATTTATGTAGTTTACAGCTTTTAGTTTCAAATCTTTACTTAATTAAAATCTTTACTTAATTAAAAAATTCCATTGTTTTTTATTATTTGAGGCCATTGGTCTCACAGTTTAATATAATGATTTGAGTATTACGCATTATAGGATAATAGGACGATAAATTAACTATATTAAAAATTTTATGATTTTGATAATTACACTGACATTTAGTGGTTCATCGATTATCTATGATAGGACGGGTCGGCAAGTTTTTCCGTCAAAAAATTGCGTTCTACATGATAGAATTTGTTCCTGTTTTTTTTAAATGTATGTAAATCAACAGAATTTAAATCTCATATATAATTGTATATAATCGTCCTGAACATAGATTTTTAATGAAATAAGGATAGCAAAACATTTACTGAATTACTAAGTAGAGTAGATTGTACATCCGCTCGTTGCTTCCATAAATAAAAGCATAAGTTTTCATGATATGAAACAATGTTGTTAAATTACATAATAATTTTAGACAAACATGATATTACCACATATTATGGACACATTTGTCATGTCATAATGTCATGTAAGAACATCATGCGATTCTATTACATGTAGAGTTGGGTGCAATTGAAACTATAAATAATACCATATTGGCGCTATGTTCTGCGCATGTTTGTGACCGGTCACGCAACGCTCAATTTACACGAAGTACCACCAAACGTCAGCTAGAATGCGCAGAACGTGGCAGCAGTCGCAATTACTCAAAGTTTTAATTGTACCCGACTGTACATTTTCACAGGCTATCCACCTTTTCACATGCTGCAATTTGGTCGAGTATTAAATACATATATATTTATAATCCTTCCCCCCTTTTAAACGCTTATTTATTTATTTCAAATCGATTCCTTTTTATAAAAGAACTTGTCAGTTTATTTATTGATATCATAACTTTCTTTTGTTAAAATTAAAATTGAAATTTATGTAAAATTGAAGGTATAGAAGAAGTAACACTAAAGAAATGGTAGTCTGTCCAACAGACCCTTAACGTAAAAATGTTTATGCGTTCATATTTTCATAGATAAATGAAAGTTTTGGATTATGCATCTTCATGTATAAGCATCGTGTTCTTTCGGTGATTGTAATTCACTCATGTACGAGGTAAAAGAAGACAAACATCCTAACATAATTATTTCTTGAACTGATTATAAATACCTTTTTAATCATTGGATTATAAACACTTTTGATTGTTCTATTGCCTCTATCGCTCGATGTGATAATTAGGGTAAGATGTAATAAATACCGAGTGGCCCGAAGAGATGATTAAATTAATTTATTCTAACCAGATTTCTAATCGAGCTTTAGTAAATAGAAAATTAATAAACGTACACAATTAACCCGCTAGAAAATTGTCTGCGTCGTCATTGAAAAGCACTTGGAATGGAATTTTAGTTACATAAATGTTATACACAGTTTGAAAATGAATCTTTAATTTACATAATGAAATAGACTTATAGAATAAAGCACTTAGAATTTTCACCATATAAGAATTATCGAGAGTTCGAAAATTAACTTTGATTAAAACAACGAAATAACCGTATAGATAGAAACTCTTAGAATTATTGTTGCATTGAGGTTATCAAAAGTTATAAAAGCAATCTTTACTTCTTACAGGAAAAAACGACCTTATACTTGCCAGCTTTTTACCTTTAAAAGGTTTATTTGGGTGGAGGGGTGGGGGTGCAGGAAGATTTCATTACTTTTAAATGGTATATAATACCTAAATTACAATGAATGATTAATATCAACTAAAGAAGTTATAAATTGAAAAAATCTTTAATTCTTACAGAAAAAAACGACCTTATACTTGCCAGCCTTTTACCTTTAAAAGGTTTATTTGGGGGGGGGGCGGGAAGATTTCACTACTTTTAAATGGTATATAATACCTAAATTATAATGAATGGTTAACATCAACTAAAGAAGTATTAATTTAAAAAATTAATGTTCATATACTTATGTATTATTGCGATAATAATTATTTTTTCGACACCATCTGTACAGCAAATAGTTATTTTTGGATCATTATTATTCAAAAAAGAAATATCTATCTTTTCCACACCACCCTCGAGGTAAATAGAATGGCGCGTTTTTTTTCCTTTATTAGCTTAGTGCTAATAAATTTAGTATTTTGTGTTAAGTTCCATAATTATTTGTCTCGCAAATATACATCAAAAGAAGTCTGTAATTATTGTTCATAAATTAATTGATAATTGCTTTGTTGAAAGTATTTACTTTCACGGAGAAGAATTCATGATCCCGAACTTTCACTTCACAATATCATTTGATAGAAGCCATTTCACAATATATGATCCTGAAGTGATTTTGCTAGTTTTATTCCAAGCTTTCATTTGAGTGCTCATAAGTGAGAAACAAAGCTCTTAATGCGAAGAAAACCGAATGTCACATCTCCAACAGGGCCTATGAGACGTATATAGGGTCTGGCTATAGCGCTCGACGGCGGCGTACGTACTGAACGTACCTTATACTTGCCATCGAGGCGCTACCGCGCCCCTTGATGAGAAAAAACTGATTTGTCAAAAAATTTCTATTTTATAATTTAAAATAGAAAATTAGTTTAAAGTATAAAATAATTCTTTTTTCATTATTTTTCATTTTCTGTTGCAGAGAAGCTGGTTGGACCCGGATCTTCATCAAATATTACAGAAATAACCAATGTACAACTAGTTTAGAAGGAAATAAGGTTCTGATGCTGAATAAAAATGGTAAGTATATTTTATTCGACATGTATAACAAAACTTTAATTGCAGTTCTTGGTTTTTTATGATTTCAGGTCACTTACCGTAAGGTTTCTCTGCTATGGATAGACCAATCGAGCTCAAATTTTATAGAAACCTTTGAAATAGGTTTCTTCACAAAATAAGTGGAGCAGAATTGAAAAAGATAAGTAAAAATTCACTATAATTACTAATATTTTCAACATAATTGTAGCTAATTATTTGAATTTTTTGCTTTTCAGGAATCCGCTCCACTTATTCTGAGGAGAGTCTCATTGGGAAGATTTTCCATCCTGATTGAAGCTTCTTCAGTGTCCGCATCCAGAGATATCATACGGTAAGTGAGTAAAACTACATAAAATCATGATTTTATAACTTATTTCATATATAGAGGCATTAGTGATATACATATGGGTGGTTCTCTGACAAATCGAGCGGTCGATTTTTTGACCCTATAGAAAAAAATTTTTAAAATGTTCCTAAGAGACACATGAGTATCCCTGAATTTTTTCAGATTTTTTGCATCAAGTATCTTCGAGTTACAGAGGGTCAAAGTTGATGAAATCACGTTTTTTTGCTTTTTCTGGCTACTTTCATTAATTTGTAGATCCTCAGGGAAGCATTTTTCACTATAGAGATATATAACATTTTTTTCTGCAAATTTTCTAAACTATTCAAAAAAAATATTTTTGATGTCGTATATATATGTTTTAAGAAAGTTATAAGTCATTTAAGTCTTAAAATCAAGTTTTAGGAAAGTTCGATCATCCGGATCATAACCAAAAAATTCATGAAGATACCTTATTTCAATTCAAAAAAGCCTGCGAAAGACCCAGAATGTCAGAGGCCTTAGTTTCTCTGTAAAAAATCATTATATCCATTCATATATGACAAAAATTTAGTTTTATTGCTATATCGAAGCATTTCACTAACCTTATCATTTTTTTAATGACTGAAATTATTATAAAAAAATTTACGTAATTGATAAAATTGGTTAAATTCTTCTATATAGCAATAAAACTAAATTTTTTTCATATATGAACGGATATAATGATTTTTTACAGAGAAACCAAGGCCTCTGACATTCTGGGTCTTTCGCAGACTTTTTTGAATTAAAATAAGGTATCTTCATGAATTTTTTGGTTATGATCCGGATGATCGAACTTTCCTAAAATTTGATTTTAAGACTTAAATGACTTATAACTTTCTTAAAACATACATATACAACATCAAAAATATTTTTTTTGAATAGTTTAGAAAATTTGCAGAAAAAAATGTTATATATCTCTATAGTGAAAAATGTTTCCCTGAGGATCTACAAATTAATGAAAGTAGCCAAAAAAAGCAAAAAAACGTGATTTCATCAACTTTGACCCTCTGTAACTCGAAGATACTTGATGCAAAAAATCTGAAAAAATTCAGGGATACTCATGTGTCTCTTAGGAACATTTTAAAAATTTTTTTCGATAGGGTCAAAAAATCGACCGCTCGATTTGTCAGAGAACCACCCATATATATTTTACTGGTGAAAGTGAAGTATTTTATGTATATACTAGTCAGAAAAATTTTTTTTAATGTAACATTTAAAATCAAATTTTTTGTTAATCTAACAATTTTTTATTTTTTTTTTCAGAATTTAACCCAGGCCTGACCCCTTAACAACAGCAGATTTTATACCTTTGACATTTTTTACTGTGGCTCCTACATCAACTAAAATACTATATATTTTGCTTCTCAAGCCAATAAATTTAGTCATGATTTTGCCACAGCATTTATTTTTCATGAGACCAAAAACTTTTTTATTTATACGAGGAATGCCGTAAGGGTTTTTTCATCATAATCAGATGTTAATGTCTTTATTCATTATTTGATACACGTCAATATTCGCTACTTGAGATATCAAACTATCAATATCAGTATAAAGGAGCTTATACTTTTCTGTTGAACGTGTACATAGCCTAATAAAGGAAACTAACCAACATTCTTTCAAATTATACATTAAAATTCTAAAATCAAGTTAGAACTATAAAAAATTATATAGAATAAAATGAATCTATCGCTCTACTCGAGTAAAAATTGATTTTTGAATACAGGCTCTGCACTGCATATTCTCACAATGGAGATCTGTATGCAGACAGGCCTCAAAAAAATAAAAGAGAGAAATATAAATCTCTCTTTGTTGGCGTTTCGTCCCAGCTATCAGAGTGGACTCCTCAGTAAGGCTCTGATAGCTTCCTTAGACGCCCGCCACTTCGAAGAGAAGTGGCATTTATGTGGTCTCGGCCTGCGTTTTTCTCTTGCAAGAGAGAACTCTGGCATAGAGAAAAAGGCAGGTCGCCACCTAGCGGACACTTATAAATGATTTGATCTCCATTGTGAGAATATGGAGTGCAGAGCCTATATTCAAAAATCATTTTTACTCGAGTAGACCGATAGATTCATTTTATTCTATATACTAACGAGTGATAGAGTCGCATACCATCTAAACTTTGACACTGGCTCTTATAAATGTCCGTTAGGTGGCGACCTGCCTTTTTCTCCATGCTAGAGTTCTCTCTTGCAAGAGAAAAACGCAGGCCGAGACCACATAAATGCCGCTACTCTTCGAAATGGCGGGCGTCTAAGGAAGCTGTCAGAGCATTACTGAGGAGTCCACTCTGACAGCTGGGACGAAACGCCAACAAAAAGAGATTTATATTTCTCTCTTTTATTTCTTTGAGGCCTGCCTGCATATAGATCGCCATTGTGAGAATATGTATATATATGCAGAGCCTATATTCAAAAATCAATTTTTACTCGAGTAGAGCGACAGATTCATTTAATTCTATCAAGGGGCGCGACAGCGCCACGATTGCAAGTGGAAGTACTTCAGTACGTACGCCACCGACGAGCGCTAGCCAGACCCTATTATACTTTAAACTTGCCCTGTTGGAACCTAGGCGTACGGTTTTCTTTGTAGTGACAGCTTCGTTTCTTACATATGAGCGCTTAAATAAAAGCTTGGAACGAAAGTAATAAAATCACATCAGGGTCATATTTTGTGAAATTGCTTCTATCGAAAGATATTGTAAAGTGAAGTTCGGGCTCCTCAATTCTCCTTAAGGGAGAAAAATTGTACGACGGATATCCGATGACGTAGCATCTACGTAATCTAGGCTATAACATATAGATAACTTTAATATAACGTACATCTACATAATAACCTGGGCTATACATATAGATAACTTTAGTATACGTTGTTTTTCCGCAGACGATAGACGGTGTTTTTATACAGTGTTATTTTTTATCAACGTGGATTTTCTTTTGCTATTTTTTATTGCTGAATAGTGTTAAATAATCATATAAATACAGATTTTAAAACAGCTGTGCCAAATATCAAGGGACGCGGTACTTTTGTCTTTACACGGTTATGGAAAATATGAATTATGAGAACACAATCATAGTCCGGGAGTCCTGGTATCGTATAGGAACATATTTGGAAGTTCGTGCCACCCGCAATTTTATTGTTGGATCTGGTAGGTGTTAGTGTACTGATGATGACCTTAAATTCTCTACCTCGCAGCTGCCCCGGAACATTGTCATTATTGCAAAATAAAGTTCAAAAATGCGTTTTTTTTGGTTTTTCATTTGTAGTATTTTTATTATTAACTTTACGTCAATAAGTTGAGTATAAAAATTGTTCACAATTGAATTTCCTACAAGGTACATGTATTCCTGAGTGCGAAATTAACTTTTTTCATCGCTAAATTGTTTAAATAAAAAAAAAAGTTTTTTTCTTCATGTTGCCGTAGCTTATGCAAAAATAATTATTTTTGACCGAACTTTCACTCAAAAGGTCTTGACAGCTCATACCATATAAAAATCCTTGCCCGATCTCGCTAAGTTAAAATGGCGGCTTATTGCAAAATAGTTATTCTATTATTCCAAATGCTTCTCTATTTGTCGCATATTATAATGAATCGATGCGATCACCTGCAATCGCTAACTTATGGCATCTTAACAAACGCTAAAATGAACTTTTCTTCGAATTAATATTTAACAACATTTTTAGCAATAAATGTCGATTTCTGGGTTTGTATCTCGGTCAATTTTAAAGTTAGAGAAACGCCGTAAAATCCATTATAAAGTGTGTAAAAAACCATGAATTTTCATATAAAAAACATTAAGATCGGACAAATAGGAGCGGAGATAACAATTTTTTTCAATCGCCGATTACCTCCCTGTTTAAGGGGTTATGCCTGAGTTAAAATTCAAAAAAATCAAAAATTTTTTTATTTGATTTTTTTAAGGCAAATTTAATGTAGAATACGCTGCTGAAGTCCTTTTTGTCCGAAAAAATTCCGTTACAAAGTTATAGGCAAAATACTAAAAAAATACAATTTTTCAAAATTGCGTATTATTGATATTTTGTCTTATAGCACTTTTGATTATTTGAAACAATTGCTTTTTCATAGAAAATGTAAAATTAAATGTATTTACAAACTCCTTTTGAAAACGCAATTTTATTTAAGAAAAAATATATTATTTATTGAATCATTACATACTGTAAATAACTAATTTTTATAAAATCGTAGATTTTATTTTTATTTTGAATTTTCAAAATAAAATAAATTTAGGATTTAAATTTAGTCTTGTAATTTTTTAATCAAACTTATAAAGGGGTAAAAAAATATTCGTGCAAATTTAAATTACTGCCTGAAAAAAGACACTTTACAGCATATGGAAAAGGAAATCACTGTTTTACCGACTTAGTCGAGTTTGCATTCAGACTGTCAGACATCAGCTGTTTCGTCTGCTGTCTGTAGTTTAGTGTAAGCTGGATGTTGTGCTGTTGTGATAGCTTCTGAGTCTACTAGTCTTCAAATGTAGATAAGTGTTTGGACTATAAACAACATATGATTTGTAAAGAATTTGTTCTTTGTGAGTATATTCTTGATTTTTAGGTGTACGGGCTATAATTATCATGTGTACAAGATGCCTGTGTGATAAATAGTCTCCAACCAGCTCTAAGTCTACTGTGATTGTTAATAGTCCTGGAAAGTCATGGGTAAGCAATACCAACAATTATATTCATGTGAAACGTACTGACTGTGAATGCGTATCAAAAATTTATATTTCAATTTCAGCTCTCGATACTGGTATATCTACATATACAGCACTCGGGTCTTTACATATGCCTTAATATGTAGGTATCTTATGTCAAAATATAAGAAAAATATGCTAAGCAGTTCATGTAAGTACTACCCGATAAGTATACATAACCATCTTGATAAACTTTAAATGCACTTTTCTCAGTTTTGCCATTTTTATGATTTTAGGTCCTTTGCCGCAGGATATCTCAGCATCCAGATAATCAATTGACACCAGACAGGATGGAAAATCTTCTTAATATGTTTCTTCACTGCTTGAACGGAGCAGAATTGACTAATACAAGGTAAAAGTCAATGTTGCGTATGTGAATATATGTAATATTCACTATAATTACTGATATAATCATTTTATGAGTTACTAAATATTTAAAATTTATTTTTTGTAGAAAAGTCTTCCGCTCAAGCAGTGAAGAAACATATTCAGAAGATTTTACATCCTGTTTGGTGCCAATTCATCATCTGGATGCTGAGATATCCTGCGGCAAAGGGAAAAAAGTGCTGAAAATTAATGATTCATACATGTAATTGTTTACAATGTAAGTATAGATTGTGACGAGTATCGTCACGCCGCATGCATATTTTATTCTAATACATATGTTTTTATATATTTGCATGTGAGTTGACTTTTCAGATGTTCCCGCGCACCAGAGTTGTACGAGAGTTGATGTATTGCTGAACGCGCCGCCTGGTGAGAGAGCGCGCGTGAGAGAGAAGCTTCTAGCGTCACGTTAGGTTAGACGTCAGATTCGATTCGAGCATCGAGCGTGCGAGCCGTGAAGCAAAGGAGCGGTCTTCTCGAGATTAATATCATTGTTGCTTGGCATTTGTTTTATAAAGATTGCGATCACGCGTGTGAGTGCCACGTTTTTCGTCGAGAAAACGTACCGCATACGAGATAGCTGGATTGAAGCGAGACCGCAGTTTTCGGCTAATTATTGTAGTAGCGTCCTTCGCATTACTGTAAGTATCAGCTTCTCTCTCTCACTCTCACCAGCGCGTTCAACAATATCAGCTTCCGATTGACCGCGAGATTGTGCGCTAACAAAGCACATTTGTACTTTTACTCTGTTACAATTCTTGGATAATATAAGCAGTAGCCTTTTACCTAACGTCACGTGTGTATTTCATTTGTGAGTTTTACGTATTAGCCCTGTTCCCCTTTATCTAAAACCCACGGAGAATCAAAGTAGGATAATCTACATTTAACGCGGAAAATCCCCGTTACATTGGCGCCCAACGTGGGGCGCCATGTAACGGGTTGAGCCGTACACGTTAACAATCGCACAAAAATTGAGCGACGCGGGGATCGAACCCGCGTCCTCGAGATCTCCAGGCACGCGCTCTAACCACGGAGCCAGCGTCGCACTGCGAAACGCTAATATGCCGACCAGCTTAGACGTGCTCAGACACCGTCACAAGATATATAATTTTTTTAAAATAGTTAAAAATATGTTTAATACCTATATTTGAAGTAAGAGAAAGATTTTTTTTTATACTATTAATAAATAATTTTTTTCAGCCTATTACTTATTAATGTCTTTTTTACAGGTTCAACTCAGGCATAACCCCTTAATATATTCTGCAACTTTAGATGTCACCTGCGCCTTATTTCTAGTCCTCTGAGCTATAACACTATGATCTAATTCTGGTGCCATTTTATTAGTTTTCGCTCCTACAGGTCTACCTCTCGATCTCTTTACTTCTTCAACCTCAGACTGCACTCTACTCCTACTAAAAATTTTGCTCTTCACCGATGACACAATACTCTTCGCCTTATCACCATCAGACTTATCTTTTTCTTCAATTATCATCATCTTAATACCCGGTAAATTTTTATTGATTTGTTCTTCACTAATCTCTGGCGGATTTCTCGAAAGAGCATCTGCATTCTTATTCAACTTCCCTGGTTTATATTTAAAAGTATATTCATATCCCGTAAATCTAAACATCCATCTTATAAGCCTTTGTCCTGGATCCTTTCGTGTATGCATCCAATTCAACGGTTCATGATCACAAACCAACGTATACTTTTTACACAACGAATACGGTCTAAACTGATGCATATAACACAGCTAAACACTCCTTTTCAGACGTCGAATAATTTTTCTCAGCTTTAGTCAATGTTCTCGATAAAAACTGAATCGGATGCTCAAGTCCATCTTTCTCTTGACTCAAAACAGCACCTATTCCTATATCTGAAGCATCAGTTGTTAAAATGAATTCCTTTTCAAAATCTGGAAACTGCAAAATAGGCGGATTTATTAAACACTCCTTCAAAGTCTGAAAACTCTTCTCACAATCTTTTGTCCACTCAAATTTCACACCATCTTTCACCAAATTCCTCATAGGCCTCTCAATTACTGCAAAATCCTAGATATATTTCCTATAATAACCAAACATGCCCTAAATTTCTCGTACACTTTTAGCACTTTTCGGTGTTGCCAACTTTGTAATTGCCTCCATTTTCTGCGGATTAGGTTCTATTCTTCTCGCACTGATGATATGACCTAAAAACGCAACCTCTGTCCTGAAAAATTCCACCTTGTCAGGTTGTAACACCAACTTCGCTTCTCTCAATCTCTCCATTAATTTCATTATTCTCAATTCATGTTCAGACAAATATCTACTATAAACGATTATATCATCCAAATATACCAACATTTCTATATTCTGTAAACCTCTCAAAACCTTCTCCATTAACCTTTGAAACGTCGCAGTCGCGTTTTTTAAACCTTCCGGCATGCGTGTATACTCATAATGTCCATCAATTGTTGAAAAAGCTGTCTTATAACAATCCTCCGGTGCCATAGGAATTTGCTGAAAACCACTCGCCAAGTCAAAAATTGAAAAATCAATTGCTCCTCCTAATTGTTCCTTAATATCAGCAATATTTGGTAACGGATAAGCATCTCTAATAGTCTTCTTGTTCAATTCTCTAAAATCAATAACCATACGCCACCTCGGATTACCATGACTATCTGGTTTCTTCGTCACAATCCAAATCGGAGAATTACACGGTGAATTCGATTCTCTTATAATCTTATCTTTCAACTTCTTCTCAACACTCTCCTTTACCACTTGTCTATGTTTCGGCGGATGTCTACATTGCTTAGTATTAATTGGAATATTATCCTCCAAAAATATATAATGCTGAATCATATCAGTACACGGTAATTTATCTCCTGGCAGTAAAAACCTGTCCAAATAATCTTCCAATATACCATCAACTATTTTCAACTCCTCCTCATTCAAATGCTGTCATCTAACCACTTCCTTAATTCAACGTAACCTTTCTGCATTATCTACTATCCTTTTAGCTTCAAACTGAGTATCAGGTTCTTCCAAGAAATTAGCCTCTGTATCAAATGGTATCAACTCCCTTGGATTCACTTCTATTGTCACATCCTTTTCATCCGTGTTTATAACCAAAATCTTACAAGTATCATTCTCATTGACTACCACTCCTTCTCCTAAAAACACATTCTCATTACCAACATCAATCCTGGAAACATAACCTTCTTTCAAATCACTGCGTATTAAATTAATTTGTATGACTTGCCTCGTTCTCGCCTTTATATTATAAACCATTTTATTATCAATTCTTACATCTGCATTATTCACACTCGCCACTTCCTTAGATAATAACTTCTGATCTCCATTTTGTATCTGCAACCACTGTCTATTATAATTCACTTCCTCTTTACTTTCCATTAAAAATGGTATCGGATTCATCACATCTTCTTCTTGTCTTAAATAACTTCTCCCCAAAATACCATCATTTGAAATTGGAAACTCATCTAACACCTCATTGAACTTCACAATTGAATTTCTAATCTTCAAATAAACTGAACCCAATGTATATATAATTTGACTCGTTATACCTCCTAAACCAATGACATCATCTGTATCTATAGGCATATCTTTATCTAAAACTAAATTTAATCAAATTCACACCAGCTCCACAATCAACCATAAACGTCACCCACGGTCTTGCTGTTCCAATTGGCACATGAATTCTCACAGCAGTTACTCTATCCTTTTCCTTAAAATATTCTCCAAATCTTGTCTTGCAGGCTGAACCATATGATCCTGCTGATTGCACCCCGTTAAAATAGACATAACTGGTGCTTGTTGCTTCCCTTTCTATTGCATTAAACACTCTATCTGTTGCTGATAATTTTTGACATCCAAATTCCTCGCCTGTTCTTGTTGTTGTTGTTGCTTCTGTTCCAATGCTTTTGATGATAGGCTCGCCACTCTGTCTTGACGAGCCTCCTGGTAGTTTAAATGACCAGAATTACCTTCTCCTCCTTGACCTTGATTTCTCCAATTCTGCTGCAACCTGTTATCATTTTCTCTCTGATCTGGGTATCTCTGTACATAATTATTAAAATTACCCGTTTGAGGATTAAACAATCTCCTGTTGTATCCACTATTACCTTCACTATTCCAAGAATTCCAATCTCTATTGCCTTGATTCGCACCACCTCTATAATTATCATATACACCTCTACCTCTATAATTATTAAAACCACCTCTGTAACTGTTATAATTACCTCTATAATTATTACCACTACCAGCTTGATTATTATTTCCTCCATAAGAATTAGTAAAATTTCCTCTAAAATTACCATAACCGTCACGATAATTATTGTATCCTCCTCTACCTCTAAAACTCTGCTGTTGTTGCCCATAACTATTATTACTATATTGACCTTCATTCTGCCAATTATTTCCACTAGCTTGTGGCTCTTCTGTTGCCTTAGCCTCCAAATATCCAACATAATTCATTCCAAATCCGTGCATTGGCTCATTATGAATCCTATTAAATTGCTGATGAAAATTTCTATCATTGTTATGATAATTATCATGACCTCTTCCCCTATAAGGTCTCGTATCTGGAATAATTTTCGCTTCCATTCTAACTTCAAGCCTCACTGTTTCTTTATAAGCTGCTGTTAAAGTACCTGGCTTAGCTGCATCCACTTTATCTGATAATCCTGGATGTAATCCTCTGATAAAATTATCAATCGCCACCTTCTGTGTAGGCTCCATCATATTTTCATTGTAATCATCACCATACAATTCCCTCAAAACACTCCTGGCTCCACTCAGCAAAACATTTAACTCATCATAAAAATCACCAAATGTGTCTTGCTGTCTCATTCTAATGCTCTGTATTTTATTGTTATAATAACTAAAATCCCTTAATGGACCAAATCTCTGTTTCAGATGCCTTATTAATTCATCCACATTCCTGAATTCTTTATTGTTCAAACTCTTCTTCGTCGGTCCTATTATCCGTTATAAAACCCGTCATATCACCTGTTCCTGTACCCGTCATCTTGACCAAATTAATAAACTATCTACTATCTCAAAAAAACTCTGAAATATCCTAAACAATACACTCCCAAAAATACACTACCAATTCAAATAAATCTTTTCAATATATCTCTATTAAATAAAATCTCTCTTAAATAAATCACTTTAAATAATACAAAAATATTCAAAAAAAACAATAAATACTCAATTGCAAAAACTACAATTACTATAAAAAAAACAACAAATTAAATTAAATTATTCAAAAACTCAATAACTGATAATTATTCCACTTAAAACAACTTTCAAATAAACAATAAATATCCTACAATATCAAAAAAAATTATTATTTATATAATTTCCTAATTATCAATAAAAATTTTCAAATATTATTATATTATTAAATATATTACATACATAAATTATTATTCATAGTATACCCTTTGTATATTACACATTCAAAAATAAATCATAAAATATATAAAAATCATAAAAATGTATAAATATTATGCATATAAAATAATTATTTATTGTTCAAAAATATTATTATTAATTATAACAAACACTATAAAGTAACTAGGACTAGTGCCAACTTAGTCCTAGTTACTTTCTCTCCCTATATTTTAACTCCCTGCACCTATATACATATATTGATGTCTTTTCAGTACCAGACTTGGCTAACCTCTCGCGCGCGTATATAGAACGCGCGATTCATTTAATTTCATAAGAGGTTAACTGTTTTACATTAGTAATAATATTAGTTTGAAAAAGATAGTTTTAGAGAATAATAATGCCAAGTAGAAAAAAAAGATATTTGTTCGACAAAAATATTCCTTTTACAAAGTATACCAAAAATAAATTAAGAAAAATAATAAAAGCACGGAATGTATGTCAATTATAAACTATGAAATATTCAATATCTATTCCAATTTATTATATTATTTTTTTAATGGATAGGATCAAATGATTCATGCAAAAGAATTGAACAAAGATGTCCAATGTCAAATGAGTTATGATAGTAGACTAGAAGTTAATGTAAGCAAACAAAATAAACACTAAACCTAATGAATAACTGGATAAATATTTATTGTGATAATATTTAATTTTGTTAGCATAATAAAAGGGTACTAGAGGATATCCTTTCTTACCCCAGATGTGAAGAAAGATCTAAAATACACAGGGATACAGAAAATACTTTTGAAAAAAATGATTCGAAAACTGAATACCACATAGACTCAAATGAACTTGTATTTGTAAACGAGACCTCTACAATATCAATTGGTATAAATAGGGTATGTTTATCTATATATTTTTCAATATTGTTTCACCAACACTTAAAATTTCTGAAAGTTTTCAATCTCATGTTAATTAATTGCAATTATGAAAACTTGTTACATTATGGAAAAATTATCTGCTGTAAAGTATACATACAAAACAAACTTTTTCAAGGTAAAAGGCTGGCAAGTATAAGGTCGTTTCTTCCTGTAAAAATTAAAAATTAATTTTACAACTCTTGATAATCTTAATGTAACAAAAATTTCAACTATTGATAACACTTATGCAGATAAAACCAAACTCTGATTAACACTCATACTGAAAAAATAAAAAATTCTAAGAGCTTACTCTAAAATTAAACTTTATTTTTCAAACTTCGACAACTCTTATGTAGCCGAAATTATATGTGCTTATAAATTAAGTAAATTAAAGATCTTGATAATACTAATAATCTATATTTATTTTATACATTATATATGTAACGTTCTTTTTAGTTTTAATTATTTAACCTACAATTTTACATTTAAGCAAGAGAAACATCAGTAGATTTATTTTGTAACATAATATTCAAATTTTGTTAAACGTTCTAGCCATTTTTCTTATTTTTTTTTACAAATTATTTTGGAGATTTTAGAAAAAAATTATAGATTAAAATACGTCCAAATAAAATGAAACTAAACTGAAATAAATAAAAGTGTAGCACTTATCAGCAGGCAAAGAGATTTTATTTATAATTATGCTATAATTTTATAAATATTTCAAACTTTTTAAAATATTTTTTTTTAAATTGTATTTTAGCAAGTTGACTCCGATAACTATGAAATAGATAGCAGTGATGAGGCAATTTCAAAATTGTTATTGGAAGAAAATAAAAAATCATCTAGTCTTAGAGATCTAATGAATGAAGAAGAATTCTTTGAATCAATTTTAATTAATGTTAATTGGAGTCCAGCAGAGTTAATGTTAATGACGCTAAACTATTTTTTATCAACACACTCATCAATTACTTATAGTTTATCAAATTTGTTAAAGCTTATTAATAGAATATGTCATGAAAAATTTTTACCTGAAAGTAGGTATAAAATCAATCAACTGTGTAATAATATTAATATTATTACATTACACGGTGTCTGTCCTGAGTGTACTAATTATCTAGGTGAATTTGAAAATTTAGATGGCTGTATTACTTGCCAAAATTGTGGTTTAGAAATTGATGTATCGAATCCATCTAGCTCATGCTACTTTGCAATAATATATCCATCTTACGCTGTACGTCATTATTTAGAGAGTCACGAAGAATATTACGAATATGTTATGAAGGAAAGAAAACATGAACAAAATCACATTAGAGACATTTACGATGGAAAATTATATCGCAGCTTTGTACAAAGTTTAGGTAAAAATGACCAATATGCATATGCAACTATGGTTTTTAATACTGATGGTGCACCAGTATTTAAATCTTCAACATTTTCTATTTGGCCAATTTATGGAATGCTCAACGAACTACCTGTACAGGATAGGTTAAATAGCATAATTACAATGGGTCTATGGTTTGGATCAAAGAAACCAGAGATGGGAATATTCTTACGCCAGTTTGTAAAAGATATGAACCATTTATCAGAGGCTGGTATCGTTTGCAAAATTAAAAATGAAGAGCGAAATGTCAAATTGTTTGTACTAATTGCATTATGGTTGTGACTGGTGTCTGTACCCTGGTGTATATAGTTTTGGAAGCATGCGAAATCCATTTTTAAATCCTCCTGCTAATGATCGAAGTCGTGCTAATACTATTAAACATGTCAAAAAATCAGTGAAAGAAGGTAAACCTGTTAAAGGAATTAGGGAGGTCTCTCCCTTACTTATTCTTAAGGGTTTCGATGTAATATCAGGATTTACACCTGATTACATGCACTGCGTTGTAGCTGGTGTAGCGCAGCAAGTCACAGAATACCTTTTAAGGGGTTATGACAGTGTTAAATCCTGAAAAAAAAAAACAAAATTATTAGTATCATAAAAAATTAATATATATGTAAGTGCTCCAAAAATTATATTTTTCCTTCAAAATATAAGTATTATACACCACTTTTATGCACTAGAAATTTGCATTAAGTGAGTGTAATACTTGATAACAATTAAAGGTATTTACTTACCAAAAAACATGATTTTCATCATTTTTCTGGACTTGCCGCAACCTTCTGGATGAACCGTACCATCAATCTTGATGAAACAAAGTGGAAAATGTTCCTTATGAGTGTCCTCACAAACTGAGTGGAACAGATTTCTAAAAAACACAAAATTAATACAATTAGTTATACTTATATTGATAATATTAGTAATTATAGTGAATGTTACATATGTAACCATACGTAACATTCACTTTTGACTTATCTTTGATAATTCTGCTCCACTCAGTTTGTGGAGAAACCTATTCCAAAGGTTTCTCCAAAATTTGAGCCCAATTGGTTGACCCGTTCCTGAGAAAACCTGCGGCAAGTGAAAAAAAGTCATGAAAAAACTAATTTTGAGTAAAAGGCATTTAAAGTTTTACTTAATATTTAATAAAATAAAATGTACTTACAAATAGTTTTCAGCGTCTAGACCTAATATTATCCAAAAGTAGTCATCTGAAGATGGTGTCTGGAGAGTAGGTCCTTACAAAAAGCTTCTTTATGGAAGCTTATGTCTGCTGAAACAAAAATTGAAAATAGGTTAAAAAATTAAATTTACACATTTTTAAATGTTTCTATAATTCAAACTCAAAGTATGGAAAATTTATGTAAAAAATTATTTAACATACTTTGAGTTGAAGTATTTTTAAACTGTTTTTAAAAAAAAAATTTATAAACATGAAAATATACTCACAAATGCCATTGCTCATCCATGTAGTGATGTAGTAAAAAGAGCAGAAGAAATGCACACTAGAAGCTAGAAGGATATTTGTCCAGATGTGATTTGTGAAAAGTAGGTCAGAGAACAGCTGATCAGCTGTTGAGCTAGCAGCAGACTAAATTAGACTTAGATGCTCATGTGCATGTGCAAAAAATGCACATAAAAAAAACTACAAAAGCTGCTAGCTACTCTCTGAACAAATTTTCAGCAGATTTTGTGCAATGTGAGTGTATGTGTTGTTGAAGTGATGTGAAGCTTGTAGTGTTCATGCTAGTTTCAGTGTTTGGTTAGGAGTGTTGTATAGGGTATGTGTGAAAATGTTTGTTTGTGAAATCAGTGTGCTCCAGCTGAGTAGGAATCATCATCTGGATTATTTCTCCTTCTCTTAGCTTTTCGAGCTTCTAGAGTGGATTCCAGTGCTCTCTTATCTGACCAAAAGAGACGCTGTTCATCAGCACTCTTTGCCCAGTCTACTGCAGAAAGTCCTGGATTAACGTTAAAGCCCTTCATCACCTCAAGTATTCCTGCTTTTCCATCGTTGAAGGAAGCAACTGCGATGTAAATGCCAATCTCCAAGACTGCGAGGCCACTGAAACTTTCCTTGGGCACGAGCTTCCAAATGGATTGATTGAAGCTTTCATTGCTGTTCTGTGTGAAGCCTCCAACGCATCTCTCCAGTAAATCAGCTTGTGTCAAGTCCTGGTAAATTGGCTTGATTGCATCCATGATGGCCCCAGGAATACTATCTCGGTGGTGAAAAGTTTTAAGTTTCTTTTTGGCTTTGGCTACTTGCCATTTACACCAACTGTCTGGTCCTGGCGGGCAAAGGTGATGTCTTGGCTCCTTGTCTGTTGATCCTTTATGGTAAAATGTCGCCCAGATGGCATTGGACATTTCTTCAACAGAACGATGATGGCCTTTGATGGCATTGCCATAATACTGAGTCAGCTGGTCGACTCTTTGAGCTGTAAGACGGTTCTTCCCACCAATGCCTAGACCATCAGATAGTTTTTGGCCAGCCAAACTCTTCTTCAGATTTCTCAATCTCGTCCCCATCCTCTTCTGTACATGGCCAACACATTCCTTCTTCTTGATGACAAAATCTTCTCCATAAGGCTTGGCATCGCAGAGAGCCTTGAATACTTTCGAGTCACCATCTCCTATGTAGTTCTTATACTTGATTCCATGGTTTGCCTCTGATCTTCTGAACATTTCCACGATGCCATCTACTTCCATTTTTCCAGAACTTCCTTGATGATTGGCCGAGCACTGGTCTTGATGTGCTTCAAACCACTCTCTGTACTCTTCAGTGTCCTTCTCTTGATGCGCATCACAAGCCTTGCAAAATGATTGCTTCGGTGCAACATCAATCACTTTGCCAGTATCGTTGCGGATCAATGCTGATACTCCTTGAAGGGAAGAAAATCCTCGCTTCCTCCAAGATCCGTCACCAGATACAGTGTCACAGCCATTCTCTTGAGTCTCACCTGTGCTACTACTGCAACCTTCTTGCGCAGCTGCTTTCATAGACTCAATAGCTACTTTTTTACTCGAAATTTTCAATTCATGATTGATGTTTCCAAAATAACTATGAGCAACTGGTGGTAAAAAATCCATGATTCCACAAAAGGTTTTTAAACCAGTGTGTCCATGACCAAGAGCTCGCATTCCTAACACTACTCTTTTATTTATTTCAAAGGCATTTTGTTTAGTGCCAATTTGTCTACTCGAGTCTATGAATGCAACTTTATAGCAGTTGGTGCAAGTAATAGATAGCTTGCTACCAAGGCCTCTGATATTAACTTCATTGAAAGTAATATCACCGCCACAATTTTTGCAAGCCAGGAATTCCTGTAATCCTGGTAAAAGTAACGAAGTGTCAAATATTCTATACTGAATAGGACCAGCTTGTACATAACTTGATTTTAATTTTTGTCTTGATCTCGAAACAGGAATTTCTGGCTGTGCAATTTCTGGTTGCGTAGCTGCTGTACCTGATGTTGATGGTTCCGGAGAGATTCTGTTTGGAGGTCTTGTAGCAGATGTTGAAGGAAGCGTTTCTCTCTCTGGTGGGGCTTCTGCAGTAGATGTTGAAGGAACTGCTTCAGGCGATGCTTCATTTCTTGAAGGGATGGAGGTTGACGATGGTTGATCTCCAAAAAATCTCTGTTGCCTCCTCTTCTTTCTTCCAAACCTGCGCTTTCCATGTGCAGATGAGCCTGGATTTCTATTTCTTGAACCACTCATCTTGTTTTTTTTAACAAATCTTGAATTTTCACTAGTACACTTCACGTGCAAAAAACTTGATTTTAAACTAAATAAAATACTAGAGCAATTTTCAGTTAAAATTATTAGGTTATAACTAAAATCTTAACTGAAAAACCGATCTCAATATTATTTAGTTAAACTCAAATAAAGTCACTGTTTATTATTAAATAAAAACTTCAATAACCTGCAAGTAGAATGGTAAAACAGGATTCTGGCTAAAGTACCATTCACTGTGTATAGGCATTCACCTCCGTCGATAACCGCCAAATTTAAAATTTTCAGAATGCGTCGTACATTGGAATACACATTCCAATGTGTCTTCCTCTTTTAGAAACGTGATGATATATATTAAATATTATATACTTTTTCAATAAAAACACTTTCAAAGCATAAAAATTGTATTTATCGAAAAATATGCAATTTTGGAAAATCAAGAATTTTTTTTTTTTAGTATTATGCCTATAATTTTTAAAAAAAATTTTGTATCGAAAAACGGCTTTCGGGAGCATATTCTATGTTAAATTTGCTACAAAAAAAGCAAATAAAAAAAAAATCGATTTTTTGGAAATTTTAACACTGTCATAACCCCTTAAATCAATGTTCGAAGGTTGAAATGGATATAATGAATGATCTATTACAAACAATAAAAGTACCTCAACATGCAGGTCGCTTAACAAGATCATTAAAAGATCGAGCATACTGGAAAGCTCGTGATTGGGAGAATTGGCTGCTATTCTACAGTGTACCCATTCTAAGATATGTTCTGAAAGATTTGAAGCTATTAAAACACTGGTTATTACTTGTTAATGCTTTGCACATATGCCTAAAGACTGATATTACTTTTAAGGAATTAAATATAGCCAATGTAATGTTGCACCAGTTTGTTTCAGAAGTTGAAATATATT
The DNA here is from genome assembly GCA_018906965.1 of Philotrypesis tridentata. Lineage (NCBI taxonomy): Eukaryota > Metazoa > Arthropoda > Insecta > Hymenoptera > Pteromalidae > Philotrypesis > Philotrypesis tridentata. Next base: position 134,533 of record JACCIB010000150.1, on the reverse strand, counting down.
ATGGAATTTCTGCCATATCTTATAATGTGCACCAACTGCTTCACATCGTACAAAGCGTTGTTAATTGGGGTCCATTGTGGGCTCATTCGACTTATCCCTTTGAATCAGCAAACCACAAATTGCTTAAAGCAATTCATTGCGCCAAGGAGGTTATTTTGCAGATTGTGAGGTACAATAACATACAACGCTGCGTACAAATACTGGAACGTGATATTTACCCTAATACTTCAGCAATTTTATTTGATTATTGCTACAATATTAATAGTACTTTGGCAAAGAATACAACTAAATTATCTACGATAACCTATTTCGGAAAAGAACGTAACCTCTACCCTCAGTTTATTCAGCAATTTAACTTACACACCAAGGTGAAAGTCTTTTCAAAAGCAGTAATCCACAGTTGTTTGTTTATGTCAAAAAATTAATCTACGTTTTTGCAATTGTTTTGCGCAATTGAAAAATAATTCATTCGTAGAAATTAGACATTTTCTTGTTGATAAAACTAATAAAAAAGAATATACAATTTGCAAAATTCTGAAAACAAGACCCTTTATGGATTCTACCATGGTTAGAGAAATAATCGGAATAAACTAGCGCGCCACAGTCGGTTTTCGGCCCTGCGGGCCGAAAGACCTCCGTGGCTTGCCCCGCCTTGCATCGCTCCGCGATGCAAGGCATGCAAAACGCGAAACGAAACGCGCTTCGCGCGTTTCGCTTCGCGTCTTGCATTTGAGGCACGACCGACGCTCGCGCTTCGCACTCGCCCACTGTTCGCGCTTCGCGCTCACCTGATCCCTCTACGTTCGCGCTTCGCGCTCACCTGGTTTTTTTGTATAAATGGGATTGAGCCCAAATTTATTCTGTCGTGATATCAATGTAGAAAGAGTTTATAAAAAAAAATTTGGACTGATTGTAATTAATTTCGCAGAGATAATCGTGGCCAACTGAAATTTTTCTTTAAATATTCAGTTTTTTTAGTTTTATAATGTGTTAAATCATTCTAAGCGTATAATTATTCCGGTAAAAAGTTGTATTTTCGAAATATCTATAAGTTTTATGTTGAGTATTTTTATGTAAAACACATACCTGAAAAGTTTTATTTTGAAAAACGAATTATTTTAGTATTAAAATTCGATTTTGGCTTGTTAACTTGAATTCTAAGCATTTTCGATTATTTATGTAAATAGGAAAAAGTTGTATTTTTTAAAGATTTACAACATTTACATTTAACTTTTTTGTGTAAAATGCTTAGAATTTGAGTTATGACCAAAAAACCGTTTGTAGAATTAAGCATAAAGAGCTACCATTTCAACAATATATCGGTAATCGAGAAAAGAAAAAAAACGTTTTTTTGTACATATAAGAGTTGTATTCTCCTAAATTTTCAGCCCGATTGGTCGACAATTGGCTGAGATATCGCTGATTACAATTTTTACGATGGTGAAACTATAAGGCATTCCCGCCTTGCGGTCGTGCCTAAAAATGAAACCTGCATAGAAACACATCAAATCATTTTGCCAACTATCTTTATTAAAATTGAAGAGAAAATGTATATCACATCAGTCCCAAACTCCTTTTCTTACTGAATTTTCAAAATTAATTTTTAAAATTTTCAAATTTTCAAAATTAATATATATACATATATATGCATAGTTTTATAAATAATAAATTTGTATGAAACCATTATAATAAATTAATTGTATTAATTTATTGTTTTTTTATCTATTTTTTATAAATAATATTTTATATATGATTGTATAATTATGCATATGTATGTTCTTTTCATATTTAAATAAATCTAAAAACTAATTAACTCGAACCATTTATAAACATTCCTAACATTCGATTCCTTTCTTTATATTTTATTAACCAAAATATTATATATTTTTCATTATATTTCTAATTTGATAACCTAAATTAATAAATAATTATTATAAAAAAACATAAATTTCGAGATATCTCGTGATTAATCATATGAATGATCACGCAATTCATCGCATGACAAATCACGTAATTAATCGTGCGACTGATCGTGCGATATATCGCGAGACCTAAAGTTCGATAAATATACGTGGTTTCTCACGCGATAAGTCATGTAATTAATCTCGTCAATATTCAAGTGATAAGTCGCGTGAAAAGTCACGAGATAATTTTCAGTAGGGAGAACCTCGAAACCCGTACTAAAAATATCCTTTAGTGTCTCCTCTACAAGTGTACAGCGCTTAAATCTACTAAATATCACTCAAATCCTGTGAAAAAGTACAACTCCAAAATCAACACTACGGACTCCCGATGAACAACCACAAAACTATTAGATAAGTATGAAAATCAATTTAAATCAATAATTCTACCAATTCCTATTGCCAAACAAAGTATCGATACTTTATGACTTATTATTTCTTTTATTCTTTCAGAATTATCAAATGACGAGAGCCGGAAACGAGCATCTACTATGAAAAGCTCATGTATTTCAACAAACAATCAAAAAACTTGTAAGTAGATAATCTCCAAATATTTATTAATCACTTCTCTCACTAATTCCTTTTATCTTCTACCACCAATTCATTCAAAAACACTTCAAACGACAAACTTCTCCTATCATACACCAAGTGCGATACACAAATCTACACCTCTCAATCAATTTTCTCTAACAAAAACAATTCTAAATCCACAATTTTTATAAACACAACTATTCTTATTATTCCTAAACTTTCTCAAAAATAAAACACTCAAAAAACATTAATTCCTTCAAAAACTTCGACTCTTGACGCTAATATTTCTCACTATCGTCAATCTCAGACCTCGTCTCCTTCAAATAGTCAAACAATTTTCTCAAAAGTAAACTAAACTCTTTTTCCTCTATTTAAACAAACGTTACAATAGATTGGTATCCTTTTCTTCACTAGAAACACCGTCAATTTATCTAAATTCAAAATTTTCAAAACTTTGAATCAACTCTAAGACCTCGCACTTTTCCAAAAAAAAAAAAAATATTTTTCTCGCACACACAAATCACTTTAAATTAATCAAAATAATATTAAACAATTCAATCCTCTATTGCTTTCATCTTTATCTATAATATCACACACTATCGTCACACTTTGTATCAACCATTTACTCGCTTCTACCAATAATCCAATCAAAAACTCATTTAACAAAACAAAATTAATATTCTCTAATTACACAACACTTTTTCTTTCAATATAATAAGTCTTCACTACTCTTTTTATTAATTCACTTCAATCTATCACTTGTTGAATAAACACCTAACCTCAACCTGTCAAAATTCTATCTCTATCTCTCTCTATCACTTATATACTTTCAACACACTCTAACACTTGATTCAATTATTATAAACAATATCTCTTCAATCAATCAACTTTTCCCTCTATATTTCACTCTTTTTCTCAATAATTTAATTGATAAATATGCCTTTTTACTCAATAATGCCCGCAGGCTATGCTTTGCATATATAATAAATATGTTTTTCAAATTAAGCAATAACTTATTCCTCTCTCGCATATTTCTACTCTCCTTGAGACTTACTGTAACATCATGAATTGCAAAAAAACAACCACTCAGCATATACCCAGTTCACTACTTCTCTGATCGCCAATGTCGTAAATGCTGAATTCGCATTTCGACACTCTACTAAAACCTAAATTCAATTTTTAATGCATCAGCAAGTGTCAAAATACCAAATTCTCTTTCGACACTACCTGATATTTTGCAATTACTCCAAATTTACAATTATACACTTGCGCAACTCGCTCACAAAAATCAATTAACACTCATATAAAATTAAACAAACAGCTTTTTTACAAAAATGAATCAAAATTTCAAAGATCACACATTAATTTGATTTCGCACAATACATCTAATCCACTTTATCAATTTTCAGATAGCTATACAGACTCGACAGGACAACTTTGCATGGGTCCCCCTCGTACCTGGACATAATTATCAATTAAGACAAGAACTCCAATCAATTGAATCAACGAATAATCATATCCTTTTTAATCATATTATCATTACTCTTCGCTATTCCAAAAATAATTCAATATCAACTTTTGTAAATCAAACAATCAAATAAACAATATTCAGAAAAAACAACATCACCTGTTTTAATCTACTTCACTTAAACTTCTTCCAAAAAACTTTTTATCTCTTACAAACAAATATATATGATTCTTCAAAACATATATTTATTTGAATATTTACAAAAAAAACTCTTACACTACCCTAGCAAACAGATAGCAACGCTAAACCGTTGCTGTTCACGTTGCTGCAAGTCGCCCTCTCAGTTTACCATAGCGGGCCAAATGAGAACTTTTACGTTTGCTAGGGTATCTTTGTACTTTCACTGAAACTTTTCTTACAAACTAAACTTTGAATAAAAACAAATTTTATGTAAACTCATGGGCCCCCAGGACACCTAAACTATTCACACGTACTTTTTTTTATAATAAAACTCTTTAAAAAAATTTAAAAATTCGCCCAATTGAATTCAAACCACAAAAGCACCCTCGATGCCACATCCATCACTGGCCAACATGGCGGCCCCTTCTCCAAGCCACGTTCACTGTCAGTCTCTTGTTGCTATATCTATATACCTACTCTAGCCATTGTGAATGAATGAACGCGTGCAAGAATGCGCTTTGTCTGAACTTTAAATGTTTATTATTTATTGAGTCCTGCTTCAACACTTGCTCCACAATTGTCAGGTAGTCACTCCTGACTCATGAATTAAGTTTCTATTTGTTTGATTAGATTATATGTGAAATATCTACTTGTAAGTCTTACAAGTAGATTACCTTGATGCTTCTGCAGTGTGATGAGTTTCTTAATTAATATCCATTATTTATTTAAGAATTTGGATCAAGTAAATGGATTAAAATGTGCTTCAATTTGTTATATTCTCTAACTGTCCAGTTGGTTAGATATTTATTTATCTTGATGTTTGATAATATATAAATGGTCCAACAATTATTATTGAGTGAATAATATGATTATTATGTTAACTCTTTACTACAATGCTATTGGTAATCTATATAACAATACTCTGGTTCAACTCTGAATTTCTACTCTACTCTGGGCTACTGCTCGAGAGAGACTGACTCATTACTAAGTACATTGTCGCCGATCGCCCTCTTCGGCCGACAATTAGCGCTGACGGCAGAGATTGCAACCTCCGCCCGCGCGTCCCTTGCCCTCTATACTATGTATACTCAAAGTATATCGCACTGCGGCTCACGTTGCACATTCCTTAGACCGAGTGTCGACATTAAGGAAGCACACCGTCAGCTTGCGTGCAACACATTTTTCGTACAGCATGCTATGTTTCGAATATTCGAGAACAATAGAAATTGCTCCAGAATACCCGGAACATAACAATGTAATAATAGTTACAATTATTTTTAATCAACTTCCTGTAATCTTCCGATAATAATAACAGAGTTTTGTAAAACATACATACAAATAATCAAAAATTGAGCCTAGAAAAATTGCAAGATTAAGTTTGAATTCTTTAATAATTGGTTAACCCTAGCAAACAGATAGCAACGCTAAACCGTTGCTGTTCACGTTGCTGTAAGTCGCCCTCTCAGTTTACCATAGCGGGCCAAATGAGAACTGCGAAAAGTTCTCATTTGGCCCGCTATGGTAAGCTGAGAGGGCGACTCACAACAACGTCAACAGCAACGGTTTAGCGTTGCTATCTGTTTGCTAGGGAAGGACAGTTAATTATTATTGCAGTATTGTAATAATAATGATTTTTTCGACACCGTCTGTACAGCAAATAGTTATGTTTCGATCATTATTATTTAAAAAACAAATATCTAACGCGTAGTATGAGTTTTAGGGGTTTTTAACGCGACTTAAATAATATAGTTTATGATAAACTTGGAGATCCACGCGAAGGTTATAATCTAGCAAAAACCAACAGTAGACTAATACTCTTCGAGCATACTTCATAGCTTATACCTCATAGATTCGTTTTAGGGATCTCTATATCCCCATAACTTGGTGCCAACCCACTTTCGTACTACAACTATGTCTAACCTGAAGTACTAATCTACTGTTGGTTTCTGCTAGTTTATAACCTCCCCGTGGAACTCCAAGTTTATCACAAATTATATTATTTAAGGGGTTATGCCTGAGTTAAAATTCAAAAAAATCAAATTTTATTTGATTTTTTTACGTCAAATTTACTGTAGAATATATTACAGAACACTTTTTCCCGAAAAAAATTATTTACAAAGTTATAGGCAAAATACTAAAATCAAACACTTTGTTAAAATTGCGTATTATTCATATTTTGTTTTATAACGCTTTTGATTATTCAAAACAATTTGTTTCTATAGAAAATTTAATATAAATTGTGTTTATAAACTCCTTTTGGAATATACAATTTTATTAAAAAAAAAAAACAACAAATTATTTATTGATATTACATACAGTACAATATAGCTAATTTTTTTATATCATGGATTTTTTGATTTTCAATGTTTAAAATAAAATAAATTTAGAATTTAAATTTTGTCTTGTAATATCTTAATCAAATTTATAAAGCAGTAAAAAACATATGTACAAATTTAAATTACCGCCTGAAAACATGGCACCTTGCACATACAGCATGTGAAAAAGTAAGTCACTGTTTTACCGTCCCACACGAGTTTTCTATCAGACAGCTGTTTCGTCTGCTGTCTGTAGTTTAGTGCAAGCTGAATGATATGCTGTAGCGATTACTTCTGAGTCTCACAAGTGTTTAAATTTAGATAAGTATTTTGGACTATAAACAATATATTATTTTTTAAGAACCTGTTCTTTGTGAGTGTGTTAGATGTTCTCAAAGTGTACTGCAGTTGTTAACCAACCTGTCAAATAATGGGTAAGCAGTGGCAATATTTATATTTATGTATAATATATTTACTGTGAATATGTATCGCTAACTTATATTTCAATTTCAGCTTTTCATACTCGTATATCAAAATGTGCAGGACCCGGGTCCCAATATATCCCATAATATATGGGTATTTTATGCCGAAACATAAAAAAATATGTCAAACAATTCATGTAAGTACTATCCGATAAACATATATCAATTTCTTATATAAACTTTAAATGCTTTTTTCTCAAGTTTTGAATTTTTATGATTTTAGGTCAGTTGCCGCAGTATTTCTCAGGAACCATAAGTCCAATCAAGCTGAAATTTTTTATACAGCTCCAGGAAACCCTTCTGCACTACTTAAGCGAAGCCAAATTGTCAAAGATAAGTTTAAAGTGAATGTTATGTATGTGAACATACGTAACATTCACTATAATTACTTATATTATAACTTATATGTTACTAATTATTGAAAATTTGTATTTTTTAGGAAAGCCTTCCGCTTATGCTGAGGAGAAGCATATTTAGAAGAAATTCCATCCAGTTTGGTGTGGATTCATCACCCGGATGATGAGAAATCATGCGGCAAAGGAGAAAAAATACTCAAATTTCATGCTTCACACATCGGATTGTTTAAACAGTAAGTATAGATATATCACGCATTAAAAATATGCAAAATTACAATGAATATGTATGCATGAACTACAAAAAATATTTTTTATGATACTACTTATATATAATTTTTTTTTGCCTATTAACTGATGATTTATTTTTTTCGGGTTTAACTCAGGCATAACCCCTTAAATTGCGTTAAAAACCCCTAAAACTCATACTATGCGTGTGCAATAACGTTTAATCTAAAATCTACAAAAAGTTTCAAGTGAAAAAATGCATTTACAGAAAAGACGGCATTAGGATCAAAATACTATCAATCGATTTCACTCTGTCAGATACGTATATTTTAACTATCTTCAAATAAATTAACTTAAGGATTATAGAACATGATTATTTGTTTTAAAATAAATTATTTTTTCTCTGGTACAGGTAACATAGAAATTTATAAACAGCAGACTTTACTGAATCAGCCTTATTTATCACTGTAAGTAATATATAGAAAAATAAAAATAAAATTCAAAACTTGTATATATTATTTCCTCGAACTTAAACGATGAAAATACAACACTTTCACTAGCTTGTCACATCACAAGAAAATTCTTTTCTTGTATAACCTGATAGCCGTATGCCTTCATAAGTTTCCGTTACCTTATACAAAACAAAACATGCTTTTCCCATGGGAAAAGTCTCTTTACATCTGGAAACTTAGTGGACTTGCTCTCTCAAAATTGAGAAAAACTTCTAAACCACATGTCTTCTGAACTTATATAATAATTATTAATCTTGAAAAAACATTTTTCACATCACAAGCTTCTCTCGGGAATTCCTTCCCTTTATAATATGACAGTGGCGTAACCTCCCAATAGAAATTCTGTAAAAACTTTCAACAATACTTAAACGATGAAAATACAACACTTTCACTAGCTTGCCACGTCGCAAGAAAATTCTTTTCTTGTATAACCTGATAGTAGTAAAATATAATCTAAAAAGTGTGTCTATTATTTACTTATATAATCCAAAAATAAATTTATGCTTACAGTTGACATAGCTTGACAGTTGCATAATTATTGTGTAAATTCAAAAATTGTAATAGAGATCAACTGCGAATTCCGTAGAAACTTTCTTAAATACGTACACAATAAAATTACAACACTTCCACTAGCTTGTCACATCGATATTATCGATTCCTTTCAATGCATAGAATTTCTTTTCTTTCTTTTCTTACATAATAGAAAAAATCAATAAGTTTTAATAGTCACTTCAACAACCGTAGAAACTTTCTTGCGTGAAGGTTCAAAATATTCTTAACACTTCACTAACTTGCACATCACTAGAAAATTCTTTTATCATTTTATGATTTCATCTAATAGTTGTCTAAATTTCTTCCAATAAAAAATCTGAAAAATAAAAGCAAACATTTTAACAAAGAATCAGTTCTCAATATGTTTGATTGTATTTTATACTTATAAAAAAGTAAAACTAAATACTTATCTAATTCTAGCCTATTCGTCATTTTTATGAAATATCTTAATCATGACATTTAAAATAATTTATCCAAACACAGTTGAGTAAATTTACATATTTTTTTGAAAATAAAATCACTTGTTTATTGTTAGTATATTGTATGACTAAACTAATACTTTTTCTTCAACACAGCATGTGTTATATTGTATTGGATAATATAAAATGTCTGCATTTGCACATAAAAATGTCTGCTCGTCTGCATTTGCACACATACATATAAACTGTATACATACAACAGTATACGTAAAGCTGACGTCACACGATGACGTACTTCCGCGGAGAACATTTTCTCCGGGAGAAGAATTTTCGTTGAGGAGTTCATGATCTCGAACTTTCACTTCACAGTAACTTTTGATGGAAGCCACTGCACGAAATATGACCCTGAAATGATTGTATAAGTTTTATCCCATGCTTTCATTTGAGTGCTCATAATTGGGAAACAAAGCTCTGAATGCGAAGAAAACCGTATGCCTAGTTTCCAACAGGGCCTAATGAGAAGATTATAGGGTCTGGCTAGCGCCCGACGGCGGCGGACATACTGACGTACCTTATAATTGCCATCGTGGCGCTACCGCGCCTCTTGATTAATTCTTATCAAGAATTTAAAAATTAATCTTTAGTTTACATAATGAAAATACCGTATAGAACAAACACTCAGAATTTCGGCTACATAGGGATTGGGGAGAGTTTGAAAATTAATATTTAATTTAAACGAAGACATAATCTTATACTTGCCAACCTTTTACCTTGAAAAGGTTTTTTTGGAAGGGGGAGGGAGAGGATTTCGCTACTTTGAAAAGGAATATAATTTACAAAAAAGGAATGTAATATCTGTGAAAAATATTATAAATGTATAGCTTTTTAGGTAGGACGTATTTAAAACATTCCAGTTGTTAACTGTTGAAATAATCAACTTTTAAAATAATCAAAGATTATAGTTTTAAAAATGTTAAAACTTAAAGCTAGTCCAACCGATAAACCTGAAAGTTGTTATGGAATCCCTGTAACTAATTTGCTTAATAAAAATTTACTTGTTATCAATTTCCGGAGAGCAAGAATGACATCCAGCTTCCAGAATATAGATTAGCGTGTTATTTTTTTCAAGGGAAGTATGCCGTCTGCTATCTAAAAGGAAAAAAGTACATATGAGTTATCAAGCCCTTTAGTCGAAAGGATACCATGATAAATTTTAAATTGATACCATTGACCGGTTTCAAAATATCAACATTTAGAAATTTCAAAATTAGAATATTCAAAATTGGGCAATGTTTTCAACTTAAAATTTATCATGGTACCCTTTCGAGTGATGGGCTTAAAAACTCTAATTTTCTTTTTACTTTTTAAATTGTAGCAGGTATACTTCCCATGGAAAAAAGCCCGCTAATCCATATTCTGAAAACTGTTTGTCCATCGTACTCTCTGGAAATTAAAGAGAGCTCAGGTTTCATTAATTAAATTAGTCATAAGGATTCCATAACAACTTTCAGATTTATCGGTTGTACCAGCTTTGAGATTTTAAATTTTTAAAACTTTCATCTTTGATTATTTTGAGCGTATAATCTTAATATTATTAGCAAACTTTGTAACTTTTTTAATTATTTTTGTAATCTTGTTATTTTATAATATGTAACCATAATAAAATTGAGGACAGAAACTTTTCAAACATAAAATTTGATTACACTTTATAAAAGTTGTCAAAGTTTATATATTTATTAACCCATTATTAAATGGATACATTTTTACCTTTCTTGTCAATTGAGTTCTTCCGGAATTCCTTATAAATAATTTATGAATACGTAACCATAATAGATGTTACGTCAGAAACACTTTTTAAACATGAAATTTGATTGCACTGGATAAAAGTTGTTAAAGTTCATATATTTAGTGATCCATTATTAGATGGATACATTTATTATCTTGTCATTTGAGTTCTTTCACCATTTCTTATAAATAATTTATTAATCAAAGTCTATTCAAGCTTTCTTCAATTACGTTTTATAATTAATAATGTGCAATGTATTGTTCATACAGAAATGATAAATATTAACAGTGAGATCGATAGAAAGTATTATTACAGACTTTCTTGACCCAAAATACTTCACTAATTTGATTTCGTCTCAGACACCTTCTTTTTGATGATCTAAACTTGATAGATATTCCAGCTGTTGTCTAGTATATTATATTATAGAGTTTCTTGGCTCAAAATACTGCACTAATTTCACTTCGTCACAGGAATCTCCTTTTTTCTGTTTTAAACTTCATAGATATTCCAGCTATGTCTAGTTTGTTATAAATATTTACCAATAAATACAGTGAGGACGATGGAAAATATTACAGATTTTTCGTTTTTTAAAATTCACAGACAGGAACCTTTTTGGTTTTTTTTTCAATATTCACCAATGATCTATAACGCTTAACCTCCCATAAGAAACTTGAAAAATTCTGAAAAAACAAAAGATAACATTTAAAAACAAAGAATAAATTGTATATAAAATTGTATATTTACAATATATTTATATATCATTTTTTCGCTTCACTGGCTTGTCACAGGAATTTCATTCCTATATAACTTGATAGTTGTGTAAGCTCTCAAGGGAAATAGAAAATATCTGAAAAAATAGAAATATTTAAACAAAGAATCAGTTTACAAAAAGTTGAAATATATTGTACTGATATAGATATCAAAATAAAACTGAATACTTGTCTAATTGAATTCTGCTAATTGTGTTTGTGTTTATTACATTTAACACTGTTTTAATCAAAATATATATTTAGGTTAAATATTTAATACTGTTTTTTTATAATATTTAATGGGAAACTGTTATCTAAAGACGTTGATTATTTTATAAACATCGTCTGCATAGCTGTTAAAGTATGTCTTCTACGCATCTTCTGCGCATCATATGTATATTATTTCCGCGGAGAACAATTTTCATTGAGGAGAATTCAGGAAAATCGAAGATTCCGAATTTTTACTTCACGATAACTTTTGATAGAAGCAATTTCACAGAATATGAACCTGATGTGATTGTGATAGATTTCTCACAATCTTTCATTTGGGTCCTCATATGTGAGAAACGAAGCTGTCAAAGAGGAGAGTTCGAAAATTATATTTAATTGAAACGAAGACACAATCTTATACTTGCCAACCTTTTACCTTTAAAAGGTTTTTTGTGGTAGGGGGATTATTTAGACGATGTAATTGGACGAGATCAAGTCGACTGTATTTAAAAAATAAATTGAATAAAAGAAAAAAATGTATGTATGAAACTGTTTTTTGATTTATTATAATTTCCATTATATCTTAATAAAAAATAGTTCGCGTTAATAACTAGCATGTTTGAGGTGCTAGTCGTAAACCTATAATATATAATAAAACTATATAGTAATCCAAGAAATAAATAAGAAAGCATTGTTTAGTACGTGAGAGGCTTGCATATCTACAACATGGCCGGCATGCACAGAACTGAATTGTAGATATTAGCTCCAGGGGTTAGGTTAGAATCCCCATCCATACAATCATAAGTTACATCCTGCGACGGAAAATCCGTCGTAAACGCTGGGCGATTCTCCTGCAGACACCCGGAACCGAGCATAAGGATGTGCTCTTATGTACGGGTGCTTACAGGAGAAACCACGTGTCGAGCCGTAGCCAGGCGCCGGCACTGGGCCGCGCCGTAGGAGAGAGAGAGAGAGAGGGAGAGCGCACGAGAGCAGCAGCCAGCCGAGTCGCCGCCGTGACGTCACGGCCGTCGAGCAGCGAGAGAGCGCGCGAGGAGTGGGAGCGCCTCTGTCTACCACACGCGGCCGCGCGCGGCGCGCAGAGCCAGAAGGCACACCACTGGGCCGCAGCTGCCGCCATGACACCTCGAGGAGCCACGAGGCGACGGCGAGCGAGACCAGCGCATGGCGCTGTAGCGAGCGGCTGAGCCGCGTGTGTAGTAGCGAGCGCGTACGCATGTATGTGTGTGAGCGCGCGCAGCACGGCGTGTGCTGAAGAGCGTATGGGTGCGAGAGAGACCACACGATGCGGATAAAACACAGCGCTAGAGAGTGGAGGCTACCGAGCCCACAGACGTATGCGAGGCCGATATTGGCGGTCGGAGTGGAGGCAACGGACTTTTCCACACCGACAGAAATGCGCGTATGCAAGAATAATTGCGCCAGAGCCGAGAGGGAGAATAACGCCGAAGAGTAAAATTATGAACGTTGTACGCGATAAAATAAAATAAATAGTAATGAAATAAATGGAAATAAGAATAAATAATAAGGATCATTGTCCGAGAGATCATGTAGGTGAAGAATAAAAAGTGTAAATAAGCGGATAGAGCGAAAAAAAAAATGTAAACCGTAATTACCGCGGCAACTCACGTGACCGCCAGAGCCGACGTATGTGTGTGTGTGATAGCAGGAGAGTGAGTCGCGAGCCGCGAGAGTCAGGCGCACGTACGCAGTGAGTAGAAGCACAGCTACGAGCAATTTACAGAGTTTCCGAGATATCGAGAGTTTTTTTTGTGAAGAGATCCAGCAGCACTAATCCACCCGCGCACAACCGCGTCTCGTCCCGTATTCGCGTTCGACGCTTTACAGAGCACGAGACAACGGCCGTACGTGAGGAAAACTGCGAGCAGGAGAGATGGAAGTAAGCGAAAAGATAAAGTGAAGACGAGCAGTGTTGAAAATCGCGAACGCCACGTGAACGTGACAAACCGGCCATAGCCGCGCGAAGTGTACAGTGAAAAAGTAATAAAAGAAATTCTATTAAATCCGAGTGTCTAAATTTATATACTACAATTATAGTCGGCAGAGAGTCTCCGCCGAGGCCCGAAGCCTGTGAGCGAGCCCATCCGCGTCGTGTCAAGGCGCCCGCACCCCGAAAATAACAGACGCGACGTGAAGCTCGACTCAGACCGCGGAGGGGAAGGCCCACGCGCGAGCACGAATAACCCCAGGAGACGCACCGACGTGCATCTCTCTTCTCGCCCGCCGCAGCCACCTGCCCCGCCGTGTCACAATCCGTAACAACATATAAACTCTAATTTTTTTCGTATTTTATTATATTGTAATAGAAAACGTAATAAGAAATTGATTATCTTTATTCATCCTCTCCAACATGATAAAAATGTCAAGAAAGTGAGCAAAAGTTATAATGTATTATATTGTATACTGTAACGTCCTACGACGTTATTCATTTTTAAATCTATTTGTTATTAATTTAAACTATATTTTCAAAATTCAAAACACACAAAGAGAATTACGATGTTAATTTCGAAAGACTATATTTTGAATGCGTGCTGTAATTTAGTAACACAAGTCAGCAGTGTTACATATTTGGCAATCTGTATACTCTCAAAAAATGATTATTAAGCATTACACTTGGTCAACATATTCAGGCCTTAAAAGAGTCGAATTGGCCTCATTTTAATTAGTCTCGTGTTTAAGTCCGAACTCCGTACCTCGCGGTTCGTAAATGTGCGGAGAATTTTATTGTACAAGTACGCAGTTGTGAATTAAGAAGGAAATACATAATCAATCAAACTAGAAAACGAAACTGAGAGTGCAATCATTTACAACAAAACCTATCATCCATTATCAAAATAAGACGAGCAAGCAGAAAGGAAAAGACGAGCTCAGCAGAAGCAGCAAAACAAGACAAGAGAAACAGAAAAAGGTAAGTCAAATAATTATACTAAAATACATATCGGAGCGGGTAACGAATCTAAACCTAACCACTTGTCACAATTCTATACGCGCTCTCAATAAATAATTAAACATACATTTCTCTCAAATACATGTCCTACCTATGTGGTGAGAGTGTAGGTGGGACATAACAATACATATATGTATATTAAGGTGACATTTCCTAGGGTATCTTAAAAATGATTGTACTTGAGATCTTAAGCTGTTCGCTAGAAAAATCAATTTTAGTCTATTAGTCAATTTTTCACCTAGGCGCACTGTAGTTAGTATTCCCTATCTGAAATGATAGGAGATATGCAAGTAGTGCTTTTACCTCAAAATAACTCTGAAATTATGCGACTTTTTCAAAGTTTTTTTTCGTAAACATGTTTCTTATGTAATTGACAATCGATTAGAAAAAGTCCGATGAAAAAATATTCATAATTAAAAAAGTTAACAGGTGCATTTTTGACGAAAAAGAATAGTTTTTGAAAGCCATTTATCATATCGTTCACTGCTTCGAAATTTTGACATGGTCTTCTGACACTCATTAAAAAGCGATATCAGAAAAAATGTTGTACTTCTTATTTTATATTAAAGTGAAATTGACCTATTGACACTTAACTTGTAAAACAGGCCCATCACTGGTAAAAATTAATTATTTTCATGGATTTTTTTTCACACTTTAGGTAAACTGGTGCTACTAAGCATCCATCTACCATAAAACAATTTTAGATACGGTTGTTCTCTGGGCCTTTTTTGAAGCTGAAAAACGTTAAGACTTTTTTTATGACTTTTTTTCAGTGTTTTTCTTTTATGAATTTTAACTCTAAAATTGTTATGGTGTTGTATTTTATGATTTTTTCATTTTTCAAAAAGACTTCTACAAAAATAAAATTATCAAATGTTAATGGATATAATCGGTTGAGGTTTTTGGTGAAGATTATTTTCAAATGAGAACATTTGTTTATAGCGTACATTGTATCATATATTTATTTTCTTTCTTTACATTATAAAATAAAGTTTAAATACAAGAGCTTAAGTTCACATGGTTTCAAATATAACATATATACACATGTATTTGTTGAATAAATTTAATTATAGATATTGATTTATAATTAATTTGTTTAAATTTCATTTATATACTGTGTACATATTCATAATGGTTTGTTAATACTGTTTGTCTGAAAATAGTATTAAAATATTTAAATTGAAAGGTAAACATGTAGAATGAGTACATAATTCCATGGAATAAAGTTTAAATTTTACCTTACAAATTATTAACAGTATAAACACCTTATGTTTGCTGAATTCTTTTTTCTCATAAAATGATATACGCATGTATTTGCTGAATAAATTAAATGATTGAAATTCATTTCCCTTTATTCCAGCCACAATTCTCCTTCATTTTACCCAATTCTAGAATAAGTTAACAAGTTAAAATTATAAATTTGCATGTTATGGTTTTGTATTTAAATTCCATGTATACACTGTGTACATGATGTTAATACTGTGCTGTTATTTTATTATAAAGTTTAACTTGTCAATTATTAACTGTGGAAGCACTTTAAAAATATTTATATACTTTATGTAATTAATGTTACATATTCAATATATATATATATATATATATATATATATATATATATGTTGCGGGGTTCTTACGTAATGATTACTATGTAAATGCAATATTTGTAAGTTTGAAGTGAAGCTACAGATTACAGCGCTCTGGGACGAATCCCGCATGAAGTCAAGAACCTGTAAATAAATTGATAGTTGGCGGGCAATAGTATATAATCAATATGCATTCGGTTTTCGCTTTAAATTATTCAGTAAACTCAAAAAGTTGCATGCATTGTGCTTTGTCCATTATTACGACACGAGGGGTTGATTACACACACAAATAAATCAGTCGATACACAACTCAAGAAATACGGTATTACAAATATCAAGTTTATTGTTATTAGAGGGAGGGATGGTTCTTTCATTTATTTTACACGATATGCAAATAAATATATTGTTCCTCAACAATAGTCGCTTTCTGATTATTTAAATGAAGCAAAGTTATTGCTTAGTATTTGAAGATAAATTGGACTCATGCCGAATAATGATAGAAGCCCGTGATGCGTGTGCGTCTGCTCAACGCATGAGGTGTGTATAATTGTAATCCGTAAACACGGACGCACGCCTATTACTTGTTAGTTTTAACTAGAGAATACAATAGTAGTATGTGGGCTACTATGGAGAGACGGGGCGGGGCACCGGTGGTGATAAGAGATAATGAGGTAATAAATAAGCTATAAAGAGGTGTTAATGGGATATCAGAGCGCCTCTTTATTACTTATTTATCTATAACTAATTGGTCATCATCTGCCTCTTCTCGATATAAGGCTCGTAGTGCACAGCGGCTAAGTGCGCTATACCAGACCTGTGCTTCCTCGGCATTAGAGAGTTTCCCGTAGAGCTCCGCGCTATACCAGCCCTGTAGACCGAAGCAGCGTGTAACGGTCGGCTAGCGTGTAATAGGAGCTATGTTAGCTATACATACTGCATAGCAGCTAGCGTATAGCGGTCGTGGCTAGCGTGAGAGGCGTACGTGCGTCCCACACATATGTGCGCCAACAACTGAGAGGACGAGAGAGAGAGAGAGAGAGAGAGAGAGAGAGAATTTTTTGTCAATATATTTTATATTAAATATTTAAACTACAGGAAAAGGGCTGCTGCCAATAATAAAAAATTACTATAGAATATTGTGCTTTTATTTGAAGAAATTTACAATTCAAACAATAATTTTAATATTAAATAATAACGATTTTAATATATTAATATATAAATGATTTTAAAAACTATAATATTAAATTCTCGTACTAAAATACAATAATAATTAATTCATACCAATTATAATTAATCTATCTTACATAATACAATTAAATCTACCTTACATAAAACTTTTGCGGGGCACTGGGGTTCGACCAGACGATATAGCAGCATCTTCATCGTCCTCGTCTTCGCTCGCCTCAGACGTTGATGGTACATCATACGTGCAGGGACACTGGACCTCGGCGTGGCAAGTCCAGCACCTGTACTGCAGGCAATTGCCGCATCGTCCCCAGCTGTCGTCGGCCGATCTTACAGCGACGCAGGAACAACACGATACATGCGTGCCCGGATTCTCCATCTTCTCTTGCAAGGAGAGCGAGGCAGCGTCATCCACATTATAGGTTTACGACCCTGCTGTACGCCGGCATTTGAAGTAATTTGAGATTACTCATAGACCGTATATACGTATACGGGGCAAAAGAAATTGCCCTCTGATTTTTACGTATTCAATGTGCCGTGAAAGTAAATGAGAGAGGATTACGGTCACTCGAAGCGCTTTAAAAGGGGCAGTGCTATGTTTGACCGATATATAGCATCTGTTTTCCGAAAAGGAAATACGTTGAGCGTTCTTTAAGCGGTCGATATACGTAAACTAAATGCTGAGATGAGAATCGTGAAAATTTGGTGGCGTAGTTTACGACTTGGGCGTTTTATCGGTAACTCTTAGCAGCTAGACCTGTGGCTGCGTACGCGTGAAACTCGAACATTTTTCGGCGAAAGCTCGGTGCTCGCGTGTGTGAGGATTTTCTCACGTGACCATTGTTCTCAGCCGCTTACAAATGCCTTAAGGAGGATTTTTAAACATACACGTATCGAAATCATCCCCCTCTACTTTCCTACACCGGCTGCTGATAAAATTCTCCAGCGCGTCTACGCGTGCATTAGTCTTTGTCGAAGCAGCTTCTAGAACAGTTCGTAATAGAAAAATATGGAAGTCCCCATAGTAGCCTCCGCGGGTGTTCAAGTGCGCGCAGCGGTTTTACGTATCGCCTCCGCGTTAGAGCTTCGGCGTGAATTGCGGCTACTGTTATCCCACTACACGCCAATATTTAGCAGTTCTCCCGCAGTGCTGCGGATCGTAGGTGCGTACATTATTCGAAGAAATGCGCAACACTACCACCTCTTTTCTCGTATTATAGAGGCATATTGTGAGTACTATAACGTTGGTTTCCGCTCCACGCTAGCTAGGAATGCGTGGAGACTTATGAAATCCAGGTCGTTATAATTATCGGCCCGGCTCCTCGAGTTCCCCTGAACCCGGTGGCGCCAGGCACTTACCTTCAAGTGCCAGAGTCTCGCGACTCCTTTAACGAACTCGAGGATGGGGCTGATTTGCCGGCTAGCTAGCTCAGCCTCGCGAATGCGGTCAGGAGAGAGGGTGGTTCGGATAGTAGTACCGCGTGGTTATTAACAAAAGCAAATGATCATTTATTCAATTAAAACTCCTTACATCACAGATAACCAGAGACAACCCCCGGGCTAAACAGCCACCGCAAGATAAAAGAATACGCGAGGTATTCGGCCTCTTCGGGCGACGCTACGCAACTAAAAGAATACCCAAAGGTATTCGTCTATGACTCAATTACTGCTGGGACGCTACAATAAACAAAATGCCAGATAACCACGTAGATATCCGACTCTCGCGCGTCTCAAGGTCTCACACATACGATGCCCGCTTGGCTACGCATTCACTCTTTGTCCGCCGACTCTTCGTTCACGCTTTAATCCTATAGCCGCGATTGCCCACACTTAGTGCAAATCGCAGCCGTCTAAGCTACTTGTGGCCGAGAGCGTGTCTGCGTAACCACAACGTACGACACCTCCCGCGCCTTATCCTAACACGAGTCGAACGAGGCCCCCCTTGTCCTCGCCGACTAATTTCCGCGAAGCACTCTTATACCGCACACGACAATAACAGATATTCCCGAGTTACGCGTCGCACAGATAACTTTCGTCCGCGCAGGCAACGCTGAGGGAAACTCACTCCCCGTCGCGGGAGGCGATGTTCGCCACGTTTTTAACGCGCCAGCTACCGATCGGTGTTCAAAGCGAGCCGCAACCCCCGTTCGACCAGCATAATATGTTTGATCGTCGAGTCAACGAAAGTAAGTATACTATATTTTATTCCATAATAATAAGTTTTACAAAACGTCCGTGCTTATCATTATTTTATTAAGTTGTTAGACGCCGCTTAAATTCCGACGAGGGGTTTGACACTCGTTTACCCGAAGACCAGGAATCGATACAGGCCGCCTTCCTATCGTGCGCTCTACCTGTTCTCGCAAACTTTCGTGCGCGAGAATTACGGTGGCTTTACGATATGGTAGAGAGCGATCCTGAATTTTTTCTGAATATCGCAAGAGACGATTTGGCAGACCTCTTAGTTCGTATTACCGAGACGTTTAATGGCTAACCAGAGGACTAAAGAATCATTTGTGCAGATTGGGCGCCTTTAGAGGATATTGACACCGAAAACATGTGCACGCCCGACGAGGAATATCGCCTGTCCTCAACCTGCCCCGATTCTACGGCCAGTGACCTCTCCCTGCAGTCAGACAAGGTCTGCTCGCAAGTGGGCGGTGCTGCAACGCAGTCAGCAGCAGCAGATGAAGAAGATCGTCGCACGCAGCAGCAGCAGCAGCAGCAGCTGGCGACAGCAGGGGGTTCGAGCGGCGCTAGCGAGGAAGAGCCGACAGCCGAAGATGGTCACGGTGAGCGATTTACCATCGTTTCGATTACGCGCGATCGCGCCGAGAAATACTCTCGTCTGGCTCGAGTTCGCGATTCGCGATATACACGCCTATCTACGTGCTCAAGTGCCGCGCGATACCGACAAAATCGGTGTCGCGATCTCGAGCGATCATTTTATGAGCCGAGAAGCGGGCCTTTCTTATAGAGTAGCGAGAGACTTCACAGCCGAGGATTTTTGGCTATTAATCGAGGGTTTAGTACAGAGCAACGCGAATTTCAGCATCGACGAATCGTTCGTAATATGCGCAACGATCGTCGAAATGCCGTTAGGGGAAGAGCGATAGCTGGGTTAGTCAATCTGGCGCTTTTGAACGAGACGTCGGCTACTGAGTGGAATCGCGTGTGAGACACGCGCCGCCCCGAGCAGCGCGAGCGCGCCTTACAATTGTGCAGGGCCGCTGGCGTCCGCGTGCCGCAGCATGGTTGCGGTATAGAGGAACTTCGTCAGTTCCAAAATTTCCACTTCGTCAGTTCCAAAATCCAAACTCCCCGCGACATTTCGCTTGTAGCATTCGAACAACAAAGCTTAGGAAACGGTGAGGCGCCTTTTTTCGACGGACGTGCTGCGTGGCGCCGCCTTGTAATCGTAGCTTTTTCGGTGATGAATGTTTCCGTAATCACATGATTGCGGGAACGTACAAAGCCAAAACTAAAAAGCTGTGCGACGTGTTGCAAATTTGCAGGGTGTGCTGCAAATGCATAAATACGTTGCGCGGAACTCACGTGTGCGGTCGAAATTGGTGCCGGCTGTGCAAAACTGGTCATGGATACAACGAGTACGGTTGATTTTACGTGCGAGCTACGCCTTGAGGCTTTCCCACACGGCCCCCTGGCAGCTCCAGGACACCCCCGACACGCCGCCCCGAGTCACTACTAAGCAGGCCCCCCTCCAGTGTTCTGTACTCAGCCGGACATCCCCGATTTGCTCCACTCCTCTTTTCTCCACAGTCCTCTTTCCTTCTCCTTCAGCGCCTCGCTTCAGTCCGACCTTTCCATACTAACCTTCGGGAGTCCTCTTTTCATGACCCTGGTCGACCCCAGGCGCACCCCTTCGACAGCACGAGACAACGGATCGAGATACGCTCGATCCAACGCGACAAGCCAGGTTCCACGCGTTTGGCATCCTGACGAGTCTTCTAATCAAGAGTCAGATATGCAGTCCTTCTCTCCTGCTTAGCAGGCAGCGGGACCCATGCTAATCCCTGGGGGCTCAGACAGGCACCCCACCCGAGCATCATTACTGTAGCTCACTCAGCGAAGACTCAAGGTCCTCTGCCCAGCGTGCGGGCTAACCACTACCACTACGAATCCAATCCCATACAGGACGAGGGCTCTCTGACCTCGCGGTGTCCTGTCCCGTAGTACATAGTTTCAACTCCCATGTGGAGAGCTCGCGATCCTCTTCCCCGAGGGTACTAAGCATCACTACCACATTATAGTTATCCCTGCACAGATAATTAGCATTGGCCAAGTATTCTTCCCCCCCGGAGGGGTCACGGTTTGTTCCCCGTGAAACGGTGGGATCCAACACCTATCACGGGGCCCGTGGTTACTGGTTTTGACCTTCACCACTCTCAATGTGGTCCTTCATGCCACTCGACCAGTACCAGCTCGAGCCGTCTCCGAACTCTTCCCCCTATCACGTAGGAGGTGGTACCGGGGCTAGTGAAATCTCAGTGCTTCGCCCATCTGCTCTGGCGAAACCCCCCCATCAGGGGTGGAGGCGGTCCCCTGGGCAGGGCTCGTTTTCACAAGATTGGTCATGGATACAATGAGCATTGTTTTATGCAGCCAATAAAACCGCAAATTGACGCTGCCACAAAGTATCTGTATATTTTCTACGACCTAGAAACGCAGCAAAACGTTGCGTATTAAGGCAACGAAAACGTAAAGATAGATATTCCAAATTTGTGCGTCGCTCATCTTGTCTGCTCTGACTGCCTGGAGCAAGACGACTTGAGCGTGTGGTGCCCCTCGTGCGGTGTGCGCGAACATGTATTTTCGGAGGATCCAATCACCCAATTACTGCAGCTTGTAGCACGGGACAAGATAGGATTCGCGGAAGTTATTTGTATCGCGCACAACGCGCAAGCGTTCGATGGCCAATTTATTTTGCGCTCTCTCGTCGAACGTAAAACAAAAGCGAGCCCTTCCATAATACTGAAAGGGTAGAAAATAGTGTGCATCCGGTACGGCCGGACTAAATTTTTCGATAGCCTTAACTATTTTCACATGAAGCTGAGCAGTCTACCAGCTACATTCGGATTAGGTACGGTTGATAAAAAAGGGTGTTTTCCGTACCTGTTTAATACACCCGAGAACGCCAAGTATATAGGACCTATTCCGGACGCGCGGTATTATTCGCCCGACTCGATAGCGGTAGGCGAGCGGGAGAAATTTTTAGTCTGGTACACGCAAATGCAGGCTGAAAATTTTATTTTTGATTTCCGAAAGGAAATCATCGATTATTGCCGCATGGACGTGACAATTTTACGTCGCGCATATCTCGCTTTCAGAACAATTTTTCTCAAAGTCGGAGACATCGACCCGTTCGTAGTAGCTACTACAATCGCATCGGCGTGCTCGTACTTGTACCGGAAAAATTTCTTAAAGCCCAACACTATCGTGATCGTGCTGACGGCGGGATACAGACGTGCGGACACCCATTCGCAAAAAGCGGTCGAGTGGCTACTGTACTGCGAGCCCGAAATAGGCCGCGAAATCGTATACGCGGGTAGATCGCGCGAGTACAGGTTCCGCGAAAATATTATCGTCGACGGTTATCTAGAGCCCTTAAATCCGAGCGAGAAGACTATTATTTTTGAATATCAGGGTTGCTATACGCACGGGTGCCCTGTATGCTTTAAAAATAATCGCGACAACCCGACGGCCCGAGGTGCCTCGTTTAACAGGTTATTCGAAAATACGTTAACAAAAATTGAGAAAATTAAATCGCTCGGCTTTCAAGTTCGCGAGATTTGGGAGTGCGAATTCGACCGGATGAAGCGGCAGCACCCCGAAATCGCGCGGTATCTCGCGAATCACCCGTTAATCAGCAAATTAACGCTGAACCCCCGCGATGCATTTTTCGGAGGTCGGACAGAAAATTTCTTCGCATCGTACAAGGCAAGAGAAGGCGAACACATCGGGTATACGGGTGTGTGCTCTCTCTACCCGTACATATGTAAGATGGGGAAATTTCCAATCGGCCATCCGCGAGTGCTGGTAGGGGCCGAGTCCGATGTGCTGACGGCGGGTGACCCGAACAATCTCCCTGCCGTAGAAGGGCTGGTAAAGTGCAGGGTTCTACCCCCTCGCGACTTATACCATCCTCTACTCCCCGTAAAAATGCACGGGAAGCTGCTGTTTTCACTGTGTCGGACGTGTTGCGAAGAGCAGCGGCAGAGCGATTGTTCTCACGAGTCTGTTCGCTAGAGAGTATTCGAGGGGACGTGGGTCTCGGACGAACTTTGTAAAGCTGTCGAGTTAGGTTACCGTATCGTAGAAATTTTAATTATCTGGCAATATGAAATCTCTCGTTACGATCCTCTAACGGGCGAAGGAGGACTTTTTGCCGAATATATTAACACCTTTTTAAAATTAAAACAGGAGGCATCTGGTTATCCCTCGTGGTGCGTCGACGATACGTCGAAAGCGTGGTATATTCGCCAATACCGTGAGCACGAGGGGGTCTCGCTCGACCCCGAGAAAATCCAATCGAACCCCGTCCCCCCGGGTTTAGAAGTTGTACGAAGATGGTTCTAAACTCGCTGTGGGGATAACTCGGGCACAGGAATAACCTCCAACAAACCGTGATCGTAAAAAACCGCAAAGAACTGCTCGAGCTACTTACCGACGAGGAGAAAGAAATTGTCGGTATAGTGATTGTCAATCCGGAAGTTCTCTTCATGAATTGGCGCTTTATCGACGATGCGATAGAATCGGCTCCGAATACGAATGTAGCGATAGCCGCCTACGCAACCGCTCAGGCGCGCTTAAAATTATATAGTTATTTGGAGAAGTTAGGTCCGCGTGCGTTGTACTGCAACACCGACTCGTGCATTTTTGTTTGTTCGAATAACGTCGGTGAATACATCGTCGGTGAATACCTCTGGGCGCGCTTCTCGGTGAAATGACAAATGAGCTCAACGAGGACGTATTTATAACGCACTTTTTATCAGGCGGACCAAAGTTTTATGCCTATAAAACTCTCAACCACGGTAACGGCGAAGTTAAAGAATTTTGCAAAATTAAGGGAATAAGGCTTAATTTCGCAAATTCTAACGCAATTAATTTCCGTAGTGTTAAGTTATTATTAGAAAAAATTTTAACGAGTACGAGAGCGGTTGCACGATAACGCTCGAATTCGATAAAATCGGGAGAATGCCTGTTTATCAGGTAGTGACAAGAAGGGAAATAAAATCGTGCAGTATCCCATATAGCACTCAATACTCCGGAAATATTGCTGGAAGGTTACTTTGGTAGATAAAGTAGGATAAATTATGTTGCTGGAAGGTTACATAACCTGCTGGCCACGGCCAGGCAACATTGCTGCGAAGTGGAATGTCCGTTTTAATATTACATCGATTAGAGGAAAGTAATATTACAGTAATGTTGTAGTAAGCTTATTCAACATTCCCAGAACATTAATATAGTATAAATTTTTTTTCGATTTTTTCGAAAAAATTTCGTCCCTATTGAAATATTACAGCAATGTTATGGGAACATTACACAATGTTATCACAACATTACTGGAATATAATATCTTACAAATGGATCAAAGAAAAATGTTTAAAAAAATTGTCTCCGATCGGGATTTGAACCCAACTCCTTTCGCTCAGTAGACTCGCTCGTTATCCACTGAGCTATTCTTTTGTTGTCAAATGATTTTGAACCTAGGTTATATTTTGAAGGCCCTCATTTACCTTTCATTTTAACCAACACATTAACTTCAATGACAACAACAAAACAATAGCTCAGTGGATAACGAGCGAGTTTACTGAGCGAAAGGAGTTGGGTTCAAATCCCGATCGGAGACAATTTTTTTAAACATTTTTCTTTGATCCCTTTGTAAGATATTATATTCCAGTAATGTTGTGATAACATTGTGCAATGTTACCCTAACATTGCTGTAATATTTCAATAGGGAAGAAATTTTTTCGAAAAAATCGAAAAAAAATTTATAATATATTAATGTTCTGGGAATGTTGAATAAGCTTACTACAACATTACTGTAATACTACTTTCCACGAATCGATATAATATTAAAACGGACATTCCACTTCGCAGCAATGTTGCCTGACCGTGGCCAGCAGGTTACGTAACCTTCCTGCAACATAATTTATCCTACTTTACCTACCAAAGTAACCTTCCAGCAATATTCCCGGAGTATTGAGTGCTATGTGGGATTGTACTAAAAAAACGGCGATTTATTTCGCCCTCTTTGTCACTACCTTTCGGATATCGCTGATGATGTATTGTAAATTTCTGTAAATATAAAATTATTATTATTATTATTATTATTATTATTATTATTATTATTGTGATTATTATTGTGATTATTATTGTACTCGTTTTATTATATAATTAATAAAAAATAGTAAAATAGAAAAATATTTTATAAATGATTTTATAAATAAATATAATACCTTTTACATCCTTTTATTTTAAATAACCTATTTGCTATATCTTTCTTAATATTTATAATTTTAATACAAGCACGATTGTCGGTAATTGAAGAGTTACAACATTTTCAGACTTGTCACAAAAATATTTTCTCTGCTTCCTGTACGGCGAGAATCGCGCGAGGATACTTTACGAAATAGTTTTTGTACTCGAGAGGTCTGTATCGCCAGCCGCTCTCGAGAAATCTACTTTACATTTACATTCCAGATTACACATAAGCTTGGTGCGATGCGAGGGATGTACAAAAAATTGCCCACTTTCGGTTTGATTGGCGTGTCCGGAGAAGAGGAGGAGGAAGCCCGTGAAGTTCGTAATCGCCGAGTGCGTGAGTATAGATTCAGGTAGAATTTGGGGCGTGTTGCGAGTACTTGTCGCTTATTGTAATGATTTTGGGGAAAACCGGGCTAACGGTGCTCTTTCGGAACCTAGTTGTGAGCCGAGCAAGATTTTACCTGCACGGTTTAGCTGCATTACGTAGAGGCTTCGTAAGTTATTACAGTTATTTGCACGAAATTGCGCACCTCGGTATTCGCCGCGGGATAGTCTCAACGACATTTTCTTTTTTCTGCGATTTTAGCTTGTGTATCAGCCAAATACGCGCCTAGTATACATATATCAGTTTACACCTAGACGTACGCTACTCCGCGACGCGTAGACGCGGTACCAGCTAACCCGCGGCGCGCGCAGACGGTATACGCTACTCCGTAGCGAGCGAGCGCGAGGTATACGCTATACCGCGGCGCGTGCGCGGTATACGCTTCTCCGCAACCCGTCGTGCGCTCAGCTATACGCTACTCCACCGCCGCGAACGCTGTATACGCTACTCCGCGGCGTTCGCAGGGGTTACAAGCTCAACACCGCGGGCCGCGTTGATATACGCGTATCTATCCGCGCGCGCCGCCGCCGCCGCCGAAAGTACATATATAATGTATAAGAATACATTTATACATTAACTCTCAGAGCCATACCCGATCAGCTTTACGTCTACACTGATATTTGCGAACCGCATACCGTAGGTGACACGCAAGCATCTCTTTTGCGAATCGTCTCGATAGACAATTCAAAAAAATATAGGCTTGCCAGTAGCGTCGTATGACATTTTTCATCAGCTCAATATATACCTCTCTTGCATCACAGCTTTCACTCGATCATGATAGATGTAAGGGACCAGCACGGCGCTCCAATACCATTCGAATGCGGGACGTTGATAGTTACGCTTCATTTTAAGCGTAATCGATGAAATGAGTCATTATATTCGCTACTACGACGAACAAATTGGCGGTGGCGGAATAAGACACGTTTTTTCCGGATCTACGTATCAGCGCGGCCGTGGTGTAGGCGCTTGGCCAGGCGTTTTATTCCGCCGCATTCTCCCCTACATCGCGTTAGGGGCAAAATCAGTGGAAAAGGAGGCTGTACACGCAAGCTTAATCGTTTTGGACGACGTTCCAAACACTGGTTCAATTTTCAAGGAGGCTTTCAAGTACCGGGCCAAAGAATCGGGCCGAAATTTGAAGCGAAAAGCGGCTCAAAAAATTGCAGATATGATGAAAGGCTCAGGTTATAAAACGCGAGCGAGGCGGCGGCGAGGTCAGTCGCGTAAGATACGCACGAGAAGCAATATCGTCAAGAAACGCAAACAGACCAGGGACGAGACGAAGACCGAGATTTCGGAACAAGACGAATATAGATACGAACATGGCGTTTTTACATTCTCACTCATCAGAGTGCATGTCGAGTGAGATGGATCTCTTTACCTTACCGGCCACTCAGACATCTATAGAGAGCAGCAGTTTTCTTCATTACAAACCTGTGTCGTCTTTGAGCGACGATGTAGACGCGCCGCTGGAATTCGTCATACCGGCCGGTAGCGAGCATTATTTGGATTTGGCGCACACTATGCTACATATTCAAGCAAAAATCGTGCCTCAAGAAAGTTCAACTGCCGCAAGCGAGGACGTCGCACCAATAAATAAGTTTCTACACTCCATGTTCAACCAAGTCGACGTTTATTTCAATCAAAGAATTGTTTCTCCCCCCAACAAGGCCTATATCCTTATAGAGCGTACATTGAAACGCTCCTCAACTACTCGCCCGTTGCCAAAGGTTCACACCTCACGGCGAGCCTGTGGTACGACGATACGCCCGGCGCTTTTGACTCGCCGGCTAACGCCGCAGCGCCAACAGCCGTAAACCAAGGTTTGAAAAATCGCCAAATCTATTCGAGCAACAGGCACTACTTTGATATGATCGGTCACATTCATCACGATCTGTTCAATCAGGATAAAATGCTTATAAACGGGGTAGAAATGCGCGTTCGCTTGGTGAGAAGAAAGACGCGTTTTGCCTCATGGATGCCACTGCTAATGGCATTTTCAAAGTTCACATAAAAGAGGCCACGCTCATCTTCCGTAGAGTAAAAATAAGCCCCGGTGTTTTACTAGCACACGCGCAAGCATTGTCAAAAACCACGGCTACATACCCTATAACGAGAGTCGAAGTAAAGTCGTTTACACCTCACGCAGGTGTAATGGGCGATTCGTTAGATAATGTTATACTTGGTCAATTGCCAAAGAGAATTATCATCGGATTTGTGGCGAATCAGGCGTTCAATGGCAACCGCTCCTTGAATCCATTTAATTTTAACCATTTCTCGATAAATTATCTCTCTCTGTACATCAAAGGCATACAGATCCCGAGTAAACCTTTACATCCCAAATTCACGGGTAACGGAAAACTTTTCATCGACACTTTTCAGACTCTCTTTACTGGGACCGGTGTGCATTTTCTCAACGAGGGTTTCGGTATCGATCGCTCCAACTATTATCAAGGTAATTTTTTAACAGCTTTCGATCTTACACCCGATTTATCAGCGCACTGCGCAACCCATTGGAATCTAGTGCGTTCGGGGAGCATACGTGTAGAAGTACGCTTCGAGGTAGCGCTTCAAGCAGCCGTCAATTGTATAATCTAGGCCGAGTACGATAACGTTTTGGGAATTGACTCTAACCATCAAATCGTAACCGACTTTAGCACTTAACTGCGCGCGCATCCATCCGACTCGGTTCTCCATAAAAGCGGCTGGTCCAGGTACCCCGGACTCAGTACCTCGACTCGCCTTCTTTACGTTCGTACGGACTGAATCCTATCGCCGCCAAGATGACAGATTAGGTGGTTGAAATCCAAAGCTTCAGGGACGCGCTGAAAAAATGTATTCCCAAGGAAGTAGCCGTTATATCTCTGCAAAGCCGCATCGTCGGTCACTGGCTTATTCGCGCACCAGGTAGTTTTGCCGATTTGCCGAACGATATTCAACAAACGAATAACCATTGTACTCTTGAGGTACACGGCATCGAGTGGTACGACGGCGACATCTCGATAAAACACGTACGCCGAATTTTATACAACTTGACAAAAAACTCTCGTCGCTTGTACGTGAAAGGAGAAGAAAAAGCCCGATTTTTGGGAGCTGCCGTGGGACGCCAAGTTATCAATTTGGAAAATTTTAGCGCACCATCCGTTCAAACACTGTGCGAGCGATTTCCAAACGTTTTAGTATGTTCTACTCACGGGATCAAGAAATTTGAAGGAAAAAAAGATTTTCGCGCTTTGCGAAAAGCCTATCAAATAAGAAGATGGATGCACACCCTCATTGTCGATAAACAAGGCCGCCGGGATATGTATAATATAAATAGCGAAGCATTGTACCAAGCTCTTTTAGACCACGACCGTCAACAATACTATCAAGATCATTCTACAGCGTACAGATTTTACCGCACAGGATTCGACGTCATTGACGGTGTCGATTACGAGGACACCAAGGAAGACGAGAAAGACGAAGAAGACGAGGTAGACGACGACGAGGTAAACGGCCTTGACGATGACGACGACGACGACGGCCACTTGGTCATTATTGCCGCCGGCGAGGACGCTCAAGAGACGGAGGAGTTTGCCGATGCCCAATGAATACGCGAGAAATCATAAGCGCCGTTAGAGGATTGAAGGCAGACTCTGTTGGCGTGTACGCTGCAAACCACGTGCCTAGTTTTTTATCAGCACCCGCTGAAATTGTTACAAATTTGGATACATCGGACAAACCGGGATCGCATTGGGTCGCCATTTACATTGACAAGCATGGATACGGAATCTACTTTGACAGCTACGGAGTTGCGCCCGTATCAAAGTTTCATATCCATCGACTCAGGAAAAACTGTCGCCGATTCCGCTGGAACAAAAAGCAAATTCAGAGCATCAATTCTGAAGTATGTGGCAAGCATTGTATCATGTTTCTTTATCACATGTGTAGCGGGGTATCTCTGCGAAAATAGCTACGTCTTTTTTCATCAGATCATCGAAAGAATGACGCAGTAGCTGTAAAATTTCGTCGCAATCTTATGAAGAAAATTAAAAGAAGCCGTTATCGTCGTCAAGTTACCGCGTTCCCACGTACCGAGTTCTACAGGGCGTGGATTTGGAAATCAAGGGTGTACATCTATGATTGGTTATTTGACCTGCTCTACAAGACGTGTACTACCAGATGGGTTATCGGTTATGGCCTAATTAATGTTTCTACGAAATGAGAATAATAACGTTCGTTCCCACGAGTGTGATTGGTAGACGAAAATGCCATAAACGAGATGTTTCGTCGAATCGGTGGTAACCATTCATAGACTTGACTCAGCGCTCGACACTGCAAGCCCAGTCGATTGCCAGCATCCTCACCGCGCACAAGTCGCTCCAGGCAGCTCAAAGTAAAGTGTCAAGATGGAAGTAAAACCCGTCACCTGCAATTTACTGTACTCCGGCAACTACGCTATCAACAGATCTAACTCGAAGAGGGTCACTACAGGCCTCGAGTATCATGGAGGGCTTTATCGTGCAGTGGTCAAGATTTGCACATCCGGCTCACCTGCAAAATACGTTACGCTGGATCCGCACAGCTGAGAGCAGTTGAAAGAAAAAATTGAGACCATGGTGGCCTATCTCGCAAATTCGTACACCTTTTACCAGGATTTTGGTAACCCTACAACCGTCTACCTGACCGGACACGACATCTCATTCACAAACTGCTTTGGAGTAAGAGCGGTTTGCATGACCGAGAAATGTGCGGCTATATTCTTAAAAATATAGCCGCTTTTAAACAGTATTACGCGCTACGCAAAAATAAAATCGAGGAAATAGTTAAGGCAAATTTAACTTTTGTGAACGTTAGCAGCGACGTATTAGACATGGTTTTGACCGAAATTTACGCGTTTGCACTCGATAAAATAGCTAGCGACATCTACGATGTTACGTTTCCAGCATAGGCTAAATTTTTATATTCAAATTAATTTTATATTCAAATTAATTACTAAATTTAATTTTATTATGCTAGCGTTAACGTGTAAATATTCTGTAACCCTCAATTAAAAAACAAAAAAATATAAAAATTCTGTACGTACAAAAAAAGTGTTTATTTTTTCATAAGAAATCTCATTGCTTCAATAAACCCCAAAGCCGAAATTTAGAGATTTTACAGCTCTGCATAACATCTCTGGCGTCTAGTGTATCGCCTGTTAGACGCTAGTAACCACGGCCGCCATACGCTAGCTGCCACGCAGATCGGGGGTCCGATATAGCGCTAGCCTGTTATACGCTAGTCGGCCGTTACACGCTGCTTTGCTCTGCGCGTTGATATAGTGCGGGGCTAGTATAGCGCGGGCTAGTACAACTCTCTATCATACACCAAGTCTCTAATACCGAGAGGGGCGGGGCAGGACTGGTATAGCGCGCTCTACTATACACAGCCGCTGCACGGGTCTGATATCGAGAAGGACTGATATCGAGAGGGGACCCTTTATCACCCCATTAACACGCCATTAACATCTCATTAACGCCTCTTTATTACTTTTTTTTATCCCCTCCTAATTAACTCCCTCCGCCGGTGCCCCGCCCCGTCTCTCCATAGTAGCCCACATACTACTTACAATATTCGCGAACTACCTCGCACTATAGACGGCGTACATAGCACGACCAGATTATACACTCAGCAGGAAAAAATCACTGGTGAGCTGCTACAAACGGCAGTGTGTGTGTGTGTCATTTCGTCCAGCTTCCCATCGGCGGGACACCTGAGACGATATGATAGTAAATAAGATTAAATATGAATGGCCCTTACGCTCCAACTGGCTGAAGGGAAAACACGTTGCTTATCGATGATAACGGCACGCTGTAAACGGCAGCGGCAATTAAGGGGACCCACCACTTTTAAAATCTGAAACAAGAAAAATTTTCGAATAATTTTTAAATTATTATAGTCAATTAGAATTGAACTGAAACATTTTAAATCTAAAAGTATATACAAAATATAGTAAGATTAAATTTTTATTGTCCTACTTTGAGCCTAATACACATTCATGTCAGCTCGACACTGTTCGATGACTTTTGGCACTGTCCGTAAGATTCCAAGTGTTTGCATGGATTTGAATTTGAATGAGTAGAACATTTGAAAAAAAATACAATATGTCAATAAATTTAAAATCTAATGGTTTTGAAAATATTTTTTTTTTCAAATGTTCTACTTATTCAAATTCAAATCCCTCTGTTCATACGGAAACTAATACTATAATAAGCTTGTAAAAAAAATTTGAGCCCATTTCATCTATGCGTACACTTGGAATCTTACGGACAGTGCCAAAAGTCATCGAACAGTGTCTACGCTGACATGAATGCGTAT
This sequence comes from Philotrypesis tridentata, assembly GCA_018906965.1. Lineage (NCBI taxonomy): Eukaryota > Metazoa > Arthropoda > Insecta > Hymenoptera > Pteromalidae > Philotrypesis > Philotrypesis tridentata. Next base: position 101,798 of record JACCIB010000150.1, on the reverse strand, counting down.
TAGGCTCAAAGTAGGACAATAAAAATTTAATCATACTATATTTTGTATATACTTTTAGATTAAAAATGTTTTAGTTCAATTCTAATTGACTATAACAATTTAAAAATTATTTGAAAATTTTTTTTATTTCAGATTTTAAAAGTGGTGGGTCCCCTTAAATAAAATAAAAATACGGAGCGGTACAAAATCGACGTCCTTGACGGGCTGAAGGCGTTCGGCGGCTCTGCTACTTCTCGACGGTAGGCTGGCTCTCGTCTCTCTCTCTCTCTCTCTCTCTCTCTCTCTCTCTCTCTCTCTCTCTCTCTCGACTGCACGTAGGCTCACGTCTCTCTCTCTCTCGACTGCACGAAGGCTCACGTCTCTCTCTCTCTCTCTTTGAACGGCACGTGGACTCTCGTTCCTTTCTGTGGCACCAGCGGCACGTAAATTTTAAAGTGGCTCCAAGATAGGCGCCTCTGAGTGGGCTAGATGCGCGTTAGACAGAAATGGGTTTACATTACACTAGGTCGCGTCGGGGACACAATCGCATGATGTTTTCTAGTGAACACCCCAAGTTCAAGTACACAAATTGTTTGTGTGTAAATGAACGGGGATCCAATGGTCAACGCACGTGTATTGTGTTGACCTGTATATGAGAGCGCGAGCTGCGGCCGTAGCAACATAGGGCCGTAACGTGGTCGGGCGCCTTGGGTGTATTGTCAGGGCCGTACGAACTTTAGAAAATAACGTGGTACTCCTGAGCAAGCTGTCATTCGTACCTTGCAATGTATATATATGTATGATGTTACAAAAACTTAATATTAGTGAATCAGTGCTTAATTATTGTGTTCTAATCATAGCTGCCGTTTTTTCAGAGGCGCTATTCTTGGGACTTTATACATTTTACCAATATTCTTTAAGCTGCCTCTTGATTAAGCGGCGGTCTCTTTGTAATTCTATGAATTTTTCCAATATTCATTCAGCGGCGCTCTCTTTGTAACTCTATGTTTTCACTAAAATTGATTTAGCGGCGCTCTCTTTGTAACTTATGAGTTTTGCTCATATTGATTAAGCGGCGCTTTTACAGTAATTCTATGAATTTTACAAATACTGAGTTAACGGTTTTTTTTTAGATAATGCATAAGCTGCCGCTTTGCTTAACCCATTAACGTCCAAAACAGAGATATCGTAACTCTGTTTTCAACCGTAAATCTATCATACATTCCGCGGATATATTCAAAGCAAGCATACTTTTTCTGAAGTATTTTTTTCTCTAATTTCCATTTCTGGTATCAGAATTGCGAAGTTTTCACTCAAAAATACAATATGGCAACGTTTACAAATAAAAAATGCAAAATTTCGATACTTTTTTTTTTAATCCAATTTCTTGTTGTGTTAACATTTAGGACGGAACTTTATTTTTCAACTATGAGTGCCTAAATGAGTTGTACTTTAAATTCAGTTTGGTCCCGAATCCAGAAATTCAATATGGCGGCTAGAAAATGGCGCCTGAAGCGCAAAATTTTGCCTAAACTTTCACGAATTTTTTTCTCGAATATAGTGCATTCGACGCAAAAATCAATTGGAATAAAAAGTGCTTAGAATCAACCAAAGAATATGTCTAAATATTTTCACTTAAGAGCAACTTTTTTATTTTTGTCAATTTATGATAAATTGCAATGATAATTGGCAATTTATGATAAATTGGAAAAATTCATCGTATCGTCTCGAAAAAATTCAGATATACGTCTTGGTCAATTCTAAGCACTTTTTATTTTTTAATTTTTTCTTATATAACGCTTTTTTGTATAAAAAATCAGAAACCTTAAAAAATTTGAGTTATGAAACTTTTGGAATTGTTTCATAAATTATATTGAATTCTCAATTGAAAAAGTCTGAATTTAATTACTATATTCAATTTAAAAAGCAAAAAAAGTAAAAAAAATGAAATGATAAAAAAAAGACGAGATGCTTTGACTCATTCACCTCCACGCGGTAAGTGTCGGGAAACGTTGTACATCAACGGCTAAGAAATGAGAATTTTTGAATGCGAAAATCATATTGTCTGGAATGTGACAGATACTCGGGCACAAATTTGAAGCAAATTTGCTCATAATTGACCAAAAAGTGACCACGAAACAAAAAATTTTAGTTTTTGATTTTTATTTGAATTTCAAAAAATCTTAAGAATTTTAAGGTTTTTAAATTTTTACTCAAAAACAAAGCGTTATATAAGAGAAAGTTAAAGAATAAAAAGTGCTCAGAATTGACCAAGAAGTATATCTGAATTTTTTCGAGACGATTCGATGAATCTTTCCAATTTGTCATAAATTGCCAATTGGCAAAAATAAAAAAGTTGCTCTTAACTCAGTGAAAAAATTTAGTCATATTCTTTGCTTGATTCTAAGCACTTTCTATTTTTATTGATTTTTTCGTTGAATGCACTATATTCGAGAAAAAAATTCGTGAACGTTTGGGCAAAATTTTGCGCTTCAGGCGCCATTTTCTAGTCGCCATATTGAATTTCTGGATTCGGGACCAAAAAGTACAACTCATTTATGCACTCATAGTTGAAAAATAAAGTTCCGTCCTAAATGTTAACACAACAAGAAATTGGATTAAAAAAAAAGTATCGAAATTTTGCGTTTTTATTTGTAAACGTTGCCACATTAGATTTTTGAGTGAAAACTTCGCAATTCTGATACCAGAAATGGAAATTAGAAAGAAAATACTTCAGAAAAAGTATGTTTGCTTTGATTATATCCGCGGAATGTATGATAGATTTACGGTTTAAAACAATGTTACGATTTCTCTGTTTAGGACGTTAATGGGTTAATCTTAGCTACCGCTTTATTAATATTTCATTATTTTATTAACATCTTTCAGTTTTTATTAAATGATAAAATTTCTTGATACACAATGTTTTTTGTATAAACTTTATTATCTTTTGTATTTTTTGTTTCGTTTTTAAAATTGTCATTTCTATTTATATCAAGTCTCAAGTGTTGTGGATGTTCTGCATAAAGCAACATATAATTGACCATGAGAAAATGCTGAAGACGGTACATACATACCAACTTTTTTGAATGACTGTCCTTGAGCTTTATTAATTGTCATTGCGTGTGCAAGTTTAATTGGAAATTGTCTTCTGGTCATTAAAAATGGTATTTCTTCTACATGTGGAGTTAAAGTTATTCTTGTTAATATAACGTTTGAACCAGTTTTTTTCCACTAATTATTTCTGTTAAGATGGAATATTTATTCATTTGTTTCATAATTAATCTTGTGCCATTGCAAAGTTCGTCGTTTAAATTGAAATTTCATAATAACACGACTACAGCCCCTTTTTTAATATAAGTTTGTGCGGTGGTAAGCCATTAGGAGTTAACGAGTTTAAAAATTCTGTTGGCAAAAGTGGGTTTAAATTTGCCTTATTAGAATCTTCAGCTGAATCGCAGCTTAAACACACCTGTTCCTTTTATTTGATAAGTGTTAAAATTTTATTATGTATTTCTAGAACGTCTGAGTTTTTTGATGCCAATATGATATTTTCATAATATTCATGATTACTTGGTTCAATTATTGTACCGTATATTTCTTTAATGATATTTCCTTTTGAAAACATTTCTTTAGGTATACTTATTACTTCATTTTCTTTTTCAAAATTATTTGCGAATATTCCATCTTCTACATTTAAAAGCCATTTTTTTAAATTTGATTCCACAATACGTTGATTTTCTTTTAAACTTACAATTTTAAAACTGTCCCATAAATCACTCTTTTTTATATAGTTTTCAATTATTTGTGTTCGGTTTCCATGTCTAATAACTGGTAATATTTGCCGAAAATCTCCAGATACAATGATGGTTTTATTACCAAAAATATTGTTGTTATTACAAATATCTTTAAACATTCGATCAACTGCCTCAAATGCGTACTTGGAAGTCATTGATATTTCATCCCCAATAATAACTTAAACATCCTTCATTACATGGCCAATAATACTATTTGCAGTTATATTGCACATACTTTGTTCATTAACGTTTAATGGTCCCTTCTAAAAAAAGTGATGACGGAAAATTGAAGCCGAAAATGGATTGGTCAATTCCGATGTATCCAGCTATACGATTGGTTCATGGCAGCAATGCAAATATTTGATGCGATTGACTTTGACAATTGAAAAACGGAATGAAACGGACCGAAACGGAATGCAATTAGACAACATTGCGAGGACCGATGACCGAACCTCTTTCGCAATCGGCGTCCGGCGAGTGATTAGTGGCACGTGTTTTGCATCCAGCAACATGGTTGTGAATTCAAGAATATTCTTTTGTTTAATAAAAGAAAGTACTTAAGTAAGTAATTTAATTTATTTATTACTACATATTTTCGTAAAATATGTAGATTTTGTGCGTGAAATGACCCACTTTTGAGGTTTTTTTTTTGGTTATGTGTTTGAAAATTCGCTGTAAAGTATTGTATGTTGTAGAAGTTTTGTAAAGATTTTATCATTAACATACAAAGTGTAAAATACATAGTGTATTGAACAATTCCAATATAAACTATTTTATGTGTAATAACATTTATTTGCTTAACCTTTTTACTATGATTTATGCTTGCTTAACCTATTTAAAGAAAATAGTTTATATTGGAATTGTTCAATACACTATGTATTGTATATAAGTTATGCTTTTATTATTACAATCAATACGTTTTCTTTCATGCTTATAATCTAACTTCATGCAAATGATTTTAATTAATGTAAATATTTCTTTCAGTTTGTGGAGATGGCTACCATATACACACCAGATACTGGCTTTGATCACCTCACTGATAAGGATCCCACTACGTAAGGATATTTTTATTTATGAAATAAATTAAATAATTTATAATCAATATCATTTATAATTATTTAAATATCTATTATTATAGAGCGTTGATTGGTTACGTCGACCAAGTTTTTGCTTCTTGTAAAGTGGGAAAAGTAAAGCTGTATGATCTCTTTAGATTTGTATTAAACAATGGATCCAACCGTAAGGTGCTATGTCTTATTTGGGGTAAAGAGCTCATTAACCAGTACGTACCAGAAGTTACAGTAAATCGAATAAGAATTTTTTTAATATACCTTTTACATATCTATTTTTTAATAATAAAATTAAACAATGCATAATAATTTTTTGAATTTTCATTTGTTTAGATCTTACACCTTGATGGTGCCTACACCAAATTTGCCAGCATGAATAATGAGAAAACTTCTTTGAATGTACTTCCCTTAGAAATCATTATTCAAAAAAATACGGTTGTTGACTATTTAGGCGTCCTTCAAACGACAGAGCTATCCGATATCCCTACCGAAGTTGACTTTGCGAATATAGCTCATGTATCTGGATATATTTGTGAGTATTATGTTCTTTCAAATTATAATTTTATTTTTGGAATAAAATTTATTGTAAATTTATTTTTGTTATTTTAATTATATTTTTTAGCTGTCAAGGGATATATTAAAACCAAATTTAATCGCTCTGAAAGTCGCTACGAGACCATGAGTTATGGATGCGGGGCTATAACTAATTTAGTTAATTTTCAATCTCGCCGTCCAGCACCATACTGTTTCAAAATTCATGGACAAATATATTATCAAATTAATGAAGCATTATATCCATGTCAAAATGAAAATCCTACTTTTGGACAATTGTTTTTTATTGATCAAAATGAAGCCATTGATTTTAGAATGAATCAAAATCCTTGCATCGATAAGACGACGATATCTATTTTAGATACAATTATCAGAGAAAACAATGACTTTGCTAAATCTTTTGCTATGATGAAATAAGAATTAGAAGATCAACGTTTGCTAATACAGGAAGGCGAACCTGAACCAGAATTGCAACTATTATTTTCTTTAAAACCAGGATTTGACAGAGGAAGGTATAATCTTCAACGCACCAATGAGGTAGCAGCTATCTTTTGTACAATTGCTGATGGAGAAATTCCTGAATCATATGTAACAATTAGAAATACAACTGATAAAAAATTAAAATGTGTCAGTTCAATGGATCCCAATGTTGAACCGTGGATATATCCCATTTTTTACCCTCGTGGGACATTAGGTTGGCATCAAAATTTGCTACGAATTAATACTACTGGTAACAATAATGATCGACGTGTAACACGAATGGCTTACGCGAAATTTAAAATTTCTATTAGACCAGATACATTTAATCCATTCCTTTTAGGTCGTAGATTATTTCAGCAATGGGTAGTAGATACATACGTGAAAATTGAAAAAGATAGAATTCAGTTTTGTAAAGACCATCAAAAAGAAATTAAAGCTGATACTTACCAAGGATTGCATGATTACTTACAGAACTCAGCTAATGACATTAATGGTCAAGTAGGAAAAACTAGAATTTTACCATCTTCATTTATTGGTTCGCCTCGCCATATGCAACAATGTTATCAAGACGCGATGGCTTTAATTAATAACAAAGGTAAGCCAGATATTTTTCTTACGATGACCTGCAATCCAAAATGGCCAGAAATTGTTGAAAACCTATTACCTGGCCAGCAAGCATGTGATAGACCCGATATTGTAGCTCGCGTATTTCATCTTAAAAAAGATCGTTTACTTGATTTGATAGTAAAAAAAAATTTTTTCGGAGATGTTGCATGTTACGTTTATGTTATAGAGTTCCAAAAAAGAGGTTTACCGCACATGCATTTATTAATTACTTTAAAACAGCCTTATAAAATAACAACTCCTGATATTGTTAATAAGTTTATATCAGCTGAGATCCCTGATATTAATGAAAACCCTCGGTTGCATGAAATTGTTACAAAAAATATGATACATGGACCTTGCGATAGTTGGTGTTTCAAAGATAATAAATGCTCTAAAAGATTTCCTAAACATTTTTGTAATGAAACAAATATGGATGAAAATGGTTATTCCAATTATCGCAGACGAAACAACGATATTACCGTTGAATTACCCAATGGTCATGTAGCTGATAACAGATGGGTTGTACCATATTGTCCAACATTACTAGAAATATTTAATTGTCATATTAATGTAGAAATAGTATCAAGTATTCGATCAGTTAAATACTTATATAAATATGTCTATAAAGGAACGGAAAGGAAATCGCATATGGCGGGCCTAGGACTCGAGAATTTTTTTAAAACAGAACGATTCACCGGTGCCAAGGTGGTAATGCGGCACCGGTCGAGGCAGGACATCAACACGAAAGTTGTTTTGCGAATTAGCCACTGAAGAGGGGATAAAAATATCCCGAAACGTTTGGCAATTTTAAAATAAACAACTTGGCTCGAAGAGACGCATCAATTTTTTATTCTACACTATTCCATCATCGAGCGATAGAGTCATTATTTAACATGTCTATAAAGGGCATGATTCAGCTACGGTAACTATTCGCGAATGCAATAATGAAGGAATTATTAATCATGACGAAGTCAAAGATTTTCTTGAAACTCGATATGTTGGCCCAGTCGAAGCATGTTACCGAATATTCGGTAAAGCGTTACAAGATAAAAGTCATGCTATAATTCGATTACCAATACATGAGCCAATGCTACACAGTGTCATTATTTCCAATAGAAATAATATTCCTCAAAACCTAGCACAAGCAAGCAGTATGTTGCTTGATTATTTTAAAATAAATTTAACAAACATTGACGCTCGACAATACCTTTATAAAGATATTCCATCCTTTTTCACGTATAAAAAGGAAAACATTGATGGCATGATTGTTTCTAAATGGATTCCTCGAAAAAAACATTTTAATTGCATAGGCCGTATGTATTCAGTTAGTCCTACACAAATTGAGTTATTTCATTTGCGATTATTATTGCTACACGTCAAAGGTGCTACAAGTTTTGATGATTTAAAAACAGTAAATGGGGTTTTGCAACCGACGTTCACAGCGACCTGTCTAGCTCTAGGTCTAATAGAAGACGATGAAGAGTGGGCAAGAGCAATGGAAGAAGCAACTGTTTGGATGATGCCCCAAAGACTACGTAGCTTATTTGTTAGAATTTTAATTCATTGTAATCCCGTTCATCCTGAAGATTTATGGAATAAATATAAAGGTGCTATGTCCGAAAATTTTTCGCGCACTCATTCGATGGATATTAGTCATCAACTTGCTTATGCTCAAATTAATACTTTTCTTTGTAATGAAGGTCGAAGCTTATCTAACTTTTCTTCAATGGAGCAAACAGTTGTAGAATTGAATATACCTGATATAAATGACGTTCCATTAGATCAAATGCTTGAAATCGGTCAACAACAATATAGACAATTAAATGAACAACAAAAGCAGATAGTTGATATTATTTTAAAAGCTAATGAAACTGATCATTGTTTTAATAATTGTATTTACATTAATGGTCCAGGAGGAACTGGAAAAACTTTTATTTATACTACTATTTACAATTTGTTGTCGGCAAAAAGTATTAAAATTTGTTCAATAGCATTCACAGGTATTGCTGCTACTTTACTTCCAAATGGTAGGACAGTACATAAAACATTTGGACTACCAGTTCCGTTGTTTAAAGATTCATCATCAAACATTAAAATGCAATCTAAAGAAGCATTTTTATTAAAACAAACAAAAGTATTTATTTGAGCCCCCATGGCTCCAAGATACGCCTTGGAAATAGTTAATAGAACATTACAATCAATAATGAACAATGAATTACCTTTTGGCGGAAAAATTATGATTTTAGGAGGTGATTTTAGGCAACTTCTCCCCATTAAAGTTAACGGAACAAGAAGTGAAACACTAAGTCTTTCTATTAAATATAGTGATTTATGGAATAATTTTATAACATATAATCTTTCTACTAATATGAGAGTTTTGCCTAATGAAGTTAATTTTGCTAACTTTTTATTATTAGTTGGTGATGGAACTTTAAATGATACCGATGATAACTTAACTCTTCCTCAACATTGCATCGCAGAAGCTAATTGTAATATAGCTGAAACAGTATTCGGTAATTTTATCGCACAAAATAAATTTGAAGAAATAAGTAAGTGTGCTATTTTATCAGCACGCAACATTGATGTTAACTCAATCAATAAAGAAGTTACTGATCTTTTAGACATAAATTCAGAACATATATATACTGGCATAGATAGTACCGAGAACTACAATAATGGAGAATTAGACGAGGTAATTTTACAAGAATATTTAAACAGTTTAAATCCATCCAGTTTACCTCCATATGAATTAATTTTACGAAAAAATTGCATTGTTATGCTCATCAGGAATATAAGTATTAATGAAGGATTGTGCAATGGAACTCGATTACGAGTAATTGATTTTTCAAATCATTTGTTAAAATGTAAAATTCTAACAGGTTATAAATCTAATAATATTGTGTTTTTAAATCGTATCACATTATTCTGTGAAAATGAATATTCCTTTACGTTCAAAAGAAGACAATTTCCAATAAAGTTAGGTTTCGCAATGACAATTAATAAATCACAAGGTCAAACGTTTGAAAAAATCGCTATTGATCTTCGTAGAGATGTTTTTAATTATGGTCAATTATACATAGCAATGTCCAGAGTTCGATCATGGGATTCACTCAAAATTTACTTAGGTGATCATCGTAGAGAAAATTTACAAGTTAAAAATTTCGTTTATAAAGAATTGTATTTATAAATAATATATATTTTAATATTAAATTTTAAATAAAAATAAATTTAATTTATATTAAATAAATTAATTATTTTTGCAAATATAACTAATTCATTTATTTATTTAAACACCATGGAAAAAATATTAATAGTCGTACATTTTTTAAAACATGGTGTTGATAAAACATAAGAAAAATGTACGGCGCGCAAAGCGCGCTAAATGTACCTAGTAATTTAAATGTTGCATGCACAGTTTTTCCATCTTGTAATAAATTAGCAGCAATTCCAGTTCATGCAACCGTTAAAAATTTAATATTATTTATTTTCAAACAAGTTATAAGTGTATTTAATAAATAACTTATACCGGTACCTCCAGAACCATCTATAAATATGCAATTATCATTTGATTTTTTATTAATAGAATGTATTATGATATTAAAAATAATTCGTGCATCTGTTTATGTTGAAATTGCATGTGCACATGAATCAGTATTATTTAAATTGAGACTGTCGTTGTCACCATCAGTAATATTGTAAGCTAATTCATTTACATTAGTGACATCGGGTAAGCCATAATCTTTTGTTGAAAACCCATGAGAAATAAAAATGTCTTCTATTATTTTTAATGCATATTGTAGGCCAACTTCTTCAGACATTTTTGGTGGATAAAATTGTGTGTTATATGTTTCAAATAGTTCTGGTGCATTAATTGGATTGTGAAATACACAAATATAAGCAAATAATTGGCACATACTTTTTGGAAATTTATACTGTGATGCTTGTTCTAAACATTTATCCCATTCTTCATCTGTAGCTATTAAATTTCTTGCTTTACAAACTTCATAATAACTTGAATATCTTATTCCATTATATGATTTTAAATATTCATATGATATAGCTCCTTTAACATGTAACAATAATAATCGGAGAAGTAACTTTTCTTTTTGTTTAGGATTTACTAAAATCCTACTTAAAACTGGTTTCGTATATCGTTTACGTTTATTCCATTTTTTTACATTTTTATCAAATACATAATGTGTCGGAATTTCTGAATTTAAATAATTCCGAGCTTCTACATCCATTTGATTCAGTTCAAACCAAGCCGTAAGTTCTGTTCCAACATTCCTATTGAGTACGTTCATTTCTTGATTCTTTACATAATAAATTTGTTCTTGATCTTTATCATAAACAGGCATTTTATTAATGGTATGTGACAACTCACTCATATTATATTGTAATGAACGATGCATTGTTTCTGGAGGACAAACATATCTTGTATTAATATATTGTTTGATTTCATCATACGGTATTTCATGTTCGTCGCATTCATTATTGTTTTCATTATTACTAATTTCTTCTTTATTTAACTTCATTTCAATAAAAGCGCAGTCATATTCTAAATAACAGTATTAATCAAATATTTTATACACATAACAGTTTAACAAACTTCAAAATTTATGTGACTATTATTTTTTAATAGTAATTATGGATTGTAATGTATAACGAATCTGTTATCTGCACACTTTTTCGAAGAATAATAATTTTTTCTGTTGTCGTTTCTTCTTTTATATAAAGGATAACCAGTGTTAGTTACGGTATTTTCAGTAAATTTTTTTGGAAATTTTTACACAGATATACATATTGATGTATATATCTAGGAACACCCACCGCCCGCTTGGCAGCAGCACGAGGGAGTAAATCAGTAACTCTAGTGCGATCCAGCAAAAAGTATTGTAGATCACCTTTTAAAAAGATAAGTAATGCAAATAACAACAAATTAAATTAGCTCGTAGTAATCTTTTAATGAATAAATATCTTATTCTTATATTATATTAAGCGGCGACCGTGTCCGGTGTCCCGTGTCTGGTGTCCCGTGTCCCGTGTGACATCTTCTTTTACAATTACTTTATCCTTTCTTTAAGGATAACGTTTTGTCTGCACCCACATATTTGTATGTACACCTAGTGCACCGTCTCGAGGATGATTTACCGTCATCCTGGAGGCCACCCTGACACCTGGACATCTTCTCCGGGGAATTTTTAGTTTTTTAAGGAAATATTAATCTGTACTTAGAGAGTATAATCGAGAATGATTTCCCGTCATCCTGGAGATGATATATAATCAGAATGTTTCTGTATGTTAGTTGTTTTGCGTCTCATCCCAGGTTTTTTAATTGGACTCTTCAGTAAGACAAAAAATTATTGAAGAAAAAGTCATTACAGAAAGTGAATATTAGAATTTAAACTATTAAAAAATAATATTTGACAATTTTCCTTCTGTCGAACTCTGTCTTAGACGCAGCACAACTTTTAAACAAACATTATTTCGTTAAAGTAAAAACAATCATATTATACATTTCTTTGCCGCTAATGATGTAGAATTAGAGCGCATATTTATTTGATGCCGATGATATGCAATCACAGCGCATATTTATTTGCAGCCGCTGATATGCAATCACAGCGCATATTTATTTGTAGCCGTTGGTATGCAATCACAGCGCATATTTATTTGCAGCCGATGATTTAGAATCACAGCGCATATTTGTTTGATAAATGTTTTAATGTAAAATTTCTTGATCCACTATGTTTTTAGGGTATAAAATTTTTTCATCATCTTTTCATGCTCATTTATGAAGTACAATTTTTAAATCAGATTTTGACGTAACCCTTGAAAATGCAACGTACAATTGTCCATGGCTGAAAACTGAATTTGGTAAGTATACTCCAACTTTGTTAAATATTTGACTTTGCGATTTATTAATGGTCATAGCATATCCTAATCTTAATTGCAATTGTCTTCGCTTTAATATAAATGGCAATTCTACGTTAAATGATGTTAAATCATTACGTGGTATTACTGTAATAGTTCCAGATTTGTAACCACTAATTATTTCGACACTGTAACATCGCCGTGAATTTTCAGAAAATTTATAAATTTCTTTTCCTCTCACGATGCGCCCTCGAGTCTCGGATGATTAGGCTATTTGCACAGCTGTCCCTACTCGTCGTATTGAGAGGCCCGGAAAAGAGCAATAAACCAAACGATCCCGAGGAAAGTGCATTATTTACTTTTCCCAGGATCCATCAGCCACAAGAATGAATAACTCGATACCGCTCGAGTTGCCGACCGTCTTATTACGTTTCTTGGTTCTCTCTATCTCACAATCCGTCGCATCGTTACGGTGCAATTGGGGTAATATATAGATTACACTAATTGCATAGTACCGGACTGCGAGGACCACGCTGGGTCTGGTGAGATAAAGATCTCCGCCAACCCAAGTGTGCATTCACGCATCTGCATGCATAATGATAGAGATGGAGACGAGAAAGAAACGCGCTGTGGACGTTTACCTACATAATAAAAGGTGCACTCCGTATGTATTAATTATAAGTTATATATGTCTTCTATTACAATAATTTACTATTTGTATCACTATTGTGAATCTTAATTATTTCTAGAACAAAAAAAAATATTTAAAAGAGAAAAATGAATATAAAAATACAATCAGTAGGTTTAAATAAATATACGCTCAAAAATTAGAATAAAAACCGAACGCAATGCGTGAAAGAGACCAGCAAAAGAGATTGAGGAAAATTTCGACCGAAAAAGGTACTCCCGGAGCCATTTGTACAAAAGGGCTCCAACCAATCGTCGCTCTCCCTGGCTCGTCTCTTTCCCCCGCGGGCCTAGAAGATAAGCCTCCTCGTTATCATTGGAAAGATTAGGAGGACGGAGTTTTTCCGAATGCTCTGATAAGAACACTCCCTTCTCTTAAAATTTCTGGGAGTGCTCAAGGGGCAGGGCTTGCGTTGCCCTTTAAAACGGCCCATTAGCCCTCCACGAGTTAGTTGCTTCCTGGCCTCTGCTTCAGTGAAAGCCTTTTTCCTGTATTTTTCTTTGCACTTTTAAAATAAAAAGCATTCAGCTAAAAATTATAACTAAAACCTCGTGTTTGAATTTTTCTTTTGAAATTTTTCGATCCTGAAATTTCCTATCTTGCGGGGGTGATTTGTGCTGAATCGTGGTGTGGAAATTATACTCATCCACGCCTCAATACCGACATCCCACCCATCAACCCCCCGAGAGAGAGATAGAGAGAGAGAGGGACGTCCAAATAAGCAACAACAAAACAAATCCAAGGAAAAAAAAGTAAGAAAAAATTAAACTTCTAATTCTACGGTAATTTCATTTACTTCAAGGGCAACTAGCCCTCGCGTTTCGACTCTTCTTACCTCGTACGCGATAGGACCCGGTGCCGGCGGGTCAGTTAAGGCAAACGTCGTCGCGTAAACCGAATTTTTAATAAAGTAGATGATCTAACAGAACGTCTGGTTTCGTACCGTTCCCTTCTGATAGATACGTACTACTAAAAATAGAATCCCCGGTCGGTCGGAATTAAAAATAAATTTAAACGTGAGAAGAACCTTCTGGCGAAAGCCGTTTGGTTTTTCCCGTTTAAGTTTCAAGAAAACCTATTCGAACATTATTCGTTCCATACAGATCCGCGATACTTTACCAATAATTTTAGCGATGTGTATTCATTTCCTCGTTTTCTTCTAATGCTGCCCAACTTCCCGTATTAGCCAACCCCGAGCTATTATCTCGCGATAGGCTCAAAATCTTGGCAAAGTTGAGAACGCAACGAGCTTCTGACTTTTTTATTTAAAAAAAAAACCGTCACGTAAAATATTAAAAAATAATGGATACGTATTTTTTCTTTTTTCAATCAACCAATTATTAACAAAGCTACAGCACATTGAAAATTTTGTGACGTCACGATACATACCTATATAGATGTACTAATGGCCATACCGAAACTCACATCGTGACGTCACGAGATGTTTCAATGCGCTGTATCGTTGTAAATAATTGTTTAATTGCAAAAAGAAAAAAACCGTATCAATTATTTTTCAATATTCTTCGTGGCGGACCTCATAGATTTTTTCATATAAATAACATATTATCTCGAGTTGCAACAAAAAAGATTAAACTTTATACTAACATAATTAACATATTATTATTAACATTATTTAACTTACATTAAAGGATTAATCTATTTTTACAAATTTTAGTCATTAAAAGCTTTTTTAAAACTATTTATTCATTGCAAAGAATTCATTCTTACATTTGAGCTTAAATAATTTGATGAAAACAAAAAAAATTTATTAGGGAAGTAGTCATTCCTACTATTTTCGGGTATGATTTTCAATTAATAATTAACGAATTAAAGTAAATAGTTCGTGTTTTTAAGCGTATTTTTTTTCAATCCGAATTTGGAGTGAGAAGAAATTTTATTCTTACTGTTTCAAATATGCATAGAAGTGCACAAAATATCAGAGCTTTTCAAACTGGTCAAACTTTTTTTGTCTGATTTCTTTTTAACAAAATGGTGGCGGTTTTTGTGAAACAGCGTGGTCTTAAATTTCAAGATTCTTTTTCTCGAGAAATATGATCTTAATGAAAAAATGTTGAAGAATAAAAAGTACTTAAAATTACTCAAAGAATATTCATGAATTTTTTTTCGAAAAGTTTAGAGCAAATTTTTAATTCTTCAAACAATTTTTATTATTTCTAATGAGAAATAATAAGTTATTATTTCTCATGTGAGGTTATATACTTGGAGGGAATATTGGAAAACAAAAAAATTCCTGTGTGTGTCTAATATTTTCTATCGGCCTCATTCTTTGTGTTTATTAACAAACTAGGCAAATAGCTGGAATATCTATTAAGTTTAGACCAGCAATTGGAATAGACCAAGCGTAACTTTTTGATTTTTGCATTATTTCTTATCTTAATATAATTAGTCATTTAGTAATATATTGCAAAACAAAAAATAGCTGGCATATCTATGAATTAAGTTTAGACCAGCAATTGGATTTTGTATATTTCTTACCATAATAATTAAAGTATAATGTCACATGCTAAACATGCATACGTATATCTTTGCATGTTTCTTTATGCATAATATAAATTTAAGTCATTAAGTTACTCTTATTTTATAACTTTACGTATAATTAGAAATTAAATAGTATTAAAATTTTTCTTTAAAGATCTCAGAATTTATTTGTTGAAAGAATAATCAAAAATTTGGGTTTAGCACCTTTTACATATTTTTTTATTAATTTTCATTATGATTTTCTTGGTTTGCTACCTCAGCCTCTTCTTCAACTTCGTGCGTTGCCACCCTATTTAGCCATTGAGACCTGCGGGTCATTTCCTTTAGTTTTACTTTGTTATAAATCGTACATAATATAATGGACGATTTTGTGAACTGATTCTTTGTTAAAATGTTCTCTTTTATTTTTCAGGTTTTATTGAAAGGCATACAACTATCAGGTTATAAAGAATTTTCTTGTAATGTGACAAGCTAGTGAAAGTGTTGCATTTTCATCGTTTAAGTATCGAAGAAAGTTTTTACAGAATTTCTATTAGGAGGTTACGCAACTGTCATGTTATAAAGGGAAGAAATTCCTGTTTTCTAATTATTAAGTTCAGAATTATAAGTTCAGAAGACAAGTGATTTAGAAGTTCTTCCCAATTTTGAGAGAGCAAGTGCACTCAGTTTTCAGACGTAACGAGTATTTTCCCAAGGGAAATGCATGTTTTGCTTTGTAAAAGGTAACGAGAATTTATGAGTTGTCAAGTCTGTCACTCAGAGCGATAGTATGAGAATTTTTAAGTCGAAACGGCTTAGCAAAATAGTTACATACTTGACAATTTAGATTCTAAAGCCATGAAATCAATGGTGTAAGTATATCTACATGAAAATCAAAAATATAAGTTCTTGGATCGAGTGAATTGTATGCAAATTTCAGTCTTCTAGCTATAACATATTTTAAATGACGCGAAGACCGAAATATGCAAAATGCAGCTTTCGCAGCTTGTGGATAATAACTTATTTCAATTATATTCTTTACACTCATTTAATATCTATCATAGGTAGAGGGCTGAAATTTTATACATAAGTTTGTTTTAACATATTAAAACAATACCTGTAATTAAGTTTATCTAAAAACTTCTAATTTTGATTTTCATATTGTTACCTAACTGAAAATTTAAACACTAAAGGCATGAAGTCAACAGTGTAAGTATTTATGAAAAAGTCAAAATCAGTTCTTATAAAGATAAGTGTATGTATTATTTTGAATCTCTTATAAGTAAATAATAAACACAAGTTTTTACATTTTATTTTTTTACATATACTTCTTTTTTTATAAATATTATTCAAAAAATAATATGGATTAAAAATATATGAAGGATACGATGTAAATTTGTATCATAGCGCTACCGCGCCCCTTCATAAATACTACAATCCTACATCATACATGTTATGTGTCAATAGTATACATAACGTTTAAATGCTTTCAAGAAAGCAGTTATCAATTAATTAATTTGCAATAATTTTATATACGTACAGACTTCTTTTACTGTATATTTGTGATAAAAATAATTATGGAACTTAGCATAAAATTTAGTGTCAAAAAAAGAAAAAAAATGCCCTGTTCTATTTATCTCTAGGGCTGCGTGGAAAAGATAGATATTTCTTTTTGAATAATAATGATTCAAAAAATATCTATTTGCTCTACAGATGGTGTCGAAAAAATAATTATTATTATAATAATACATAAGATTATGTACATTAATTTTTTAAATTTATAAAATATTGAATTGATTTTAACTATTCTTTATAATTTAGGTATTATATACCTTTTAAAAGTAGCGAAATCTTCCCTCCCCCCTCCAAAAAAAACCTTTTCGAGGTAAAAGGCTGGCAAGTATAAGGTCATTTCATCGTGTAAAAATTAAAGATCAATTTTTTAACACTTGATAACCTTAATGTACCAAAAACCAAAATTTCATTTTAAGTGCTTTATTATTGACGGTTATTTCATTATGTAAATTAAAATCAAACTTACGATAACAACGTAGAGAATATTTTAGTGGGTTTATTGTATACGGTTATTAATTTTGTCCTTCCTACATGACGAAAGCAAATGTATTTATAAGTATAAATGATTTTATAAGAAATGTATTTATAAGATAAATGAATCTAATCATCTCTTCGAGCAACTTGGTATTTATTACATCGTACACTAATTATGTTATCGAGCCGAAGGCGAGGGTGGCAAAAGCGAGATATGGGCTGTCCGAATTTACTCCCGTGGTGCGTAAGAATGTCGCTTCTATGATTGGTATAATTGAAGCTTTCAATAATACCGAGTTTGCGCCACGTTCTGCGCATGTTTCTGATCAGTCACGCGAAGCTTCATTTACCGAAAGAATGGTCACCTAACCTCCTACGGTAAATACAGCTTCAGCGTAATCGGTCGCCAAACGTCAGCTGGGATGCGCAGAACGGGGCTTCAGTCGCAATTATTCAAAGTTTCAATTGTATCCGACTGTACCTTTTCATAGGCTATCTACCTTTTTACATGCTACAATTTGGTCGAGTGTTTATATGAATACATTTATTTTTATATTTTTCTCCCACTTAAACAGTTATTTATTTATTTATAACCGATTGCTTTTTATAAAAACTTGCCAATTTATTTATTGACTTCATAACTTTCTTTTGGTAAAAATAAAATGGCAATTTATGTACAATCGAAGGTATACAGAAGTAACACTAAAGAAAGGGTAGTCTGTCCAACAGACTCTTGACCCGAACATGTGTACGCGTTCATATTTTCACAGATAGTTGAGAGTTTTGGATTATTCAGCTAAATGTATAAGCATCATGTCCTTTCAGTGTTTGTGATTCACTCATTTACGAGGTAAAAAAGACATACATCCTAACATCATTATTTTTGAACTGATTATAAACACCTTTTTCTTCACACTGTGCCGAAAGTACTACTTTCGCTCCCGGGCGATAGAAGCGACATTATTACGCACCACGGGAGTAAATTCGGACAGCCCATATCTCGCTTTTGCCACCCTCGCCTTCGGCTCGATGTCATAATTAGTGCAAGATGTAATAAATACCAAGTTGCTCGAAGAGATGATTAGATTAATTTATCTTATAAATACATTTATACTTATAAATACATTTCTTATAAATTCATTTATACTTATAAATACATTTCATATCAACATGTAGGAAGGAAAAAATTAATAACCGTATACAATAAACCCGCTAGAATATTCTCTACGTTGTTATCGTAAGTTTGATTTTAATTTACATAATGAAATAACCGTATTATGAATTTACCTTAAGCCGCTCTCTTGCAGAATCAAGGATGTTTTGCACGTTCTCTTGTAAGTGTTTTGAAATATCCGGATCTTCCATTCCCGACACGAAGCTAGTCCTATTTATACGGTGCGTGTCTTGCTGAAAGAACTTAAAAATCTGTACATCTGGACCTGCAGATGCACGCTTTATGCATTGCTTAAAAGCTGCTTTCAGCGTTAGTTCGTAATTATGGTGTCGGCAAGCACAATGTAAAAATTTGCGTCCTAATTCTTGTTCAATTAGAACGCAAGCTCCACCTTTCGCACTAGTATTGGACGCTGTCGTGTCGAAAACTAGACCGCATACTTCATCTGCGGTCTCCCACTTATGCAGAAGATTCACCACAGCTTTTGCCTGCTCTTCGCCTGTTCCTTTGCTGATTTTGGGAACACCGATCATTTGTTTCGTTCCCTCTCCTGTGACGAAAACAGGAAGTCGCTCTATTTTCCCATACTTATTATCGGGATCCTGAAACTGTTTACCGTCCCAGTGAACTAAAAGTCTTAAGCCGTGGTTGGCGATGAAACCATCTGTAGTATCCTTAGCGAGTTTGAGACGGTGACGTAGTCAAGCTTGGCGCATGGACTCAGGTCCACATACAATACTATAACTCACGTACAGATCGTCGACATCCATCCCCAGACTGTGAGCCATAGCCACATAAATGCGGGTAGCATGACGGTTGTTGATCTCCGTGCGATCAAGCGTAAGGATTAGATCGGCGGTGATAATTTTCCTTTTTTTAGGATGGGAAGAGCACTCAGTAATGGAAATATCCTCGTCCTCTGCATCGTCTAATTCGGAATCAAATGCTCTATTTACAGATTCTACATCATCTTCTGGAAACATGCAGTCCATTAAAGAAAAGCCACTCGTCGTCTGATCCTTGTCGATTGATACAGCAGCCTCTGGAAGAAAAATTTAAATCATTTATAAATACACTAAGCAATATCAATTAAAAACTTTACATCTCAAAACTGAAAATCAAACTTCAAAACGTAACGCCTGGAAAAAAGGCCATAAATCAGTCAATATTAACAATATTTTGTTCTTTCTTTTTTTAATTTGGGGTAGAGCGAGAAAAATTAAAGTTAGTTCAATTGGTAACTTCCTATCTACTTTAATTTATTTGCAAGTTGATAAAAATCGCGAAAATCATTGAATTTTTTCAATTTGCAAATAAACTAATATAGATAGTATGATACCAGTGGGACTAGAGTTATTTTCTACTCGCTCTAGCCCAAATTAAAAAAAAGACAAAAAGTTGTTAATATTGACTGATTTATGGCCTTTTTTCCAGGCGCTACGTTTTTAAGTTTGATTTTCAGTTTCGGACACTTGGGTCTGAAAACGGAAAATCATAGTTCTATCTACTTCGATTTCTGATTGATCGAAAAACAAGAAAAAATACTAAATTTCGCAAAAGGTATTCAAATTCATACTTTTTTCTTACCTTCTCGAGTTTGTTCTTTGTCTGTAGATCGGCAGTATCTACTACAACTTTCATGTTTCCGATTCTATCTTGTTGTTGGGCTTGCAAAAAATCATAAGCATCCTTGTCGTCCATTTCTTCTACTTTACGGACGTTAGAAATATTGAACAATTTGTCTAATTTGCAGGTAAAATTGCTCTGCTTAATAGACTGCGCTATAGTTTTCCGTTTGAGATTTTTCATCACTAACTGATACTGGCGGTATAGTTTTTCCAAAACTTTTATGCAATCACTAGTTTACGTTATAGGAATCCCAGCACATTCCCAAAACAAAACTACTTTCTTAATAGTCACAGTAGCAGATGTTCTATGAGGCTTGTTGCAATTTCTTGATTGGTAATAATAGCACTCCAAAACTTCTCGAACTGACGGTAATTGCGATCCTCGGAGCTCTTCCTGCGTGTGGCCTATCAACGCGATTTTGGTTTTTGCCCGCGAATCTGGTATCTTGATTTTGAAACTTTGAAAGCACTTTATTTCTAGTAAACTTGAAATAACTTTCGAAGTAAAGTGATGCGTTGGATGTACGAGTGCAATGCTTCACCGTTGAAAGTCAAATGAGCCAAAAGCGACTCTGCAAACCTCATGCCCTTGCATTTCTTGTACTGTTTTTACCTATGCCGAAAAATAGATATGGCTATAACTCTGAGAATTTATTCTGGAGGTTACCTCTGATTACTCTGAATTTTTTCAGATTTTTTGCATTGATTATCTTTGAATTACAGTGGGTCAAAGTTGGTAAAAACAGTTTTTTTTTCATTTTTTCCTGATTTTCAAAAATTCATAGCTCCTCAGGGAAGCATTTTTCACTATTGGGACATAGAACATTTATATCTTGAAATTTTCTCAATTTAAAAAAAAAATACTTTTAAAATCATATCTATAGGTTATAACCATCCAACGAATGATTTAATGTTTAACATCAAGTTTTCAAAAGGTTCGCTCGCTGGGATCGAAACCCAAAATATGTGAAAAAGTACCTTAAAATAATACAATAACATGTGCCAAAGCTCAAAATTTCTGAATTTTTTTTACTAGTCCATTCCTGTTTCTACAAATAATTATATTTGCCAAAATAGCTGAAAATCAATGAAAATCCGTTGTGGTGTCTACTATTATAATAGGCGTATGGACTCAATTCATCATAAACATTTATTTAGGCTAAATTCTCTTATAATTTTAGAAATTACAATATTATCTGAC
The DNA here is from genome assembly GCA_018906965.1 of Philotrypesis tridentata. Lineage (NCBI taxonomy): Eukaryota > Metazoa > Arthropoda > Insecta > Hymenoptera > Pteromalidae > Philotrypesis > Philotrypesis tridentata. The sequence goes on along the minus strand of JACCIB010000150.1, from coordinate 80,228 downwards.
TTAAAGTAACATTAAAATATTAGATTATTTAATCAAAATAACTGAAAACGATCAAAATCCCTTTTGGCATCTATTATTACAATAGACGCATCGACTCAATTCACTATGAACATTTGTTTAGGCTAAACTTTCTTATAATTCAAGAAATTACCTGACTTACAATGACATTAAAATATTAGATTATTTAATCAAAATAGCTGAAAACGATCAAAATCCCTTTTGGCATCTATTATTACAATAGGCGCATAGACTCAATTCATTATGAACATTTATTTAGGCTAAATTCTCTTATAATCCATCCGGCCAGTCGATCTCACAGAGAATCACATATATATATATATATATATATATATACACACACACACACACACATAATTATTTATTCGTTATACCATAAACTTTAAGTTTGCGTTTATAATAACTATTCAGTACAACTATATACAATTTCATTTTAAATTCCACATGTAAAGTAGCATACTTCCAGTACATTACTAATTTTAAAAAATGTTTGTATTTTCTTAAATTATAGTCAATGTGGCACTTATAATATCTACATCTACTCTACATAATATCAATTTTCATGACATTTTTGACTAACTCCTTCAATTATTTTCCAATTTTGTATCTATTACCAATTAAAAAGTGTTACTTTTTTCCACTTATGGATAGATATTGAAATTATTTTTCATTTGAGTGGTAAAAGTATGTGATTAATAACATTTTTTTAGTACTTTTTTACGTTGGAAAAAATTACCAGTTTCCGTCCGTCCGTTCGTCCGTCCTGATGATATCGTTTATGAAAAAAAATATAATTAATGATATTTTAGGAGATTTTGGGTTGATAATTGTGTCGGGCACTGGTCCAGGAATCTTTTACCGAATGTCATCTTGAGATGGGGTCCAGATAAAAGGGATGCTGCGAGGGATGTATGTATATATATACATGTATATGTGGTATATTTGGAGATTTCGGGTGAGTAGTTATGGTGGGGAATGACCTAGGATTTTTTACAGAATGTCATCATGAGATGGGGTCCAGATAAAAGGGATGCTGTGAGATATGATATATATGTATATACATATTGTAACGTGGTGAAATTTCACAACGTGACACGTGCCGTCGGAAGTCGCCAGGGCAGAGCGTCCCAAGGTTGTATGAATGGATAGGGAATGAATGTAACTAATACTCGTCTGTTTTGGCGAGGAAAACAGCACGAGTCCGGGAAGCGAGCATGAGGAGCAGAGAGGACGACAGCAGTTGCCAACCTGAGCGAAGAGAGAGGAAGGCGGCGAAGGAAGACAGCCGGACTGATGTCGAGGCAGCAGGGGCTCTCCACATGGCAGGGCGCTCAGGTAACGGCACGCGCGCCGTAAAGCGATAGGGCGTAGGCGGCGTAGCCCTGGTGAGGCGCATCTACGTGGAGTCTCGCGCAGGACCAGCGCGATGGTGCAGCACTCGCAGAGCGTTGGAGACAAAAACTACAGCGTATCGCGTTCGCACTGCGGCATTGAGGCAGTGCGGGTTTCATGTTTGTAATAATTGGGGATATCTCTGATTGTTGCGGATATCTGAAATGCGGAAAGGATGCCTACTGCCTCGAGAATTTGTAATTCGCGCGCGCTATCTCGGAAACCGAGTACGAAGCGGATATCTCTGCGCAGGCGCGGCCGTCGGAAGATCGGCGCCCGCGCTGGTTACGACGCGAGCGAGGGGGCCGTTGGGCCGCCGCGATCCGACCAATGAGCGGGCGCGCTACTCGGCCGCGCCAGAGCAAGTGGCTCGGTGAGCGTGCGGCGCGCGAGCGACCGGCACTCTCCTGCCCTGGCTGACTCTGAGCGGACACGACCGAGCTTTTGGAAGGACAACCCTTCGTGCTTTTCTTTGTGTGACTGGGATTACTGGCGAGGCTATCTGCAGCGTTCCTGGACGACGTAAGAATTGCGTTAAGGTCAGTGGTGTCTCCTTTGGCTTTCTGTTTCCCGCGGGCGCAGTTGTTCCACGTCGCGAGCGTGTCTTCGGGATATCTGCTTCAGTACTCACTCACGGAGTAGTTTTACGTAGTTGCGTGTCTGTCTCCAGTGCGGGAGGAAAATTTCGGTTAATTGTAGGAATAGTTCGGGACCCGGATCTGCTGCATAATTCGCGGGTCGCAGGCAGATCCCGGTTGTGGCGACGCACGAATGCGGCGGTCGTACATAGGTAGATTGTAAGGATAGGTCGGGAGCCCGGATCTGCTGTGTAAGTCGCAGGGCGCAGGCAGACCCCGGCTGCGGCGACGCGCGAATGTGGCGGTCGACCTTGGGAAGAGAGGGTGCCTGCGCGCGAGTGTTGTCTCCCGGTTACCTGTTGAACTTAGAGTAAGAAAAGGCGAGCGCGCCAGCGGAAGGCGAGGCGGTCGAAGCCCTTGTGAGGTGTTATAGTGTATGGCGGATAAAGAGTGTCATTTCGTTATTAAGTCTGTGATTAAAGAACCCCTTTTATCTGAGCCGTTGTGTCGTGATTTTCCGGACCACCCCCTCTCCCTGGCCGCTGCTGCGGGGCTGAGCAAGCTGAGGCAAACCCTCGTGCTCGTGAGCCTGTTCATAAGGAGTCGCGAGACTCTGGTACTCGCGGGGTACCTGGCGCCAACGGGAATTCGTAGGTAAGGCTCGAAAGGAGGCGAGGAAGAGTGACGGGATTGCTGCTCCCTGGATGGTGCATGGTAAGAGAGAGAGAGAGAGATAAAGAGGAGTACGGGGCACGCCGTAGGAGGGAGCAAGCCTCCACCGTTACAATATATACATTAGGGTGCCACAGTTCATAGGCGCTAAAAAAAATTGATACGGAACCGGTCTCACTGACTTCTCTAGAGCTCAAGAAGGCCAGCGCACTTTGAATTTTTTTGATTGAGCGATTTGTTGCCCTTGCTCATCCACTATAAAATTTCGGTAAATTGTATGACCTAGTGCAGTGAAGTAGCTGAAAAACTTAATGGAAAGTCAAGCAGAACAATAAGCACCATTTCCAGTGATTATCCCAGTCCGGGCAAATTTATGACAGGGTCAACTTTTTCTATTTCGACAGCATCTGTCTCGACCCCTCCGAGTTTTTGGGTTTTCTGCAGGTATAGGATTTCCCTCGGCTCACCAACACATCTGTAGGCCTGAACTGGGCGCGCGCTTTCCTCTCTCTCTCTCTCTCTCTCTCTCTCTCTCTCTCTCTCTCTCTCTCTCTCTCTCTCTCACTCTCTCTCTCTCTCTCTCTCCCTCTCTCCCACTCTCTCTCTCTCTCTCTCTCTCTCTCTCTCTCTTATTCATTTTACTTTCTACGAGCATTTACAACTACAATATTTGTATGCACCAAATGCATGCGCGGTTCATATTTCTGCTAATTTTCGGCGCAGGGAAGCGACCGAGAAGAGATCCGACCTTGGAGTAGACTTAACGCGTGATTTATTCTCTAATCTTTGGCCTCTCTTAGCCTAGAGATTACTAGACCTCTACTCGGCCATAGCTTTCTCGCTATATTATTTGTACGCGAAGGCGCGTACATCACTTTCGACTTAGGTAAACTGTGCGAAAAGCGTTGACTGATGCAGAATTCTAAACGTCAGTTTGCTTTCGGCAGTTGCATGCGACACTTCGTTCCTGTCAGAGTATACTTGTGAAATCCGCAATGCCAGATTCACGGGCACAAACCGAAATCGCCTTAGTCGGGCACATACAAAAAGAACTTCGCGGTTCAAAATTACCGTCAAACCGAGAAGTTTTACAGTGTTGCTACTATTAAATAAGAAATTGTAATCAGTCTCATCGGTATTCTGCAGCTGAAACTATTAAAAAAGTGCTCGTTTTTTGGGAAGAAGCAGGCATCCCTACGATTCAAAACTGTGTGTGCATCAATAGATTAGAAAAATTAGTTCGTGAGCATCAATTGGTGAAGAAAAATATGTTTCGCAAAGGCTCTATAGCACAGTCTGTAAGACAAATCGACTTTCTGAGTAAGATGGACCAATTGTTTGACATTGCCCATCTAACTCAAACAGAAAATTTGAAAGACAGAGAAGCTGTTGCCTTTTTGAATGCACAACGAGACAATAGAAGTGGGAATCTCAAGCGTGTTATTGACACCGCATTGCTGCAGGAACCCTTAGTAGAATGTGAAGAAATTCAAACAAGTAAGTCAATAATAAAAAATAGTATATTAATTTTAAATTCACAATATATATCCTGATGGCTGGTAAATATTGTTTTTGCATTCGACCAAAGTTTTAACTTTGGTCGAAACGTCAAAAATATCCAATACGCGAATTCAAATAGCGATTGCACTTAAATAAACGAAACTGCAAAGCTCTTTTTCTGCGCAAATTAAGTACCTGTTAATAACAACATTTAACCAAAATTTTAACTTTAAATATTAAATAGCAAAAGACGCACGAATTTTTAAAAAATTGCATTTTTCCGTTCTCTCGCCGCTGCTAAGATCTGAGATACAAAGTTTGTACTTTTTGAAAAATCGTGACTCGTTTGTTTATCAACTTTTAAAGCTCAAACTTCGGTCGAATATTTAAACGAGTAAATACTTTGAGTGTGCAAAAAGAGAGACTTCTATGTCCAATAGTTTTTACGCTATTGCTATTTGAACGTTTATGTACAGTACGTGAGAAACGTCAAAAATATCCAATACGCGAATTCAAATAGCGATTGCACTTAAATAAACCAAACTGCAAAGCTCTTTTTCTGCGCAAATTAAGTACCTGTTAATAACAACATTTAACCAAAATTTTAACTTTAAATATTAAATAGCAAAAGACGCACGAATTTTTAAAAAATTGCATTTTTCCGTTCTCTCGCCGCTGCTAAGATCTGAGATACAAAGTTTGTATTTTTTGAAAAATCGTGACTCGTTTGTTTATCAACTTTTAAAGCTCAAACTCCGGTCGAATATTTCAACAAGTAAATCCTTTGTGTGTGCAAAAAGAGAGATTTCTAGGTCCAATAGCTTTTACGCTATTGCTATTTGAACTTTTATGTACAGTACGTGAGAAACGTCAAAAATATCCAATACGCGAATTCAAATAGCGATTGCACTTAAATAAACCAAACTGCAAAGCTCTTTTTCTGCGCAAATTAAGTACCTGTTAATAACAACATTTAACCAAAATTTTAACTTTAAATGTTAAATAGCAAAAGACGCACGAATTTTTAAAAAATTGCATTTTTCCGTTCTCTCGCTGCTGCTAAGATCTGAGATACAAAGTTTGTACTTTTTGAAAAATCGTAACTCGTTTGTTTATCAACTTTTAAAGCTCAAACTTCGGTCGAATATTTAATCAAATAAATACTTTGAGTGTGCAAAAAGAGCGATTTCTAGGTCCAATAGTTTTTACGCTATTGCTATTTGAACGTTTATGTACAGTACGTCAAGACTTTTCGGAAACGATCTTGAAATTAGAGGTGTCGCAACTACTCTTTGTTTATTATATATTTTACTTTTCAGAAACTGTTACGTCAAGTGCCGCTGATCATCAGAATAATTTCCATGTAATGGATTACTTGCTCCCAGAGGATGACCTGGCCAGTCTAAATGCCGCCTTCGATCAAAACTCAGATGACGAGAAGGACACTGAATTCTGCATTAATGAACGTTCTTCTGAATTTAAAAGGAGAAGAGTTATTACTGCAGATGTAACTAGTGCTCTTGATCGCGCTAGAGTAAGCGATCGAAGTGCTGCGAGAATTTTAGCAGCTTTTGCACACAGCGTTGGAATCGAAATTGACGAATTGCATTTGAGTCGCGAATCTATTCGTCAATCTCGATTGCGGCAGCGAATAAAAGTTGCTAAAACTATAAAGGAGGCTTTTACATCGAGTCACGCCTCGAGGCTATTCGTCCACTGGGATGGAAAGCAATTTGATGATCCGGACGACAAAAATAAGAAGATCGACCGACTCCCTGTGGTTATCACTGGAGAGGGTGAAAGCCAATTGATCGGCATTCCCAAGATCTCTCGAGGAACGGGAGAGGAGCAAGCGAAAGCCGTGGTGGAGTTGCTCATCGAATGGGAAATCGAAGACGACGTCTGCGGAATGGTTTTCGATACGACGGCTTCGAACACAGGACCCTCGAGCGGAGCGTGCGTCCTGATAGAAAGTAAATTAGGGCGTAATCTCTTGCATTTTGCTTGTAGACATCATGTCTACGAGCTCATGCTGAGAGCTGCGTTCGAACAGTCGTTGAACTGTGCAACTGCAGGCCCTGAAGTGCAAATGTTTAAACGCTTCCAAAAAGCGTGGCCGGAGCTCGATCGGAAAACGTTTGCACCAGGTCTGCAGGACGATTTTATTTATGCACAGATCAAAGATGAGGTCGCAGATATCCTTTTGTACGCGGAGCGTCAGCTTAAGGTAACATCATTATTTATATTATTTAATAATGCATATTTTACGTAATAAATTATTTTCTTAATTATTTTAATTATTTTTTAGGAATCATTTGTAAGGGATGATTACAAGGAATTCCTTGAGCTTATCGTCGTATTTCTTGGAGGACGGAACTCAGCCGATGTGACGTTCAAAACGCTTGGACCGATTCACCATGCGCGGTGGATGTCCAAGGCTATTTATTCCTTCAAGATTTTTTTATTTAGGGAATAATTCCATTTAACAGGAAGTGAAAAGACCGGCTTGCGAGACGTTTGTTTATTTATTTGCTTAGCCTATCAAAAGGTTTGGTTTTCAGCAAATATTCCTGAGGCAGCTTCGAGACTTGACTTGGAATTTTTAAAAAATGTCCAGAATTTCAGCAAAATAAACAGCGCTATTTCGCAAGCCGTGTTAAAAAAGATGAGTTCTCACTTGTGGTACCTAGGTGAGGAATTAGTTGCATTGGCACTCTTTGATGACTTATTGTCAAAAGAGTCTAAAGTATTGTTATGCAATGCAATTAATTCCTCACCTAAGAAAGCAAGCAAGAGCTTAACTAAAGCTGATCCTGGCTCACTACTAGCAATAAATCATCTAAGTCTAGATCAATTTGCTAGTAGTGAAACAGTACAGTTTTTTAATAAACTAAAGTTAAGTTCCGAATTTCTTAAGGTCGACCCCGATTTGTGGGAACAACGGGACGATTTCAAAGAAGCGAAGCAAATTGTGCTCTCTCTGCAAGTAGTGAATGATCACGCAGAAAGGGGAGTTCAACTTGCTTCGCAATACAACAAATTTTTATCTAAAAATGAGAGTGTGAAGCAAAATATTATGCAGCTTGTAAGTAAGAATAGAAGTATGTTTAAAGATTGCAACAGAGAAACGCTTAAAAAAACAATAAGTGATATTTTATTCAAAAATAATGAATTATAAATCATTTATTTTAATTCTAATTAATTATAACATAATTTTTTTAATTGTTCTATTTTTGTAAGTATAGTATGTTTAAAAAATAGATAGTATGTATTGTATATTATACAATATTGCAGACATTATTTATACAATGTATAAAAATAATGTCTTCAATATTTTCATTAATAATATAAATAAATAATGTTTAATTATTAATTTGTCTTTTATAAATTTTTTTTTCTCGAATACTTTATAATTTTTTTCACAATTTTGGATTTTTCAAAAAGTTACAAAATCGAAATTTCGAAATATGTCCTTAAAAACCTTAAAAAATTGAGAGTATTCTTTGGTAACACCCACCCACCCACACACGCACACATACATACACGCGCACACGCACACTTACTCACTCACACACGTACACTCACGCGAGCGCACGCACACGTACACACATACATACATACAGCGAAAGTCCTGAACGCTGTACAACATATAGCTACAAATCGCAGTATACTGAGAGTAGAGACTGGAGAGTGAAAAGCACACAGTATACAGAAAGGACTAGCCGTGTGGTGATGGCCCACGTAACGGTCGATCGGACCCTATCGTAAACTGCATAGCTTCGAAGCATCTGTGAGCGTATTCCTACCAGATCTGCTTGCCAGACGGCCAGGAAGGATTTCTACTCTGCTACAACCAAACAACACGTGTCGTACTTCTTCAGGCGACATGGGGCAAGGAGCAATCATAGCAGCTTCGAAAAAAAGTTTATAGCTTTCACCCACATTTTCACGTAGAAGGCTTCACTTTAACTTGGCTTTTTATACTGTTATTAACATTTTTTTCCAAATTTTTTTTTCTTATTCATTTTGGCATGCATGTAAGGGTGTTGTGTCAAAATTGCAGCTCTCTAGGAGCAGTGGAAGTGCCTTTAAAATGCTTCCGAAAATCGAGTATTTTCAACAGAAGTTGCACCTGTTAGCTTTCTTAATTATTATTATTTTTCGATCGGACTTTTTCTAATCCATAGTATTTTACCTCAGGACAAAAGTGCAAAAGTCAAATGTCAAAAAAATTCAATATTTAAGAAGTTATAAGGATAATTGTATGATATACGTAATTCCTCATTGGAAATCCAATGAAAATACTAAAATCGATGAGCAAGGGCAACAAATCGCTCAATCAAAAAAATTCAAAGTGCGCTGGCCTTCTTGAGCTCTAGAAAAGTCAGTGAGACCGGTTCCGTATCAATTTTTTTTAACGCCTATGAACTGTGGCACCCTAATATACATATAGTTTTTATATGAAATGGAGTAGTACGTGGGATCACACATGTATTGCCTATGAATAAGTATGCCTATGTACAGTATGTTTTATCTACGGGGTATTATGGGAGTCACGATTTTTTATCAGATTTTGGATTTTGATAGTACCAAAATAGTATGTATGTGCTTCTATGTATTATTTCTGGGGTTTATATAGTTTTATGGCGTAACTCGTAACTTTCGTGCAACTACTCTTCATACGATGATGAATACGTTTATATAAAGCCTTTTTTTATCCATGGGATATTATGGGATTTTTATGGTGGTCGCGATTTTTTATCAGATTTTGGATTTTAATAGCACCAAAATAATGCGTATGTGTTTTTAAGTGTAGTCTATGGGGTTTCTGCAGCTTTACGGTGTTACTCGTATCTTTCGTGCAAGGACTCTTCATACGATGATGAGTACATTTATATAAAACATTTTTTTATCCATGGCGATTTTCTGGGGGACGGATTTATTTTGAGAGTTTGCAATATTTTCATAATGCGCATAACGTGGCATGGTATGTATATAAAAAAAATCCAGATAAAAGGAATGCTGTGAGAGATCTATAAGTATACGCGCATCTGTTGGTATAACGTATGAATATTTCTTGCTGATAACTTACAGTATTTTGGTAGTTCAAATTAAATTCGCTTGCTTTTACATATTTTAATTACAATAAATTGTTGAATAACAATATTAGAAAATAAATCCAAGTCCAAAATAAATCTTATACAATTAATATCAGAGTTTATACCAAATATGGTCAATTATTTATTATAAATAATGTAATTGCAAATACATATACACTAATCCAATCGTACGTTGATAAAGGAGATACAGATTCAATTGATATTATATTATTATTAATTATTATTATAAAATGATGTACGAAATAGAAAAACCAATTTTATCAATTATGTAAGCTGTTTTATAATAATTATAATTATTAAAAAAATAGAACAATTAAAAATAAAAAGAATTTAAGGTTAGTGAAATGCTTCGATACAGCAATAAAACTAAATTTTTTTCATATATGAACAGATATAAATAAATAAATATAAATATAGATAAATTTGTATATGTATGTTTTGTGTCTTAGCGTGTGTGTCACAAATTATTATTTTACTACTTTTATTGCAGTTTTTAATTAAATTGCTCTCTGCATTTAACAGAGTTGATACTGTCATATTTATTATTTGTAATATGCCCGCATTACAATTTATTTAAAATTTACAAGGATAAAGTAATTATATTTTGGCGATTACTCAACCAATTGGATTGTATTATTACAGAAATGATTTTAAAATTGGTATTTGCATATATATATTAGTGTAATTTCTAGTTTACTTTTTTCATTTTTCGTGAATGCAACTGTAGCAATAATATATTGATTTTAAAAGAAACAATGAATAGAATGAAATACGTATAAAAATTTAGAAAAAAATAAAATTGTAATTATAGTTTCGGCGATTATTCAACCAATTGGTTTGTGTTATTGCAGAAATGTTTCTGAAAATTGATATTTGCACATATATTATTGTCATTTCTAGTTTATTTTTGTTATTTTTCGAGTATGAAACTGCAGTGATAATGTTATGTTTTTAAAATAAACAATGAATAGAATTTAATAGGTATAAGAATATAAAAAAATTAAAATGTAATTATACTTTTGGGGATTACTCAATCAATTGGATTGTGTTGTTATAGAAATATTTCCGAAAATACGATATTTTTTGTACATATCTCATTGTCGTTTTCTATTCTTCGTTTTCTATTTTGTTTATTTAACATGGAGTTGCTATTTTTGTACATAGCAGCATCTTCACCTATAAAAATTTTGAGATTTTCTTTTGATTTAGTTCTTGATAAAGCTACATATAATTGTCTGTGGCTAAATACTGGTGAAGAGAATTATAAACCTACTTTATGAAATGACTGACCTTGAGATTTATTTATAGTCATGGCGAAACTTAATCGTATGGGAAATTGTCTTCTTACCATATTAAAAGGTATTTCTTCCAATGATAGAGATAAATCTATACGTTGTATTAATACTATTTTACCAGCATGTTTATTGCTTATAATTTCTCCAATAAGTATATATTTATTATGTCCCTAATTATAATTCTTGTTCCGTTACAAAGGCCGCCATTAATAACTAAATTTCTTAAACAAGAAACAATTACTCTTTTTTTTTAAATTAATTTATGTGGAGGTAGGCTATTAGGTGTTAGTGTATTTAAAAATTCTGTTGTTATGCTTTCATTATCTTGATATACAATTTTATCATCACTATAAAAAATATAAGTTTCTCCATGAATTCGTTCAATAATTTCCTCATTAAGTTTTAATACTTAAGAATTTAAGGGTGCTAATATTACTTTTTCTTGTAGTGTTCCATCATTATGATTAATTTTTTCTCCAAATATTTCTGATATTAAATCATTATTACAAATTAATTCCTCCGGTATTTCCCTTATTTTATTATTTAACTCAAACTTTGTTGCATTTTTCTGTTCACTTACATCAAGAAGCCAACTCTTAAATTTATTGTCTGAATATTTAATTTAAACCACATGCTGTTAATGTAATTTCAATATTTTTATTAATCATTTCGTGTTCTTGTCCTTCTATAAAATAAACATAATTTTCATATTCATCATGAATGTGTAATCCATTAATTGCATACGATTGTTTATATAATTCTAATTCAAAAATGCGACATATAGCTTCTAGTGCACAAACATATCTTGTTGATAAATATTGTGTTATTTCATCAAAACAATATGTATTTACTTGCTCATCATTATTTTCAGCATTTATATTACTTGGATCATTTTGATTATATAGTTTGATCATTTTGTTCATATAGTTCATTAGTTGATTAAATGTACTTTATTTAAACTTTGAGTATAACTAAATTGGTATAAGCGAATCGAATGTTAAATATGTTTTTATATCTTCTGATATTAATTTTATAATAATTACTTGTAAAATTTGAACAAATAATAAACTTTTTATTCTTTAGAATGAAATTTATTGTTACTTAATTTATTATGCAACACCTTATCAGAACTAAAATTTGTAGAAGCGAGCGAAGCGAGCTCATTGGCTAGTTACGAATATTAATTTAAAAATATGACCCAAACCTACATATTATGAATGATTTAACTTACTTTTTATTTTATTTACATAATAATTAAAAACTAAACGAGATTCAAAGCCGAGCGAGCATTAGCGAGCAAGGTAACTCTGGCTAGTTATTTATTAATGTCATTGCAAAACATTGACTTAAAGTGATCAAGTTTCGTTGGAGAAAGTAGGTGAAGCAGTCAATTTTTTTCGGTTCAAGTTGTAAACAGCTTCAAGTTGGCCCCGAGTCCCTAACGCCCAGGGAAACCGGACACATGGTTGTCTACGGCTGTCGGTCCTGGGGTTGCAACACATGGTCGACTACGATCTGCTACTATCCTCGATCATAGCTATCACGACACATAAGTAACTACATTCGCCATTTTTTAATTTTTAATAAATATTATCAAATAATTATAAAACTAATTTTTTCTGTATTTCTGTTTAATATATAAATTAAAATATATTTTTTGATAATATTTATAAGTAGAAAACAATCATTATTTGTTACGAATTCACGCACGTGAACTTGAGCCGAACAAGAAGAACGGGAGAGCGCGCGATCGGAAAACACGCGGGGTATTTAACTGCGCTTCGGACGAGCGCAATCGGAAAAATCACAAGATCGATGTTAATAATTCGTTGGAATATCGCACGGGTGAATGGCTTTCATGCACCAATATAAATGATTATATCGATTATCAAATCTTACCTTGACCGAGTGTAGTTGCTCAGCTGGGCTAGAACGGCAAAGATGATGTATGTGAGGAACGGCTCGGAGTGCGTCAGCGGGTTGGGTCCCAAATCGGAAATCTCGTCCGGATTTTGTAAATCAGCGAAAATAAATCGATTCACGACCGAATACTTCAAATTCTATTTATTTCGAAAGTAACAATGCGCCACTCGGGCTTCTAAAGATAATCATTTAAAATGGCGAAGATTCAAAAATTGGAAGATATAGCTCGAGAAACTAGAGAAAATACGTCGAGTCCGCTCGAAGGCTCAAGACGCTCTGCCGGAGGGCGCGCAATTATGCATGGGAGAGAGCGCGTCACTTTCTCTCCCACTAATTGTTCTTACCTCTCCCCCATCCCTCTGTTCGCTTCATTAGCTACTTCGCTCTCTCTTGACTCGTGAACTTCGGGTGAAGTCCGGCAGCGCATGAGAGGGCGAAGCGCTTTGTTAGCGTTTCGAGGGCTGGAGGAGAAGTACCGCTATCGCTCGTCTTTGTTCGACTTGGCGACAGTTAGGCGCATACTTAGTGCACTTTTCTAATGTCTTTTGCGTTATGAGACGTTGCCGATTTGGTCGTTCGGCATCGGCACATAACATCCTCCCCCCCTTGAAAGGTTTGTCGTTCCGGCAAACGATTGTGTCGCCTGCGGGGCGGTGAGGGGTGGGTTTATTGAGAAATACCCATGGTATTGGGGTGTATTTCAGCCTTTTGATTGTTTCTTATGCCCTTTATGTTAGTTAAAGCTTAAATTTTATCTTAATTTATTGTTAGTGCTTAAAATTAGGGGACGCTTGGGTCAGTGTAAGTGATTTTGCATAATTAAGGAATATTATAAAAATAATGATATTTATTTAATTGATAAGTAATTTGAATATATATCTTACTATATTATATAGTTGTTTTGGGCTGAGGTGGAATTTGCCCCCCCCCCTCCCGCCACCTCATACCCCCCCTCAAAATAACCAAGAAACGTTTCAAAAGTTTGGTTATTTTTACGGTTTCTCCCCCCCCCCTCATCGCCCCCTCACCCCCTCACGAAGCCCCCCCTCTACCCCCCTCACCTTCCCCTCATTCCTTAGAATATTAACATTTATAATAATTTAATAGAACGTATTGATTATTATTGGAGAAGAAAGACATCATTGGAAATTGGGACAATCGTCTGAATGTTATTGATGTTGGAGATAGGTAGACATTTTGAAAAAGGTGCTAGGTGTGCATGAAAATCATGTGTGAAATTGTTCGTATAAATTATATCAGAACATTACCAAAATATAAATTTAAAAACTGAAGCAATGGGGGTTGGTGAACAGAGCGAGGTGGAACCCCCCCTCTAACCCCCCTTATATATATATATAGGAATACATTGTTGGAGATGATAGGTGGTGGCTCAAGGCCATATGTGAAGGTGATAGATAGAGTGCTACATAGAGGTTACAACATGAGAAGGAAATAATTATAAGTGAAGAGTTTTTATTGAAGGCTGTAAGTGCAAGTTGAAAGGATCATGATTGAAGGCAACAGGTGGAGGATGTAGGTGATAGGAGAAAGTTGGAAACGATAGTGGGAGGGTGAAGCCAAAGATGGAGGCTGGAGGCCATAAGGAGATTGGAGGATACAATTAAAAGCGATTTCTGAAGGCTGTATATTATTAGAAGCGATAGATAGAGGCTTCGAGATCATGGATTGCGATGACAGGTCGAGGTTATACGTGGTGGTTGAAGATCAAAGGTATAGGGTAAAGGACACGAATGGAAGAAATAGTTGGAGGGTGAAAGTGCTAAGTACACAGTCGACGGATAGGACGATAAAATCGTTAGGATTAGAAATGATAGTTTACTGTTGCCTAGAGGTAGAGGTAATAGGTGGAAGTGAAGAGGTCATGATTGGAAGTGATAGGTGGAAGCTGGTAAGTTGTAAAGGTGATAGGTAAAACATGATAATTATAGGTGGAGGTTGAAGGTAACACGCAGATACAAGAGGTGAAGGTTGGAGGTTCTAAGGGCACTTATCTCTCTTACGGTTGAAGGGATAGAAGGTGCATAAAAATATTATGATTGGAAATGATGACTTGAGGGTGTTGACAATATACGGGGATAAGAGCTGGAGGATGAAGGGATAATGATTGAAGGCGATAAGTGAAGGGTGAAGGCATCATGAGTGGAGGCGATACATAGACAGTGAAGGGATTATGATGGGATGCGGTAGGTGGTGGATCTGAGCGATAGGAGAAGGGTGGAAACGATAGGTAAAGGATGAAGATGACAGAGAGAGGCTGAGGGATTTGATTGAAGATGATAGGTCAAGGGTGATAGGTGGATAATGACTTAGTGTAATAGGTGGATATTTGAGGTTGTAGTTGGGACAGGTGGAAGCTCAAAGTCATAGGTGAAGGTGATAGGTAGAGGATTACATAGGGATTACATAGGTTTATATAGGGTTGAAGAGTGCATAAAAGGAGCATAAAAATATTACGATTGAAAATGATTACTTGAGGGTATTGATAATATGCGGAGATAAAAGCTGGACGGTGAAGGAATATGGATTTAAGGCGGTAAGTGAAAGATGAAGGAATCATGGCTGGAGGCAATAGATGGAGAGTGAAGGGAACATAATTGGAGGCGGTAAGTGGAGGGCGCAAACGATAGGTGAAGGGTGGAGATGATCGATGGAGCCTATGGTATGTGATTAGAGATAATAGGTCAAGGGTGATAGGCGCATCATGACTTCATGCAATAGGTGGATGTTGGAGGTTATATTTGGAGATTATGTGGAAGCTCAAAGTCACAGGTTCGATAGAGGGTTGTATAGGAATTACTTCATAGCTAGAAGATAAAGGTCATGATTGGAAATATAGAATGAGCGTGAAATCGTTATGATTTGAAATGATGAAGTTGTAGGTCTGCGAAAAATTAGAAATTGAAGTTGTGGGGGTTGGCGAGCGGAGCGAGCAGGGGGTACCCCCCTAGTATATATATATATATATATATATATATATATATATATATTGTGACGTTGTAGTTTTTATGCTCTCTCGGGGAGGCCGTCGAGAGCTCCACAACGTGGTCGCACCCTTTTATCCGGCTGTCGGATGAACCGTATTTGAAGTTTTCAATTTTTAATTTGATGTGGGCGCCTGGTTCATCAACCGCTTTGCCGGCTGCTCAGCGGTACACAGACTTGTATCTCGCGGCCGCGGATATTTGGAAGAAGGATAGGCGGGGGGGCTCGATAAATAAACACACGCACTATATCGGATTGGACGGCCTGGCATTTATTAATAAAATAAATAAGAACTGTTGGTGGGCTCGCGTGCGGGAGGCACGCTCTGGCGGCAATGTCCGACCGATGCGGGGAACGCGCACTTAGAATAAGGTAAGCGTCTACCTGGCTGTAAATCCGGCTGACTGCTCGTCCTCTCGTTCGGATGATGCCTCGTTCTCTGAAAATCGCGCGGCGCAGAAATACTTCGCGATGCGAACCTCGACAGTTTAATCGCTGGAGGTGTTGTCGTGTAAATGCGGAGGGAAACAGCTGTCCTGTTGTGCGTCCGGTTTTACCTGCTGCTCACTGGATACTGGCTGTTCTACCTGTTGCGCGGCCGTTGCGACCGCGGCGTCTCTCTCTCTCTGTCTCTTTCTTACGCATGTGTTTCCTAACTGTCCTTTCCTGCTCACGCGATATCACGTGATAGCCTCATATAGTACATTTTTTTGTCCTAGCGCCCTCTCAACTAATAAGTATCCTCGCGCGCGAAATTCAAATTCATTAATTCGCCTTGTCTGGCTGTAGCCGTATTCGACTGTATATTTTTCCGCCTGATATTCCTCTTACAATATTTCTCTACAATATTTCGCTCGCGTACCGCTGTGGACCGAGCCGCAGCCCTCCACTCGTCGCCAATAACGTCCGAGGCTCGTCGCGTGCCTCCACTTTCTACGCTCACATTAAATGTTCTCTGTCTCTGTCTATCTCGCTCTCGCTCGCTCTCATTCTCTTTACAGCGCTCGCCAACATGGCGGCGGTCGCTCGCGCGCGTACGCCTCGTGGCTTCGCTCGCCGTGCTGCGCTCTCAGCTGTCGCCGCTATCTTCGCTCTCGCTCGCTCTCGCGCGGCTTTCCTCTCTCTGCCGCTCTCTCGCTGTGGCGCTCGTTGTGCTTCTCTCTCTCTCTGTCTTGTGCGGCGCCGCGCATGCTTCGCGCTGAGCGTGACTTCTACTCAGCTGTGTCGTGGCGCTGCTTTTCTCTGCTGCTCCGGCCGTATTTTCTCTCTCTCTCTTGCTCTCATCTCTGCCCGGTTTTCCTGTAAACACCACCGGGTCTTAGTATATACTTTTTTCATTAGCACGGCTTCGGTGGTGTCCAGGCGAGTTGGGGCTGACGGCTGACCGTCACAATATATATATATATATATATAAATGATGCACATGAAGAAAAGAAAAGAGAAAAAAAATTGAAATGAAATTTTTCTTCTGTCTCCGTTGGGACATGCACAAGTTTATGTTGCTTATTTGTCGTTGTCGTGGAGTGTTTGCAATTCTAATTTTTTGATCACTTTCTCCATGCAGTCTCTGACGTGGATTTTCCAGTTTCTGAGTGCAATGGTTTTTCCACATGGTAGGTGGATTTTGCTTGGCTTCCTATCTTGGTAAATGGCTAGGTAGTTCTTGTTGCACATTGTTTTAGCCTGGTTGCCTCTTGTACGGTTCTAAATGTGAGGAACCCCATGTGAGTGTGGGTCTTCGCATCACACTTCTCCAGAGGTATTAATGCATAGTGTTTTTGCACTATTTCCCCAAAGTTGGAGAAGTGATCAGTGGCTTCCTCACACACTGTTCCTCTGGGCACTTTAATGCACAGCACGTTTTTGAACATCGGTTCTATCATAGGTTTTGACGGAAATTTTCCATATTCCGCTCTGTAAGAGTCTGCACACTTTTATTTCGCTTGTTTAGCGGATTCTTCGTCTTCGTAGTGGATGTATGCATTCCACTGGTCCAGTGGAATGTTAGTGCATTTGTCCGTAATTCTTCTTATATTGAACTTTAATATATTACCAAATTGTGCAAAGTAATCATGGACCTCGTCATGTTTCGTGTGTCCGTATCTGATTTTTAGTTTTTTGAAATCTGACTGTTCATTTGCATTTTCTTCCATTATCATGTTATCGTTTATTGCAACTTCTCTTTCTGCATGTTCTTGTATGCTTAAAATGTCCTCCGCTTCCAAATTTTCTTCATACGTGGCTTTGATTGCAAATGTTGTTGGGTTCCGTGTGATATAGAATTGCAGTCTTGCCGTTCCATTTTGGATCGAGAGCAATAGTTTTTTTGCAGTCCTTTGTACAGGATCTTGATTGTTCTTGCATCGCGATTTTCGAAGTTTGTGACTTGTAGATCCTTGTACTTGTTGTGTTTTTCTCTACTTCGGCTTCAGGTAGGGCAGCCGCTTCTCCTTCCGATTCTGACTCATTTGCACTTACTTCTGTATTTTGTTCTGTTTGTGCATTCTCATTGTCTGTGGCACTCGCCTCCTCCATGTCATTTTGGGCCGGAGTTGAGTCGGTTTCATTGCCTGTTGTCTCCGACTCTGATATTTCTGTGTCTTCTTGCCCATACAGTAGTGGCTCATTCTTCTCCGTTTCTTCTGCATTGTCTAGTGCCAATAGTTTGTCTCCTATTTCTTTTTCGTACACCAGTTCTATTCGGGCCACTTTTCTCGTTGTTCCGTGAATTTCTATGTGGTGTATCTCTTTTATCGCTCCAAATGTTCGTGCATAATTCAGCAATGCACTAACTTGGTTGTGTGGCTCGTAAGTAACTTTTACTTTGCACTTGTTGAGGTTGTGTGTTCTAATGTGCAGTACTGTTACTCCTCCGCGGTCCATCTGAAACAGAGAAAACAAAATATGGTGGTGTTAAGTGGGTCATGGTTACTTATTAATGACTTATTATCGAAATATTTTCGCTTCATGCATAGCGGGTTAGTTAAGCTATTGGTTTGCATGGTTAGTTCTTTAAACAGTGTTGTGTAAATATGTGTGTGTAATGTTTGTGATATGTGTGTATGTGATACGTTGGTAACGTATTGTCATTATTCATTGTCAGCATTTTCTTTTAAAATGTCAGCTGCATATTCCACGATCCATTCCTCGTTTGGTCCTGTTGGTATTTCCTTGTTGTCTAATTCGTTTTTTGCTTCTTTTTCCTCTAATTCCTTATCCCAATCTTCTTTTTCGGTCTCGACGGGTGTGATGTCTAATTTTTTCCAGTTGTTTTTCATGTCTTCATTTCCCCAACTATTGTTGTCTGATTCTTCTTCTTGGTCGTTGTCAGATATTTCATTGCTTTTTCGTCTGCAATTTTCATCTCGTTTTTGCCATTGATGTTTAGCATACTTGAATTTTCTGCATACTTTCTTTATTATTTTGTCTATGTTTTCTTTGTCGTGGAAAATGGTTTCTATTATGTATTTGTCTGGGACTTTCATGTCTCCTTCCCAGGACAGATGGTGGTAAACCATGCATGTCGTCATTTGTAGGTAATCGAGTAGTTCGTCTCTTGTTTCTTCATCATTTACGGAGAAATAAATTTTCCTTGCTGCATGGATGGTAGCCATGATATTGTCATTGTCTGGTTCTTCATCTGAACTACTTGAAATGTTGCTTTCTGCCTCTTTGGGTTTTTGCTTGGTGAGCTTATTTTTCTTTCCCACGGTGTATAGTGGTTATCTATACTGCCATGGTACGTAGCGCATTGGCGTGGTATGAAATCTCATGAATGATGGTATGTCATTCTTGATATGAATATTGATGTCTTCGATTTTATAAGAACCATGAGCTATTGATATTCCAAGTGGTTCTCTAGGGTAATCTTTTTCTTGGTAACGTATTGGAATGTCAATGCTCAGACTAATGGTGTCCATTCTAGCTATTCTGCAACACAAATGTGTGTATGTGCTTAATTTATTATTAGTGAGTGTAAATTTGTTTGTTAGTTAGACAGTGGTGTATGGGGTGTGCACATTTAAAGGTAATATGTGTTTATTTACTGTCTCAAATAGGGTGTGTTTAAATGTTCAATAAGTCCATATTTAAGTAATTCGTCTCGTCTAGTAATGCATTTTCTTGTTCGGTCGATATGTCTTCAGTGTTGTTTGCTGTTGCTTTCTTCTTGTTGTGTTCTACATCTGGCATCAGATCCTCGTTTGGAGATTCTACATCCTCTTGTTGGATTGCAATTGGTATCTTAGATCTTTGCAACTTTTGCTTCCATAGGGCTTGTTTAATGCAGGTTTTTTCGTGCAAATGGTAAATGTCTATGTCGATGTGTTTATTGCAATTATCATGTATTTTTGTGTACTTTTCTTTATTTGATTTTGATGGTTTTCTGGATACTGAGTATACGACGTTGTATCTAGCGTCACGATCTATTTTTGCTGTTCCTGCGTCTTGTTCTTCAAAGTATTGTACATATCCATATGCAAGTTTTCCTTTTTTGTCTTTTATAGTTTGATAATATACTAATGGTCCATATTTTGCAAATGCTCTAAAGAATAGTTCATCCTTAACTGTGTCGGAGTATTCCCAGGGTAATGTACAGAATAGTCTATGTTTGTCCATCGGAGCAGGTTGTTTGTTTACAACATGGACTTCTGATTTCACTGGGCATGATTTTTTTATTTGAGTGTCATCTAGTTCTTCGTCCATTGGTATGTTTGGTCGTTTTGCTGCTTGCGAGTTCGTGGCTTTTTTGAATCTATTCTGTTTTATTAATTTTGCTCTTCTTTCGTATGCTTTGGTTGCATCCCTTTCCGTGTTGAATATCATGGTGATTTTCTTCGTTCCTGCTTCAAATTTATGCTGTTCATAGTGCATTGTAACTGGTGTTGCTATGTACTCGAATTCTCTTAGTATAGCATACATGGGTATGTCATTGTCACAGAAAATGGTGATTGATTTCCGCTGCTTCGTGGCCATGTCATTATTTTTCTAAAAACGAAAATCGTTGTTTTAGTTGACTTCCGCTTGTTGCAGTGGTAGATCTAAAGTCATCTGTGGTGTTTGTACGTCTCGTCGTGTGTTATATTTGGCTTTCGCGCCTTCTCCTATTGTTATATTCTGTAGTTCTGTAATGTCGATATTTTTTGTGTTGTGTTTGTGTATTTTGTGTGTTTGCCTATTTGTGCGCAGAGTCAATTTTTTGAGTATTTTTGTTTTTATTATTATGTAAGTTATGATCATGAAAATTATTATTTGAGTAGTTATTCCTCCATAAACTAGGGTGTTAGTTTTGAAGTCCTTGCGTTTGTGATCGCTTATCTGGTTTAATTCGTTTAAAATTTCAGTTAGGGGTCTTTCTTTTTTATTATTTGTTGAGAGGTCATTATTATTAATTTTAAATATGTGGGTATTTGGATATGTTTCAATGTTATGTGATAACAGTGGGTAATTTTCTATTAATTTCAGACTTATATTTGGTGAATATATGTACGTGAAATTTGTTTGCTTTGTGCTTTCACCTGCTAGAACTGTTGTTGCAGTTTTAGCTATGCATTTAGGTGATATTCTTAATATTCCTGCTTCTTTAATTGTTATTTTGTATTCGGGGTATTCTTTGCAAATGAGGGTCATTGGTGTCTCAGAAATTGTGGAGTATAGCCAAGATTTGTCTTGCTCCAAGTAGTTCCATTGTATTTGGTTCAAAGGGTTGATTCTAATGTCGCAATATTTGATGGTGTCAATTGTTGGGTTTAATAATAACGTAATCTCACAATCTGTCGATTCGGGTGTATTGTGTTGCGGACCAAGGATCGGGCAGATTTGTGCATAATGGGTGGTTAAACATTTGTTTAATCGGTTTTCATTGAATTTTATGTATTTCGTTTGATCTATTGTTGTGGCAATATGAGTGTGAGATGGCTTTATGTGAGCCATTCCCAAACTAATGTTATGATGCCATTGTGGTATCGCAATAGGGTGCATTTTGTATAATTGATATTCTGTGTGATCTACTAATGGTAAATGTAGGATTATTATCGTTTTTCCATTTTGATGTAGTGCATCAATTTTGGAAATTTTAATTATTTCTTCTGTTCTCATGTGTTCAGAAGGTATTGGTAAATTCATGTCCTTACTCACTCTTTTGATATCTGTGTTTATTTCTTGCAGAATATTGTTCGAGAGTATTTCTGGGTGAATTTTACCATTTTTTATCTCCCTTAATATGTCAAGTAATTTTTCATGACTTTTTGTAATGTGGTCAATGGTCATGTCTAATCTTTTGACATAGAGCATTATTTCTACTAGGTATTTCATTTGCTCACTTTCTTTTAGTACATTTGTTATTACTTTAGTAAGTGATTTTTCGAAACTTTCTAAGATGATTTGGTGATTTTTCGTTATTTTCAAACTTTGTTGCTATTATGTGCGTATTCTGGTCTACTAAATGTTTTACTTGGTTTTGATCTTGGAACAATTGGTCAATGTTCTGGTTGACATTGTGAATGTCATCTTCTGTTGCAAGACCAAACATTGATTTGCTTATGAATCGGATAAATCCTAGGGGTACCATTCTTTTCATCCTGATACTCGAGGGATATTTTGAGTTAGGATATTCTACTTGACCTAAAGTGGTGATGGTGTTGTTAATTGTTTTTCTTAATTCTGCCAGATTTTGTTGTTTGATTTCTAGCAGATCAGTGCCTAGAGCATTTTTGCATTTATGTTCTTCTATGACTGTAATGCATTTGTTGTATACTTCAATGTGAGATTGTGATAGGTTATGTATATCTAAGAGTTGGTCAACGTCAATGACTATGTTGACTTTCCAGTCTATTCTAATTATTTTTACTGTATTTGTTTTTTCATAATAAATGCCAGGGTTTGGCGATAATGATTCGATTGAATGTAATTTTTCTGCAATCAAGCCTGGTAGGCTGATGATGACGAAAATGAATTGAACTGAGCGGTGATTCATCTGTAACACAAATGAAAGTTAATCAGAATTTTTTTCTGATTCTGACTCATCAGTTTTTGTGTGTACATCTTTGAGTTTGTCAATGTGTTTTCTAATTCTTTTGCCATTGGGGTATTCTAAAATGACATTTTTTCTACCAACAAATTCGACTACTTTTAGTGGTTTGTTTCGGTAAGCATCAAATTTACTTGTTCTTGGCTCATTGATTAGACGTGCATATCCACCTATTTTGCCTTTGAACTTTCTTATTTACTTGTCATATCTTTCTTTCGACTTTATCTTGTTTTGTATTTGTCTTTCGCCTGCTAATACTTTCATTTCGTCTAGACGAAGTATTAGGTCTCTGATGTAAACATTGTATCTGCGAAGTTTTTCATCAGATGGTATTTTAATTGGAAAACGTGCAGTTTTTCCGTATACTAATTCAAACGGTGTGAAATTTGTTGCGGCATGAACACTTGTATTATACGTGAAGGTGGCAAATGGGGCTAATTTATCCCAATCATCGTATTTTTCTGAGTATATTCTTATGAATTCTACTAGTGATGCATGGCTTCTTTCTAATGAACCATTTGTTTGCGGTCGGTAACCTGATGTTGTTAATCTATTTATTTTAAAAATTTGCAACATTTTTTCTACTATCCTTGATAGAAAACTTGTCCCTCTGTCTGACAGTATTGCTCTTGGTGCTCCAAATTGACAAATTAAATGCTTGACCAGTGCATCTGCGATGGTGGTTGCATTTAGATTTTTTATTCGTATGGCAATTAGATATTTTGTTAGATTGCATTGCATTGTTATCAAGTGGCAATTGCCTGATGGTGTTTGTCTTAATTTGCCGACTGTGTCAATTGAGACTTTGTCAAAAGCTTCTATTGGTGTGTCTGTGATAATCATTGGCTCTCTTGTCTTGAATCGTTCAATTTTCTTTTCTTGGCAACTTTCACATTTCCTGATGTAATTTTGGATGTCATTGCGCATTCCTGGCCAATAATATCGCTCTCTAATTTTGCGATAAGTTTAGTTTATCCTTTTATGACCACCTGTTAGGCTGTCATGTAAATTTGCTATAATTTGTTTCCTTTCTTTTTCCAATGGTAGTTCTACTTTTCCATAGCAGATTGTTACCTTTATTGGAGAATTGTTGAAGGTTTTTGCTAAAAGCTCGGTGATCAGACCGGGTTCTAATTCATCTGTTAAATCGCCTCTACGTGATATTATGAAACTTTTTGCGTCATTTTTTTTTAATACTGTTTTCAAGTTGTGCAAGGAATTCTCTAATTCTGCGATGTTTATTTTTTTATAATACTTGTCTTTAATTATGACAGAATAAATTTTGTGTTTCTTGAATGCTGTGACAAAAATTTGACCAATGTGCGGTTTTTTGTTTTTAATATTCATTAACTCTATTGCTCCTATGTCGGTGAGTAGTCTGACTATTGCAGTCTTACAGTCGCAGTCTTGTGAAAGAAAATGTACTAAATTGTCTCTTTTGTATGTTAGACATTCTCTTATGGTTACTATTTGCTCTCTTTCTGGTAGCAGATTTCGATTTGTATTTGAGTCCTTGTCAATTGTCGAATTGATGGATTTTTGCACTGAACCGTATCTTTTGTTTATTGGTTCTAATAGCTGTGGCATTGTCACTAACCATGGAACCGTTACTTCTGGTGGTTGTGAATATCTTATTTCATAAGTTTTGTCATCAAAATTTTCATCTATGACACTTATATCTGTTGTTTTCAGCTTTACTCTTTTGTTTGAATGTGGTGTGCTTTTGGCATTCGGAGATTTATTCATTATTCTTGTTGTGTCTGAAATTCTTCCTTTTGTTGGGTATATTATTCCGTCTATTGATGTTTCATCTTCTTTAGGTTGGGAATTTCTTGCCGTATCTTTTTACCAATTCTCTTTGAGATTTTTCTACTAACTTCTGGAGTCCTTCTTCCATTACTTCATCCATGTGTTTGGTGCCGTAATGTGCATTTAATTCATCTATGCAGAATCTCATTTCCTCTGTTTGTTCTTCTCCATCAGAGAAGTGAGTTACAGCAATATCGTATTGTTTGTTGATCTCTGTTTGTTGTGGATGCAATTCTTCAAATCTTGCTATGCTTTCTTCTAATTTTCTGCTAGCTTCTTCAACTTCTTTTCGTGACAATGTTGTGATATTCGATGCATTAGTTATTGATTCGTCATCAGATGATTTGTCTGTGCCTGTATCACTTTTAGCTGTTATTGCTATTACTATATTACTTATTGTTTTGTCGTTGCTGTCGTTGTATGATGCTTCGTCGTTATCACTATTCGTTTGTTTATCTATTTCCGATTCATCTATTCTTAATGCCCTGCGTCTTGGATCCTCTAGCGGTGGGTTATCACTGGAGCTACCATCTACCGCTATCGAAGACAACCATGAAGTGTTTGACATGTTCGTTTTTGTGGAGGTATTGGTGTCTGTGTCACTATTGTTGGTATCATCACTGTGTGCTTTTGACGTTGAAGCTTCTTGGCTGTTATTTGTTGATTTTAACCTTTTTGATTTTGGATATGCTCCTTGTTTAATGTATTGCTTTATTTTGCTTTCAACTTGAGGTGCTTTTGCTCTCGTTCTTTGAGCTATTACGCTGTGGTCTAGTTGCGGAGCTTCCTTATTTGTTTTCGCTCCAACTGGCCTTCCTCTACCTTTGTGTGCATCTGTGTTTCACAAGGTTTGTGCTCTTGCACAAACCTTGGAGTGGATTTTTTCCTTTTGCTGTACTTGGCCTTTGTTCATCTATTATCATTACTTTTAATTTTGAGAGGTTTTTGTTTATTTCTTCCTCTGTGATTGTTGGTGGGTTGCGAGACAATGCGTCTGCATTTTTGTTCAGTTTCCCCGGTTTGTACTTGAAAGTGTATTCGTAACCTGTGAAGCGGAACATCCATCTCATTAGTCTTTGACCTGGATCGTTTTTACTGTGCATCCAATTTAATGGTTCGTGATCACACACCAGAGTGAATTTTCTGCATAATAAATACGGTCGAAATTGGTGTAAAGCGTATAGTACTGCTAGACACTCTTTTTCAGTCGTGCTATAGTTTCTTTCAGCTTTGCTGAGTAGTCTAGATAGGAATTGAACAGGGTGTTCAAAACCATCGGTTTCTTGACTTAAAACCGCGGCAATTGCGTAATCTGAAGCATCTGTTGTCAATAGGAATACCTTTTCAAAATCTGGGAATTGCAAAATTGGTTCACTCATGAGACATTGTTTCAATTCATTGAAAACGTCTTCACACTCTTGTGTCCATTCGAATTTCTTGTTATTTTGCAGTAATGCTGTTAATGGTCTTGCTTTGTCCGAGAATTTTGGTATGTATTTTCGGTAATATCCGAACATTTCTAAGACTTCTTGAATGTTTGTTCTGCATTTTGGACGTGGTAATTTTGCTATTGCTTCGACTTTTTTCGGGTTTGGTTCAATGCCTCGTGCACTGATTATGTGTCCTAAAAATGCAACTTCTTTTCTGAAAAATTCGACTTTGTCAGGTTGCAGAACTAGTTTAGCTTGTCTTAATCTCTCTATGAGATTTCGTATTCATTGTTCATGTTGTTTGACTCTTTGCTGTAAACGATGATGTCGTCTAAATATACTAACATTTCAATATTTTGCAGGCCGCGTAGGATTTTTTCCATTAAGCAGTGAAATGTGGCCGTAGCGTTTTTTAAACCTTCTGGCATTCTTTTGTATTCACAATGACCATTTATCGTGGTAAACGCTGTTTTATAACAATCTTCTGGTGCCATGGGTATTTGTTGGAATCCTGATGCGAGATCAAATCTGGAAAAATAGACCGCTCCTCCTAGCTGATCCATTATGTCTGTTATGTTTGGTAGTGGTTAAGCATCTCTTACTGCTTTTTTGTTTGATTCTCTAAAGTCTATTACCATTCTCCATCTTGGATTGCCTTGACTGTCTGGCTTTTTGGGTATGATCCAGATGGGAGAATTGTATGGCGAATTCGAGTCGGTTATTATTCTATCCTTTAATTTCTTTTGAACACTTCCCTCACAATATCTTTGTGTTTGGGTGGGTGTCTATATTGTTTTGTATTGATAGGCACGTTGTCTTCTAGATGTATGTTGTGCTTTATCATATCTGTGCACGGTAGTTTGTCTCCGGGCAACAGAAATCAGTCTAAATAATCATCAATGATTCGGTCGACTATTTGTTTTTCTTCGATGTTAATATGATCTCTTCTGATGGCAGCTTTGACTTTTTCCATTCTTTCTGGAATGTTTGAAACTACTTCCCCATCAAATTCACTGTCAGTTTCTTCTAAAAAGTTCGGCTCTGTGTCAAATCGTATTAATTCTTTTGCATTCACTTCAATGGTGACGCTTTCTTGGCGTGTGTTTATTGCCAAAATTTTACATGTGTTATTGTCGTTGATGTGTATTCCTTCACCCATGAATACGTCTTTGTTTCCAGTGTCTATTCGTGGAATGTATCCTTCTTTTAAATCTGTTTGTTGGAGTGGTGGAAAATTAGTGAGGTTGTTTTTAATAATAAGTAACTTTATTACAATGTGTGATGTGTCGTCGGACACGACTGTCTCCTTCCGAGACTTACAAGCGAGAGAGAGAATGAGCGCGAGTACAGTATATGCGAGCGCTCTTCTCTATAGTGTGTATCTATATATGTGTGTTTACATACTCGCGTATTCGCGTTTTCGGAGTCGCGCTTGTCTCGATGTACAAAATCATATATATACAAGAGATGGCGCGACCAGTATTAATTCATAGAACAACAAGCAAAGAGTATAATATTTATACAATATTCAACACGCCTCCTTAAATTTATATTCTTTGCTTTTACGTTCAGTCTTGTCGCTTTTGCAATTTTCAAGTATATTTAATGCTTTTCTGTGTTTTGTGAACTTTTCTCTATTCAAACTTTTTGTTAATATATCAGCTAGATTTAACTCTGATTTTATTTTTATAATATCGATTATTCCATTTTCATAATATTCATTAATGTAGTAATATTGTACTTCGATGTGCTTTGAATTTTTTGTATAATTTCCAAACTTTGCAATCGCTATTGCACCTGAATTGTCTTCGTATATGTTTATTCTTTCATTGAATTTTTCTTTAAACATTTCACTTAGCAGATTTCTTACAAATATTACTTCGGTTATTGCATCTGACATAGCCGTATATTCTGCAAAGGTTGAACATTTCGTTACATTTTTTTGTTTATTTGTTTTCCAATAAATCAGATTTCCATAATATCTTATAATATATCCAGTTGTGGATTTTCTATCTATATTGTCTCCGGCAAAATCTGAGTCTACCATGTAATCTAGTGTATCACATTTTGAATTATTAAAATACGTTAATTTTAGATCTTTGGTATTCACTAGATATTTTGATACTCTCATAGCATATTTGAAATGAGTTTCATTATAACAACTTTGGAATCTACTCAAGTAGTTTACACTATATGAGATATCTGGTCTCGTACCAGTACTTATATAAAGTAATTCTCCTATTAAGTTTTTATACTTTATTGACTCATTTTGTTCAGTTGCTTTTTCTAATTTTAGACTCGTCTCCATAGGAGTGTTATACAATTTTGCATTTTCTAGATTATACTTTGCAACTAAAGATTCAATGTATTTTGTTTGGCTTAGTGTCATTTTGCCTTCATTCTTATGATAATCAATGTTTATTCCTATGTATTGGTTGACTTTTCCTAAGTCTTTCATTTCAAAATTTTCCATTAATTTTGATTTTATTTCATTTATTTTATTTTTATTTTTACAACAGATTAATAAATCATCTACGAAAACTAGTATATATATTGAATCTCTGCTTGCATTATTTACATATAAACAATAATCATGTTTGCTTCTCACGAAATTTAATTTTTCCATGTACTTATGAAAACAATTATACGGCTGAGACTGGCAGTTTGTCAAGAGCCTCATGTATTTCCGCGGTCTCGACGCCGTCCTCTGTCTCCACAACAGTTTCTTGTACAGGCTGTGGTTCCGCTGTCTCTTCACTTTCTTCTTCTCCCCCGGAGTCTCGCCTGGAGTAGTGGAGTAGTTCCGAATACTCCTTGCAAATAAAACACGTGCCGTGAATGTCCACTCAAATATGAATATTTGAGGTTAGAATTCGCCCTCGCAAAACACTCAAATTTAACCGCTCGCGTGACTAACGTATTATGTCCGTTATACACTCGAGCTATTGAAACAATTTTCACTAATAAAGAAATTCATCACTAATATATAACTAAAAAAATATACGTACTTCGTCTTCAGTGAAAGATAGGGAATCCATGTCGAAATCCACGCACTAATAAACCACCAAGAACTGTGAAGAGCCAATACAAAGAAAAGCGCACTGGGCTCTTCTCGACGCTCGCGCGACTTTGTTTACTCTCTATCTCTCTCACACAAAGGCGCGCGAGAGAGATTCCTCCGTCTCCCTCATACTAACGCACATAACCAACACTGTTCCTTGCACGGGAGACAATTTACTCATTCAAAATATGTAACTATTTCGCAATTATTATTATTATTATTATTCGCAATTATTATTATTTATGTAATACGCATTAATAAAACGATTTGTAATAACTTATCTACTACTTTTTTAAGGATAGTAATGAATGCCTAATTACTTATAGTAATCAGTCCTTATCTAACGTATTCAAGAAGGTATAGGGACTCATTACCTAACAATTGTTGGGGAATTAATCAAATTGAATTTTATTGTCCGCCATTTACCTAACTGCTAGGTAACCATTACTAGTTTTTTCTCTCCGTGCTATTAAGTTTCTATACTTTATTGACTCATTTTGTTCAGTTGCTTTTTCTAATTTTAGACTCGTCTCCATAGGAGTGTTATACAATTTTGCATTTTCTAGATTATACTTTGCAGCTAAAGATTCAATGTATTTTGTTTGGCTTAGTGTCAATTTGCCTTCATTCTTATTATAATCAATGTTTATTCCTATGTATTGGTTGAATTTCCTAAGTCTTTCATTTCAAAATTTTTCATTAATTTTGATTTTATTTCATTTATTTTATTTCTATTTTTACAACAGATTAATAAATCATCTACGAAAACTAGTATATATATTGAATCTCTGCTTCCATTATTTACATATAAACAATAATCATGTTTGCTTCTCACGAAATTTAATTTTTCCATGTACTTATGAAAACAATTATACCAAGCTCTTGGGCTTTCTCGTAAACCATATAATGCTTTTTGCAATTTACAGACTTTGTTATTTCCTACTTCATAGCCTTCTGGTTGATTTACATAAACCTCTGATATTACTTCACCGTTCAGAAAAGCTGTTTCTACATCCATTTGATCAATAAACAAATCATTTTTACAACAATATGATAATAATATTTGAAGTGTTTGCATTTTTCCTACGGGTGAGTAAACGTTTTCTATATGTTCTCGTTGTTGAAAGCCGCGAACTACCAATCTGGCTTTATAGGTATTATCGTTTTTTCGTCTAAATACCCATTTGACATCAATGATTTTTTTGTTTAATGGCTTCTCTACTAATTTCCAAGTTTTATTTTTCTTTAAACTTTCGATTTCTGAATTCATTGCAATTTTCCACTGTTTTGATTCGCTCGAATTTATCGCCTCCTCGAATTTATGAGGTACATTTGCATCGATGTTATTAATATAAATAAAATGCGCTATAGAATCACCGTATCTATTTACAGGACTTTTCTTTCTTTTTGACCTTCTCGGTTCTTTCAAATTAATTTCGTTTTCATTTTCACTACTTATATCATTTTCATTGATTTCTGTAATTAAATTATCTCTACTTTTCTCGAGAGAAGAAGTAGGGATAAATAAATTTTTGTTTGTGTTGCTGACAACACTATCATATTCTTCTGAATCGCTTTCAGAATTTTCCGATTCACAACTTTCATGCTTTTCATCTGATTCGTTAAGACAAATTATTTTTGTGTCTTCTATGACAACCTGTACATGTCTCGTGTTAATAACTTTGTTATTTACTAAAACTCTGTAACCGTTTTCTGTATAACCTACTAATATTCCTACTGTTGCCTTGTCATCCCATTTACTTTATCTTTTGACCTCTGGGATTCGGACAAAAACTTTACTACCATAAATTTTCAAATGATTAACGTTTGGCTTTGTGCCAAAGAATATTTCGTAAGGAGTTTTATTTTCTACAGTATTTGCTATAGTGCGGTTTTTCAAGTAAGCTACCGTTTTAATAATTTCAGGCCAATATCGCCTATTTATATTTGCTTCTCTTTGTAAGCATCTGCCTATGTCCATTGCTGATCTATTGTATCTTTCCGCTACACCATTCAATTCATGCGTGTACGGTGGACATGGTAATAATTCTATTCCCTTATACTTAATAAAATTGTAAATCTCCTTATTCAAATATTCCTTGCCATTATCGCACTGTATTTTCTTAACCCTTTTGTTAAACTTATTTTCAACTAAATTTACAAATTCTATAAAACAACTTGCAGTTTCAGACTTATGTTTAATACAAAATATTCGCGTGCATTTACTGTAATCATCGACAAAAGTTAAGAAATATTTTTCTCCACCATAACCAGTCGTTTGATGCGGTCCATTTAAATCAGTATGAATTAATTCTAAAATTTCAGAAGTTTTTGTTCGATTATTTTGAAATGGTACATTTGCCATTTTACTTTGAATGCAATTTGCACATTTCATATCAGTGTTTTCAATTTTATCTGGCAATCCCTCAACTAATTTTTCTTTAACTAATTTATTTAAGTATTGAAAATTAACATGACCTAATGCTCTGTGCCATTTTTCTTTCGCGGTTATTTTTACTGCATTTATACATTTTTCTTTCTGTTCATTCACTAGAAAACCTTTTATATAATATAAATTATTTACTTTATTTGCAACTACAATTAATTCTCTATTATTGTTATAAATTTTCGCGCTATCATTTCTAGCTACTATCGTATTACTTGCAGTTATTTTTGAAAAACTTAATATGTTCTGCTTTATGTCTTTTGCAAAATAAACATTTTTTAGA
The DNA here is from genome assembly GCA_018906965.1 of Philotrypesis tridentata. Taxonomy (NCBI): domain Eukaryota; kingdom Metazoa; phylum Arthropoda; class Insecta; order Hymenoptera; family Pteromalidae; genus Philotrypesis; species Philotrypesis tridentata. The sequence continues at coordinate 48,671 of JACCIB010000150.1, read as the reverse complement.
TTTACATATTTTTTACTATAATAATTTTCAAAATAAATTTGTATATTTCCTACTTTTGTAGCTTTGAGCGTTTTACCGTTAGGTAATTTGACATCTATCGGTTTTTTCAAAATAACAGAATTTTCAAAATAATTATCATCGCGTACAATGTGATCGATACAACCGCTGTCTAATAACCAAAAGATTTTCTTTCGATTTTCGCTATCGTTACAATCACTTTCTAAATTTACCTTATTTGTCTCTGGTGTATATACTTGCGTTGACCATGACTCGCTCGCGTAATCTTCGTGTTGCTCTTTCGTGCTGTGCGATGAATGTTGTCCTCTGCCTCGACCTCTGCCTCTGAAGCCTCTGTTGCTGCCTCTGTGACTATCTCTTCCTCGCTGATTTCGACTTGGTTGAGTGCTGCTGCTTTGACCTTGCTGTTGTCCAGTCCAACAGTCTTTTTGCGCGAGGCCATATTTTCCGCAATTATAGCAATTTCCCTTTATATTCGTGTTGAAAGTGCTTACATTGCTTTTGCTATCACTTTTGTTATTGTCTATGTTATGTAAATTTTTTTCTTTTATTTTCGATTTAACATAATCGACCGTATGTTGTTCTTTGGGTATCACATCAAGAAAATCACCAATATAACTGTAAGTTGATGGTAGTGCTCGAAGTAAATAGTTTATCTTTTCTGCTTCTGTTATCTTACCGCCAGCACTTTTAAAATCATTTACGGCTTTTTCGAAGTCTACAAAAAATTCTTCGATTTCTCTATAAATTTTAAGTTTGATTTCTTCTATTTTATTTCTTCGCAACATTTGTAGGGCTGTTGACTGTGTTATATACATTTGGTCAAACCTTTTTATCATCTCACACGCTGTTATGCATTCACTTACATATTCAAGCTGCTTATCTGAGATAGCACTTGTTATAATTGCACGTGCTTTGAAATCTTTTTTCTTCCAATCAGCTTCTGTGTCTGAGGCAATTCTTTCTCTTTTTATTTGCTCTTGACATTCTTTATATTCAAGCAAGATCATTAATCTTGTTTTCCAACTGGTATAATTTATACCGTCAAAAATTGGTATAATTATATCTTCAACTTTTGCTTGAGCCATTTCGTATTCACTTATTTTAGTGTAAATTTCGTTTCTCAAAATACAAACTTCTTTGGTTATTTTTATAACTTTTCTCAAAATTGTTTTTCTAATTTTTTCACTTAGTGTTTCCTTATTTTCTTCGATCATTAATTATTTGTGCAAATTCATAAAATTTTCCATGTGCTCTATCACGTCACTTGAACACGTTTTATGTGTGCCGACCGTAATCTCTTCGCATCACACTTTTTTCTTCAATTTTTCACAAAAATGTTTTTATCAGTCTCTTCTAGACTACTTTTATTTGTTATTTTCACTTATATTTCTTTTTGAACTATTCTTAGTTCAATTATTTTTCACTGGAACACTTTTGTATTTTCCACGTGGCTCTCACACCTCACTAGCACATTTTAATATGTCTTACTGCACTTTTTTTAAAAAAAAGTCACAGTACGGCATAAAAAATTTCCAACCACGCTCTGCTACCATGTTGGAGTGGTGGAAAATTAGTGAGGTTGTTTTTAATAATAAGTAACTTTATTACAATGTGTGATGTGTCGTCGGACACGACTGTCTCCTTCCGATTTTTACAAGCGAGAGAGAGAATGAGCGCGAGTACAGTATATGCGAGCGCTCTTCTCTATAGTGTGTATCTATATATGTGTGTTTACATACTCGCGTATTCGCGTTTTCGGAGTCGCGCTTGTCTCGATGTACAAAATCATATATACACAAGAGATGGCGCGACCAGTATTAATTCATAGAACAACAAGCAAAGAGTATAATATTTATACAATATTCAACACTGTTTTTATCAGATTTATTTGCACGACTTGTCGAGTTCTCGCTGGTATTGTGCATTTTACTGCATTATTTGTGTTCACACATACTTCTTCTATTGATGCTTCATTGGTGTTTTTCGCTTCATTTACTTGTAATAGACTGTCTATTTTTCGTCTTTTTGCATTTTGGGTAAGTGTTCTTCTTCATGGCCTTTAAATGGTATAGGGTGCATGACATCACTATTTACCATCAATGCGTTCTTGTAATATGAAATTACTGCTTCTTCTTTTTTGAGGTAATTTCTACCCAGCATTCCATCTGCTTGAATGGGGAAATCGTCGTGTACAATTTGGAATTTTACTGGTGTGTTTCTGATCAGTAAGTATACTGATCCTAAGGTAGGTACTGTTTGCATAGTTATTCCTCCCAATTCTGTGTTATCTTCGGTATTGAATGGTAGATCATCGTGTAAGGCATTAAGTTTTATAATGTTTACTGTTGATCCATTGTTTATCATGAATTCAAGCCATGGTTTGATGGTGCCTTCTGGAATTCTTATGCTGACTATTGTTGGTTCATCATTCTCCCGGTCATATTTTTGAGGATCTTTACATTTGGCTGAACATACTCGTGGGATGTATATTCCACTTGTATTTTCATTATCGCTGCTGGATGTTGCTGTTGTTGCTGTTGCGTTTGTTGTTTGTTCTGATTCATTTGCTGCATCTGTTGCTGATATTGTTGTTGATCGTTGTTCTGTTGACGGTTCTGTTGTTGATTTGGATTTTGATAGTTCTGTCTCCAATGGTTGCTGTGGTAGTTTTGCTGCTGTTTTTGTTGGTTTCTCTGGTACTGTTGGTTCTGGTTTTGGCTCGCTACACGGGGATCGTAACGAGCCCCATGGTAGTTTAAATTGTTGCTACCTTGGCTTTGATTGTTTGGTTGTGATCTCCAATTTTCTCTCTGATCTGGTTTATTATTATAGTAGTTTCTAAATTGACCATTTTGCGGGTTGAATAATTGTCTTTGTTGTTCGTTATTATTGCTTCTCCAATTAGTGTTTTGATTGTTTCGATAGTTGTTTTGATAATTTCCTCTGAAATTTTGATTCTGTTTGTAATAACTTTGCTGGTTTTGGTTATTGTATTACGGGCGTTGATAGTTTTGTTGCTGGTTTTGTTGATAAACTTGTTTATTCTGTTGATAGTTGTTTTGTTGACGTTGTTGGTCATGCATTTGATTTTCTGATGACTTGTTTTCGATGTATCCAATGTATCCGGGATTCCTTGGTGCATAGTAACTGTTGTGTGAGTTGTGTTGATAACCGTTGGTTTGCTGATAATTATTATGGTAATTGTTTCTTCTGCCATTGCAATGTCTTGTATCTGGTATTATGTTGGCTTCCATTAGTACTTCAAGACGGACGGCTTCTTCATATGCATCTTTTGTGGTTTTTGGTTTTGTTGCATCGACTGCTATTGACAATGCTGGTGGTAAACCTCTTATAAATATATCTACTGCTTCATCTTCTAATGGCGTGATGAGTAGAGCTATGTTGCCTTCTCCTTTTTCTTCTTTTAATGCATTGCGTGCACTGCTCAGTAATACACAAATTTCATCTTAGAAATCGCCGACGTTGTCCTTTCGTCTCATTCTTAAATCTTTTAATTTGTGGCTAAAGTATTTGTTGTATCTTCCTGAACCAAATCGTTGTTTGAGATGTTTTATTAAATCCTCTATATTTTCTATTTTTTTGTTGTTTATGCTTTTTCTTGCTGCTCCGGTTAATTTTTGTAGAGCATTTCTCATGAATTGTGAGCGCAGGTTTGGAGGTACTAATTCATATGCATTACTTAAGTCTTGAATGTATGTTCTAACCGTGTGATATTTGCCATCGAAGGTTGGTATACCGTTGATACAGTTCATTAATGTGAAACTTTCAGCCATTAATCTTATCAGTTGTGCTGAAGCATTCGCTGCTTCGTTCGCCGATGAATTCGAACCCGTCATGATGATTGTCTTCCATGTTGAATTTTGTTGAATTATTTTATTTGTTGAATTTTTCTTTCTTGTGGAGATTTTATTGGAATAGCTTGATTACTGGTTAAAAATACTGTTTGCTGAACGCGCTTAAAATGAAAGAGAATTGTAGAATGGAATAATTAAAAACACGATGTGAATTCGATTGAAAATCTGCAACGATGTGATTTGAAACGATTTGCAAAGAGAAGTTGAAATCGAAGATTTTAATTTATTAAATGAGAGGGTTATGAGCCGCTAACCAGGATTTGATGTTAATTTGTGTTTCAAAATGATGATTCGAGTTATTATTAATTGCTGAATTTGCAAAGTTATGGTTAAGGAAGATAAAAACAAACTCGGCTTCGGTAAATGTGAATGAATGTGTAGTTGATTTTTGCAAAAGGGTATTCGCATTCTTAATATCTATTGTTAGTAACTTTAATCGATGCAATGTTGCGCGTCAGACTAATTGTCTGTGCCTATTCAAGGCTTTCAGTTTTTTAAATTTGGTTTTGTGTCAGTATTTTAGAAATAATTTGAAGCTTAAGTTGTAATTTTTATATTTAATTTGATAAAACTTTTTGGGTTTTGTTGATAGTGATCGGGTGTGTGTTTGTGGCCCAACTACACAAGTATTCACTAATTTGCCTGAAAATAATTATAATTTGTTTTTTTGGAAGATTTGATCGAGAGAGAAAAAAAAAATTTCCTTTGACTGACTGTCAGAGAGTGAAGTAGTTGAAATCTTAATTTAATGAGTAGATGCTAAAAAGTAAAATTTAATTGAGTTTACTTGTAACCGAAAAGTAGAAAAAAAGTGCTAAGTTGTTATCAATTTAATGGTGACTAAAGTTGTACTGTTATATTTATTAGTTATATTTGTTATATGTAATTTATTTAAATGATTGTGAAAATGACGTAGCTTGTGCAGAACATTGATTTATTTAAAAAAAAATTTTGTATATTAAACAATCATGATCAGTTTAATAGAGGAGGAAAAATAATTTTATTTGTAATAATTATTTATTATTAATTAATCATTACTAATAGTTAATTAAAATTAGTGTTTAAATGTCAATTATTGATGTGTTTCGTGAAAATAATGGTGTTATTTTAATTAATTTGAAAAAAATGTGATTGGTTAAATGCGCTAAATTTTTTTTTTAAAATGATTAGGGTTTTATTTTTGAAGTTGTTAATTTTAAATTTATCCGGGTAAATTAAATTATATTATTGAATATTAAATTATTGTTTAATTATTAAGACTAATATTATTGTAATGTTTATATGTATTACTTATTTATTATTTGATAATGTAGTATTTATGTTTATTTAAGTGTTATGTTGAATTAGATTAGTTATTGAAAAGTTTTGTTTGTTATGTTAGTTAGACTTAAATTTATTTATATTAGTCGATTATTTATTAATAGGTAGTTTATTGTAGTTGTATGCAAAAAAAATCATTAAAAAGTGCTCTTAAAGACACATCAGTGAGCGTTAAGCCTCGATTCACAATGTGTGTAATAGTTTGTGTTGTCAAAGATGATCGATTTGTGTTACCAGTTTGCGTTGGTGTAGAATCACCTTGTTGCCGACGCTCGAGTTCGATTATCGATCGTAGTATCGAGCGCGGCGCTGGCTGCAGTTTTGTATACCTATATGGTGCAGTCCTATGTTCTCGTGTATAACCTCATACGCGTGTTATGTGTAGTCCGTTCATTTTCTTTTGTCGGAGAATTCGCGAAAACTGAATGAAAGTGGCTGAAACTCGTATTCAGTGAGTGTATGGTAACGTCACGTATGCTTGTGTGGTGATGTTGTGTGCCAAAATTAGCTGTGCAAATAGTAATCTGTATATGAAGTTGCAGTCGTCTCAGCTGTAGCCTATCAGATGAGTACTTTTTATTTTTAATTAAAATTGTTGAACTTTACTTAAAGCACTATTGCTTTATGGTAAAATATTTGTTTGTTCTTGTTACAGGGACATATTTCAGTTTTTGGGCATCTTATTCGCATCTACTAGCTGAATGGAACAAGATAATTGTGTGTTGCTTGTCGTGTCGATTGTTGTGTACTCTCAACTATTCGATACCCGATTGATTCAATTTGAAATAGATGATTTGCAATGAGTGTAGTGATTTCAAATTTTATTGTGAATTGTTGCTTTGGCGATCTTGGTGTGTCTGTGTGTTGCTTATGTGATATAGTGTTTCAGTGTAATGATTGCTATTATTCACGTTTGTTTTGATTTATGTTCAATGTTTGTATTTCGGAATATATGTATCTTATAGAAAATTCAATGCTAATCAACTTTTATCCCGACCTGTTTTTGCGTAAATTGAGCAACAAAAAAGTTAATCAAGAATAACTGAAAAAAATGTATTTTGGTAACTTATTTTGCAATAATAACAATGTTCCCGATCGGGTTCGAAGGCGAGACTTTAGGGCTATTTTCAGTAAGTGGCTACCAACATATTTCAGCTACAAAATAAGCTCTTGCACGAACTTCCTGGTAAAATCCTAGGACTCTCGGACTATGATATTACACAAAGCCTTCTTAAATGATTCTAAACAATATTTTTATGAATAAATTTATTTATAATCTAATTTTTTTTATTAACATTACATTTAAAAACTTAAGGATTGAAACAAGTAAGGAAGTGAATTTATTTATAATTATTCATTTTTGTACAAAAAATCTACTAATGATTGTTTCAGCGTTTGTCGATTGCAATCACGAAAAAGGCTTATGTGTTTATTTACAATCTGCATTATGTTTTGCTTGGTGCCCTCGTCTTTACTTAAAAGTTTATTGTAATGCGCAGCGAGCTGAACGCCCCTTTCTGGGTGATCATTCACTACCTGCAGTGAGAGGATAACTCGCTTCGCTTCGTTAAAGTCATCCCGATTTTTCCACAAATCGGGATCAACCTTCAAAAATTCATTACTCAACTTAAGTTTGCTAAAAAACTGTACAGTTTCACTACTAGCAAACTGATCTAGACTTAGGTTATTTATTGCCAATAGTGAAACTGGATTAGCTTTAACCAAGCTCTTGTTACCTTGTTTAGTGGAAGAATTAATTGCATTGCATATCAAAACTGTGGAGTGTTTTGACAATGAATCATCAAACAATGCCAACGCAATTAATTCCTCACCAAGGTACCATAAGTGAGAGTTCATTATTTTAAGCACGGCTTGCGAAATAGCGGTGTTTATTTGGCCGAATTTTGAAACGTTTTTCAAAAACTCCAAGTCCAGTCTTGGAGCTGCTTGGGATATGTTTGCTGAAAACCTGGGCTTTGGTAGGCTAGGCAAATAAATAAGCACAAATCGCGCAAGCCGTTCTTTTCAGTGGTCGTAAGATGGAATTATTTGTTAAATAAATAAATCTTAAGGGTATAAATTGCCTTAGACATCCAGCGCGCATGGTGAATCGGGCCAAGCGCTTTGAATGTTACCTCGGCTGATTCACGTCCTCCAAGAAAAATGACGATAAGCTCCAGCAATTCTTTGTAATTGTCCCTTACAAATGATTCCTAAAACATAATTACAATAAAAAAATTAATTAATTACGTAAAACATTTATTATTAAATAATTATAAATAACAATACTACCTTTAGCCGACGCTCCGCACAAGAAAGAATGTCTGCGACATTTTCATGAATTTGTGCATAAACAAAGTCATCCTTCAGGCCTGGTACAAACTTCTCTTTGTCGAGCTCCGGCCACGCTTTTTGAAAACGTCTAAAAATTTGCACCTCAGGGTCTGCAGTCGTGCAATGTAAGCCCTGCTCAAACGCAGCTCTAAGCATTAACTCGTAGACACGATGTCTACAAGCAAAATGCAAGAGATTGCGCCCTAATTGTTTCTCAATCAGGGTGCACGCTTCGTTTGAGGGGCCGGTGTTCGACGCCGTAGTATCGAAAAACATGCCGCAAATATCGTCTCCCATTCGATGAGTAAATCTGTCACGGCTTTGGCCTGCTCCTCCCCGGTCCCTCTAGAAATCTTAGGGATACTGATCAGTTGGTTATCACCTTCTCTAGTAACAACCACAGGAAGACGCTCGATCTTTTTATTTTTATCATCTGGGTCTTCAAACTGTTTGCCATCCCAGTGCACTAAGAGTCTTACGGCATGGCTCGATGTAAAGCCCTCTTTTATTATTTTAGTAACATTTACTCTCACCCGTAATCGAGACTGACGAATTGATTCACGGTTTAAACGCAATTCATTCAAATTGATTCCGAGGCAATGAGCAAAGGCTGCTAAAATTCTGGCAGCATTACGATCGCTAACTCTAGCGCGATCAAGTGCGCTGGTTAGATCCGCTGTGATAACTTTTCTTCTTTTTGGTTCAGAAGAGGGTCCTTTAAAATTAGCGTTCTTATCTTCTTCTGCATCCTGATCAAATGCGGCATTTAGGCTCGTCAGGTTATCTTCTGGGTACGCATAATCCATTAAATTAGAATGGAACGTTTTTTGCTGCTCAACCACAGTTGACGTCACTGTTCCTGAAAAAATTAGGATTAATCAGACACAAATTAAAAACGTTACACGGATAAAAAATCAAAATATTCAAAACAAGTCTGAAAAGTTTCCACATATTCCAGTTTCTGTACACAATATTTTGCGACTTTATAGTTGAGCATCAAAAATATACTGTAGAAAAACTGAAATAGCGATTTCACTTGGATAAATAATATTGCAAGGCTCGTTTTCTGCACAAATTATGTACCTGGCAGTAAGAAACTATTGCCAAAGTTTCAGCTTTAAATGTTAAATAGCAAAAAAGTTAAGAATTTTTTAAACATTACGTTTTTCCATGCTCTCCCCGCTTTTAAGAGCTGAGAGACAAGATTCGCATATTTCGAGAAATCGTAGCTGTTTTGTTTATTTTTTTTTATTTAAGCAATTTTAATCCCTTGTGGGGATTATTTTGCTGTTTTGTTTATTAACTTTAAAAGCTGAAACTTTGATTAAATGATTGAACAAACAAGTACTTCAAGTGTGCAAAAAACGAGATTCGTAGAATTGTTAGTTTTTGCACTTTCCCTATTAGAATGTTCATGCTCAATCTACGCCGACAAGTATACTAAACAAAAAGAGAAAAAGCGATTCCACTTAAATAAACAATCCTGAAAGGCTCGTTTGCTGCACAAATTAAGTACTTGGTAGTAAGAAACTATTGCTAAAGTTTCAGCTTTAAATGTTAAATAGCAAAAAAAGTTAAGAATTTTTGAACCATTACGTTTTTCCATGCTCTCCCCGCTTTCAAGAGCTGAGAGACGAAATTCGTATATTTCGAGAAATCGTAGCTGTTTTGTTTATTTTTTTTTATTTAAGCAATTTTAATCCCTTGTGGGGATTATTTTGCTGTTTTGTTTATTAACTTTAAAAGCTGAAACTTTGATTAAATGATTGAACAAACAAGTACTTCAAGTGTGCAAAAAACGAGAATCGTAGAATTGTTAGTTTTTGCACTTTCCCTATTCGAATGTTGATGCTCAATTTACGCCGACAAGTATACTAAGCAAAAAGGGAAAAGGCGATTCCACTTAAATAAACAGTCCTGAAAGGCTCGTTTTCTGCACATATTAAATACTTGGTAGTAAGAATCTATTGCCAAAGTGTACCCTCAAATTTTTTCATAACTTTTGGAGATGATTTTGGAAAATTGTATTTTCCAAGTTTTCCAAAAACTCAAACATTTTCTCCAAACATCTTGAAAAAATTTGAGAGTGTTCTATGATTAATTTCAAGACTTTTTTCTTCTATAAACTTTTTCTCTATACTCAATAGTTTTCAAGAAAAAAATGAGCTAAGTTTTTTATAATTTTCTTTTTGATTTGGCCGCCATTTTGTTGGAAGGAGTGATTGAAGGATTCTACAAAATTTCCCTCAGATACTTTGATAGTCGTGATCATTCTTTTATAACGATTCCGCCCCGGTAACATTGTTCCAAAAAGTTTATTTTTTGCAAAAATGTCCGCATTTTTTATTGTTTAAGTGGCTGTAACTTTTTTATTATGCAGCCAATCATAATTTTGATCCCAGATTCTGAAAGGGTATTAAATTTTACGTCGAAATGTGTGTCTCAAAGAATTTTCTAAGTCCTGTAAGTACAAAAAAAATCGCGTTGAAATTCGACAAAAAAAAGGCGTTTTGGTCGTTAATTGGTTAAACAGGGATTTAAGAGTAGCACCTCGGGAGTAATTTAATTTACGCAAAAAGATTACTTCAGCAACCAACCTTTTTCTCACTTAAACAGGGGCACCAACACGAGCCCCGAGGCGAGAAAAAGTATAAATCGCTATTTCTTTTATCCTACGTTCACCGGTACTAAACGTCTACTCGCGATCGAAAGAAGTGGAAGGAGAAGATAGTAAATAATAATTCTTACTTTTATTTTTCTAGAATGTATTCTATGGATTGTCCATCCTTTCTCTCCCTCCCTCCCTCCCTCCCTTTCACCCTCTCTCTCTCTCTCTCTCTCTCTCTCTCTCTTGTACTAGTCTCCGCTCGTAGGCTCTAGAACAAATCAGCATTAGTACATATGCACGTGGTAGACGCCCAGACAGGGGATAACATGCGAGCAGGGGACAACATCGTCGAGCATGCCGTACGTAAGTCTGGCTTCTCTAGAGAAGTCTGTCTAGGCTTTCCATTTCGACCGTTTGACACGAGCCCATTTCAAGGCTCGGCCAGATAGTTGCTGCGAGAGTCCATCTAATAACTCTTTATCTACCAGACGTAGACGAGCCAGTCTGAGCGCTTCTCAACGTCTCTAATAAAATCTTCAATATGTTCATCCGGGTTACCAATTAATTTCGACTTCCACCTCCGAATTTTGTCTCCGATATCCATGACTTTCTCCAAAATCAGATGATTTAGTTGAATCGGCTGACCCTCTCCTCCCCCCCACCTTTCCAGACACATCTATCGTCCGGACAGGGGTTGTATGCCTCTTGTATATTTTGCCATTTCGATGTCATCTGATGATTTACTTGTGGAGGTTCTGCACTTGGCTGAGCTTCGGTATTCATCGGTGTTGTATGTTGCGTGTAGTTATTCGACGCAGAGCCAGCTGTTAAGTTAATTAGTCGAAAATAGTTTGAATAATCGCACGCCGATGTTGACGAACGATGAAACGGCGTAGACCGAGCCCTATGTGGTGTAACGTCCAAAAACGTTATTTATTTTCAAATCTATTAATTGTAAATAAAAATATCAGCTTTTCAAAATTCAAAACATGAAGAGAATTAAGATAAATTTTGGAAGATTAAATTTTCAGTGCAAGCTGCGATTTTGTAACATAACTTAGCAGTGTTGCAAATATGTGAATTTGTTGCCTAGTAATAGAATTTTGATTTCTGAAATTACAGAAAATTGAATTCGAACGTTAGGTACTGTAAAATTATTTATAAATGAAACAGATTTTGATTTTCATGTAGCTCATGAGCAAAAATTAAGATTAGATAAGGGTTATAGGGTTATATTTAGAAATAAATGTAAAAAAAATTCCATTAAAAACGGCCAACAAAATTATAAATTAATATTAATATTATAGATTTTAAGGAAAATATAGGGGTTAATAATTTAATACCGATTTTTGATGAAGTAGTAGAAAATATGAATTTAGAATTTCCTTTAAATGATAAAATTCAAACTGTAATTAATAAGGTACACCTATAACTATTGTTAAACGTCTAAAACAAAATTTTTTTTGGGAAAACTGCCATCTAATTTTATTATTTAGGCAATCATAATAAAACTGTTTGTATTTTAAACTGTCTATTGAGACCTCCAATTTAAGCTATTGAACTCTTGAAGATATTAATTTTTCATCTCGCAAATCTATTATTAGTAAGACATGTTTTTCACTGCAGTTTTTTTGCGGTGTGCGCGTTTTTAAACGTTTGGGTTTTAAATGATAAAAACGAGTTTGAAAAAAATGACATAAACTTGTTAAAAAAAATAGAAAAAAAATTTTTGGTTAAAAAAGTGCTCCACTCATTTTTTAGTGCAGGTTCTAAGGAGTGAAATGAGATATTAAACTTTTGATTTGGTTTACCCAAATGTTTAGAAACGTGCAAAAAAACTGCAGTAAAAAACATGTCTTACATATAATGGATTTGCGAGATGAAAAAATAATATTTTGAAGAGTTCAATAGCTTAAATTAAAGGTCTCAATAAACACTTTAAAATACGAGCAATTCTATTATGATTGCCTAAATAATAAAATTTTGACATCTTTAAAAAAAAAAAAAATTTTTTTTTAGACGTTTAACACTGTCATAACCCAACCCCTTAAGGATAATTTAATAAATAAAGGGAATATATCTTTACAGCAAGTTTTAAAGAAATTTCTAAATACGCTAAGTGAAATCCATAATAATGAAGAAAATACGTCGCTTGATCAAAATGTTTTAGAAAACAGCGGTATAGAGCAAATAAATAGTGAGCAACAAGATTTCACGGACCAAAATTGTGAATGGAATAAACGTAAATTGATAGAATTTTTAAATAGTTCTAAAATTAATATTGAAACTTTGATTGCAAGTATAAATAAATGTCTAGAAAAATATGAATTCGTTAATCAAGATTTCACTATTAACTATTTAGAATTTATTAAAACATTAAAAAGTAATAATATACATTTGGAAATGATAAAATTTGTAAATTAGAGACAGAAAATTTTGTGGCAATACCGGAATTAAAATTTCCAAACGATGAAGAAACTATACATTGGGGTGTTATTTCTTTAAATTCTGCAAATGAAAAAAATTCAGAAAAATTGACAATTTAAATAAAATTGACAGGAAATGATTATTAATGGATACTATTAATTTGAATCATTTGTCACGAAGAAAGAGGAAAATGGTAGAAAACTTAATTTTAAAAAATGATGATATTTGTTGGTTAGAAGGCGAGAATTTTGGGGTATGTGACATTGAAGAGCATGAAATTAATTTGGTAGATGAAACACCAGTATACGTAAAAAAATTTCCTTTAGCATATATATTGATGCAAATTGCTATTTTAGATACGAAAAAATTAATTGAAAACAAGTTAGTTAAACCATCAATTCCTTTTAATGCTCTAGTCTTTGTTGATCCTAAAAAAGGTTTAACAAAGGATGGTAAGAAAAAATGGAGATTGGTAATAGACTACATTAAATGCTAAAACTATACCAGATCCATATTAGTAACCAAATATTACGGAAATTTTGGAGAATGTGTATAAAAATAAATATTTTATAACAATTGACATGGTTTCTGGTTTTCATCAGGTAAAAATGAAAGAGACAGATATCTATAAGACCGCTTTTAGTGTTTATCCTTTAGGTAGATTAGAATTTAAGGTACTACCCTTTGGTTTAGTCAATTAACCTATAGATTTTCAAAGGATTCTTACGAAAGTATTAAGAGAATTATTAGAGAAAGAATTTTGTTTTGGGTATATTGATGATATTATTATAATTGCTAATTCAATTGAAAAACATAATGATAGATTTAATTTAATTGCAGAAAAACTTAAAGATGCTGGTCTTCAATTAGAAGCACGTAAATGTAAATTTTTTCAGAAAGAAATTAAGTTTTTAGGTCGTACAATTAGTGAATAGGGTATTAACACTGATCCGGAAAAAATTGAAGCTGTAAATAAATTTCTAATTCCAAGAATGTGGAAACATATTCAGCAATTTTTAAGTTTAGCTGGTTATTATAGGAGATTTATAGATAATTTCGCAGATATAGCGAAGCCATTATCAATGCTTTTACAAAAGACAGAAACCTTTGTTTGGACTGACGAAAGACAAAAAACTTAAAGTTCTGCACCAATATTCAAGTCGAAATTTGCAGTTGGTTATGTACTTTCTTAACCCTTTACGCCCAGAATGGACGATTTTGACATCAAAATTTGAATCGTCACCACGCAATGAATTTCTTATATAAAATGGCTGCTCTTTCCAATGGTATGGATCAAATTTTATAAAATTCGATTTTATCATTCATAAATGAATAATAATGAAAACAACACTTTCTGAAAAAATTTTTTTTGAAATCGATTTTTCGACCGCTTTACATCTTTCTATGCATATAAGAGTCGTATTTAGACTGTCATAGTAACCTATATTTAAAGACTCCGCGGCGGGTTTAGCTCTTTAAATTTTTTTATTGATTGGTAATTTCGGCGCTAGTGTGAAGAAAAATAGTATACACACCAGGGGAGTAAATTCGTACAGCCACCATATCTCGCATTTGCCACCCTCGCCTTCAGCTTGGGTGTGTACATACACGAGATATGGACTCTTCATGTTTTCCTCCCTAGGCACGTAATATACTTTTTCTCAACAAAATAGCGTGCTATATGCACATTTTTTTGTTTTATATTCACCGATTTTTTTCTGGACAACTGTTAAATTTTATAAAAATTTCATAAGAATAAAAATATCTTAGAATTAGTCAAGGAGTACTCTCAAATTTCCTCCGATTGATCCAGGAAAATTTTTGATTTTTTGAAAATTTGAAAAGTTGAAATTTTGAAAAACGTGCGGAAAAAATCTCAAACAATCTGAACAATAATAAAAGAACCGTCAATATTTGACAATAGAAATCTATACCTAGCTTATATAAGTCTTTTCGTGCGCATATTTAAAAAAAAATAAAATTATTTTTTTCTTAAAACCTATAAGGTATAAGCAAATTTTGTAAAGAATGAAAATGAAAATGAAAATGTAATAGATCAAGAATGCTCTCAATTTTTTTTCAGATTTTTTCTGCACGTTCTTTAAAATTTTAATTTTCCGAATTTTCAAAAACTCAAAACTTTTCGCGTATCAATCTGAAAAAATTTGAGAATATTCCTTGACTAATTCTAAGATATTTTTATTCTTATCAAATTTTTATAAAAGTTGACAGTTTTGCAGAAAAAAATCGGTGAATATAAAACAAAATAATTTGCATATAGGACGCCATTTTGTTGAGAAAAAAAAATTTTACGAGCTAAACCCGCCGCGGAGTTTTTAAATATAGGTCCCTATGCCTGTCTGCATATGCCTCTTATATGCATAGAAAAATGTACAGCGGTTGAAAAATCGATTTAAAAAAAAATTTTTTCAAAAAGTGGGTGTTTTTTTCATTATTTTTCATTTTTGGATGATAAAATTGAATTTTAAAAAATTTTAATCCATACCATTGGAAAGAGCAGCTTTTTCACGTAAGAAACAGTAGGTCCCGAATTCTTTACGCGCTATTTCATTACGTGGTGATGATTTGAACTTTGATGTCAAAATCGTCCATTCTAGGCATTAATGGGTTAAAGGGAAATTGGAGAATATAGACCAGTAGCATTTGCTTCGAGAGTTTTAAAGGCAGCGAAAAAAAATTATCATACATATGAGAGAGAAGCTTTAGCAACAATGCTTACTGCAAAGATATTTAGAAACTATATCTATGGGAATAAATTTTCTATTGTTACTGATGATAAACCGTTATGATCATTTAAAACTGCTGATAAAAACTCGAGACTACAACGGTGGCGTTTGAAATTATTAGACTATGATTATGAAATTATTTATAAACTGAGAAAAAATAATGTAAATGCTGATGCTTTATCGAGAAATCCAGTAGATAATATCCAAGGTAATGTGATTATTAGAGCTCAAGAAGCGAAAGAGTTAAAATCTAAAGAATTTACAGATATTTTATCAAACGATCAGAAAATAGAAAAGTTAAATGAAGCTAGTATTAAGCAAACAGAGAAAATTTATAAAAAAATGGGAAATAAAAATAAATTATTTTCAAAGAAAAATAATAATTTGGATTGTGAAATTTGCTTCTATCGCTCGAATGTTTATTAAGTGTAAGGAGAACAATAATGCATCTCTTCGAGCAAACGTATTTTATTTCAGCCAACGTTTCGAGCTATCTAGAGCTCCTCATCAGGGCTAAAATGCCAAAATCAAGTTAAAACTTTGTAACGTGGAATTTTCCCGCCCGCACGGGAATTCCAGTTATTTACAAACTATTTATAAAACACACGGTTTCCTTCTTTTCCCCTGGCTCGTGGTATCCCTGCAATGGTGGAAAGCGGGAAATGTGGTGGCAATCGGGGTGGAAATTGTTGAACACAAATATATTGGTTAATAAAGTACGGATATATTCTATTTTTGTTGTTACAGTCAGTTCTTTAGCAAACAAATTCGAACTCGAAATAAGATCATGGGCACACGGCCATATTACTAAATCCAAAGCTGCTCAGTAGTGCTAAATAGAAAAGGGCCGCGAAAATTCCTCTACGATTGCTTCTACTTAAACAGAAGGGAAAACGCCATCTGCTGAAACGCGCGAAGAAATCCTCTATCGAACGCGGCATGTATTCCTCAATATGTAAATTATTCCTCTATATGTTATCCCGTATATTAAATATTACACCAAACCAAAATACACAACAAAATGGCAACCCAAAAGAAAATTACTGGCGACAGTAGTGCCTCAGAAAAACTCGAAGAACGGAATCAGAGTGTGGACTACCACCAAGGCGTTCGCCGACAGAGTGACGCGGTCGACGCTTCGTCCGAGGAAAGATGCCGCGTTTTTCCCACCCGGCCTCCCTCTTCACGGAAGCGTCGATCTGATCACCGAATTTTCCAATTGGTCCTTTATCTGAAATAAATCCTCTATTGGCCATTAATAGACCACCACTAATTTATTCCTCTATCCGTGATTTTCCTCAGCGCCCTCTTTTCCAAATCCAATTTTATCATTGGTTAGAAAACCAATTAACGTCCTCTATGTATTTCCTCAAAATGCAAATTCGCGCCCCCTTTATGGATATCGATCAATTAATCAATCATGTCGATATCCATCCTGTGGCTCCACCTATAGATAATCTGTAAGCCGCGCGATATTTGATAATCCCGTATCATCCTCGAGTAAACCATAGGGCTACATATATCGAGTCACCAAAGATTCCTAGCCCATATATTCCTCTATACATCTCTATGACGTCCGCGAGTCAACATAAAGTCAACTCAGAGCGCTCCAAACGCCGTCAACTTCGCGCCACTATATTCATCTCTCTCTCTCTCTCTCTCTCTCTCTCTCTCTCTCTCTCTCTCTCTCTCTCTCAAGCACACACTCGATTCCCTCTCGCCAAATGTCTCTCTCTCGCTCACGCTCACACTCGCGCTCTCCCCTCTACACACCACCGCATGCATGTAACCGCGTGCGCGCGGCCGCCGGCTCGCTTCCTGCCATGCCCCCTCCCGAGCGCCGACGCGCTGCGCAGGTGTGACTCGAGAGCTCACATCCTGCGCTCCGCACGCGGTCGGTCAGAGGCAACTCCTGCGAGCGCCACCGAGCGCTGGCTCCGCTCCAGGAGCTGTCAACTCGCCGAGAGTAAGTCAGCTGGCCGTACAACAATGATCACGACGCAGCAATAATTATTGCTACGTCACAACTTATAAAATTTACAATAATTATTCAATACAAAAATTTTTAATAACTAAAATAATACCTTAAAAATTAACGTAGTATACTCATAAATCCATATAAAACAAAACGTACAGCCGGAAAGTAGGAAAACCAGCTAAATACAAAATAACAATTAAACTCAATCGCAAATTATTCATTAAAAATACGAAACAAACCATACTTTTTTGCCAATGACGAGCAACACTACAAATAGAGCCGGTGTCGCCAGCTGGTAGTGCGACACCGGCGGAGGACAACGATCGACTGAACAGTTTCTCTGGAGCGCACAGTTTCATGCAAATCACACCCACACACACTCTGAATAAATACATCAATACAATATAAATTTTTCATAATAAGCATCGAAGCCCCACGCAAAGACCGAACATACACGGCTCGCATATACTCAAGAAAGTGTCACTAATCTCACACCGTGTTGCAAAGCTGAAAGCCCGCGAAGCAAGTTCAAACGTTTCTTCCGTAACCACATTGGCCTGCAATGCAGTATGGCCGGAGCGTCGCCTAGCAACCGGACCTCTCAACTCTCCCACTGGGATGTGCTGCTCCGTCTCGCCAGCCAATCATTATAACACACATGTTGGCTATAGAAGAGAGCACGAAGCTCTCACACGCTGCTAAATGCATACTGCCCAACCGTCGCCCGGCCTTCGTACTCTACAAGTAAAATTAAATAAAAAACTAAAATAATCATTTTCCCCTACGAGAACTAAACTTTAAATTTGATATAACATTCTTTTAGCTGGTTTTGAGGTGGCACGTATCCTCCGCTCTATTAAGCGTGTCATCAAAATATTGAATGTGCAGCATTTCCGAAAAACGCCTACGGAAAGTAGACGCCTCTTTATCAACAATCTTAATGTTATTAAAATCAAACGAGTGCCCAGTTTCCAACGCAGGGACGGCAATCAGAGAAGTAATATTTCCTTTCGCAATATAGCGCTTATCCTCCGATTCCCTGTTCTTTAGAGGTCGTTAGGTTTCCCCTATATATGTAGATTCGCAGTCGGCATAGTCAATCTTATAAACAACATTTCTCACATCGCCAACAGCAGTCGGGTCCTTACCTAACTTAATAAAATTGTTCAACTTATCATCGATTCTATTCACTAACAATCTATAGTTATGATGTAATACTGTTTTCAATTTACAATTAAAACCTTCATAATAGGGAAAAACAGCCATTCTATTCCTAAATTGACGATCCGCGTCGTTGCCACTTTTATTTGTATTATTGTTAATCGATCGCTTCGAATTGTCCGAATTTATGCCCTCCGAATTGTCATATAAGAGGCCAAGATGACGCAAAATACGCCTCTTACAGAATTTTTCAACAAAACTATACGGATAATCATTCGCTGCAAGAATCTTTTTTACATGTTCGATATTTCGCGAATGAAATCTCTAATCCGACAGTAGCAACGCTCTATCGAGAAGATTGTAAACGATTGCAACCTTTTGACTCCGAGGATGGTTAGAATAAAAATTTATATACCTATCAGAGGCTGTGTTCTTTTTAAACTAATTGGTAAAAATGTCACCACTCTGTTCGTAAAATATGGAAATATCTAGAAAATTAATACTATTGTTAATATCAATTTCCGAGGCAAACTGAAGCAAACTATTATAACCGTTAAAAGTAGCCAAAACAAACTCTAACTTCTCCCTCTCGACAATCAAAAGGCAATCGTCTACATATTTGCAAATCAACGCCACGCTTGCCTTTACAATGCTTCGGCAATGTGTTTCAAGCTCTTCTAACACCATGTTCGCAAAAACTGGACTCGAGCAAAGCTCCATCGGGGCCCCTGAAACCTGCTTATAAAATTTGCCGTTAAAAACTAAATATGTGCAATCGAGCAAGGTTCTAATGCCCTCAATAAACTCCTCCTTAGAAATGCAATTAATGCAAGAAAGCCACTTCTATCTACTCTCGATCGCAGAAATAATCAGCTCCTTCGCCAAACTTGTAAATAATGAGACCACATCTAAAGATGCCAGAGAGTGATTCGGAGGAGATTTCATGCTTTTCAAAATATTCTTAAGTTGAAGACTATTTTTTATATTGGAATTTATATTTTTATATTGGAAACACTTGTCGAGAGAATATGTTGGACTATTTAGTGCAGAAACTATGATACGGACAGGATTGTCCGGTTTGTGAATTTTAATTAAGCCACATGCCTTCGGAAGCACCGTGTGCTCAATCCCCTTAGATGATATACCTTAACTTTTTCATGCGTTTCTTAATTCCCGCATACGGATTGACCTTCACAATCCTGTAAAACCTCTCATCGCGGTGGGCCTCTTCAACCTTTGAAATTTTCCTACTTTCCGGCTGTCGTTTTGTTTTGTATGGATTTATGAGTATCCTACGTTATTTTTTTAAGGTATTATTTAAGTTGTTAAAAATTTTTGTGTTGAATAACTATTGTAAATTTTATAAATTTTAACTTGATTTTGGCGTTTTAGCCCTGATGAGGAGCTCTAGATAGCTCGAAACGTTGACGGAAATAAAATACGTTTGCTCGAAGAGATGCATTATTGTTCTTCTTACACATAATAATAATTTGGATTTGACAATAGGGGATAAAAATAATAGGGGATTGTCGTCTACGTCTGTGGAAAAAAATATCGTATGTACTGGAAAAAAAGAAACACGTAAAACTTCGAAGAGAAAAAGAATAGTTTAATAAAAATTTCGTTTTTCTTTTCCTCGCGATTTAACAATTTTTTCCTATTTGGCCATTAGCCCCAGACTATTATCCGGAAGGATAGGCCTAAAATATATATAGCAACCGCAGAGTTTAAATCTCTGCAACAGTATCCCGTCCGAAGTGCAACTGAAGGGACTTCCGACGTAACATAGGGTTAAAATTATGAAAATATCGATTTTTTTTCTTCACTTTTTTCATAGTTAATAGTCCGTAGAATATGATCCTACAAGCCGTTTTCTGATAAAAAAATTTGCCTTGCAGATACAGACAAAAAATTGATAAATCTGTGCCTAGTAGATTTTTTAAAAATCGTGAATTTTAAATATTTTAATTAGACCAAACTTGTGGAAAGAATTTTTCGGCTACGATTTTTATAGAGTAATTTCATGAGAAATCTTACTGAAAATAGGATATACAAACCGTTTTACAAACAGTTTTTTTCTCAAGATTTATTAATCTATTACCGTAAAATGTTAATTTTTCTATTTTATTTTATTGTTAAATTCAATGCGTTAAACTAAAGGTGTTTATGAGAACGCATCACTCCCTTCTGAGAACCCCTCTCGCTACCGAGACGCCACTCGGGAACGCTCCCCTCTCCGCCGCTCGGGCCCCCAGCGACGCCCACGCCAGTACTGTGAAGACCACCGGAGCAGTAACCTCAGAGCGTTACTGAAAGAAGTTTTGTGAGATAATAAATAGACCTTATCCGAACATCAGTGTATTTCATTCAGCCCTGAATTCAACATTGGTCCAATCGAGCCGGACATCAGGCAGCGCAACGTCAACCGGATCAATCAAAAGAAATAGACATGGAGTTATTGGAAGTTAAGGATCAGTGCCGTTCAGAAGTGAAAAAAAAGGTGCGCGCCGGATCGGGGTGAGAAGTGACAAACACGCGCTCACGCACGCGGCATTAAGCGCATCGTACGTCTACACATGCATGTACACGCGGGGATATTCACGGGAAAGCCAGCGACGCCGAGGAAAACATGGCGGAGAATGGACGCCCGTCCTTCCCAAGCGGAACGTGGTCGGAGGAAATGGCGGAAAAGCGGACGGACAGCGAACTTCTTCCGCTTCGCTCCTCTCTCCGACTCACTCTTTCCCTCTTTCTCTCTCTCTCTCGCTCTCCTCAGCCCCTCTGCTGACTTCGGCCATTCCCGCACGTGCGCACCACCCGGCTCCCTTGCGCTCTATCCCTCTCCCCCTCGCTCACTCTCTCGTTCCCTTCTCGCTCTCATGGACCCGATGAAGCCGGGCGCTCCAAGTGGCGAGCTTCCTCCGCTCTCGCCTGCGCGCGCCAACCTTCTCTCTCTCTCTTCCTCGCTGTCTGCCCCCTCACCCTCTGGTTCCCTTCACCCCCTCATTGGCGAGATAGTGACAGGCGCTCCGAGCGAGGGATGCGCTCCGAGCGGCGAGCTTCCAGCGAACCTCTCCAGCTCTCGCTCGCGCAGTTCTCCGAGCGGCTCTCTCTCTCGCCGGGCTTCTTCCGCTCTTGCTCGAGCAGCTCCCCGAGCCGATTTCTCTCTCTCTCTCTCCATATCTCCTTTCTCTCTCTCTCTCTCCATATCTCCTTTCTCTCTCTCTCTCTCCCTCCATCTCTCCTTCTTTGTCTCTCTCTCTCTCCTTTCCGCTCTTTCTCCCTCACTCACCCTCTCGCCCCCTCACAAGACCCGACAAAGCTAGGCGCTCCGAGCCGCGGGCTTCTTCAGTCCTCGATCGCGCAGCCTCTCCGGGCAACGGGCATCTTCCGCTCTCGAGCGGTGGCCCTTTTCTCTCTACCTCCCTCTTATCGTATTTCCTCTGCTACCTCTCCCTCGTCGTCGTCCCACTTCAATCGGCTTCACTCTGTCACCCGAGCAGCCATGCTGCGCGTGGATCGGACGGCATCGCTCTGTCACACGAGCAGCTAAACCACGCGCGGCCCAGAGACGCGGCCACGGTCTGTCACATGAGCGGCCCGTATAACTCGGCAATCGGCTACGCTCTGTCAGACGAGCAGCCAAGACGCATGCGGTTCGCATGACATTGCTCTGTCACATGAGCAGCCAAACCACATGCGGCTCAGACACGCGGCTTCGCTCTGTCACATGAGTAACCTATACGGTTCGGCAATCGGCTTCGCTCTGTCACATGAGCAGCCCCTCGGAAAACGATAACTTTATGTTCACAGGAGATGCCAGACTCAGCTCGCAGCGAGCCCTCCTCGTCGTCCTCAAGCAGTGAGCCCAGCAGATCCTGGATCGGCCGCAGACGCAATGGACCGGGGGACTAGCTTCCAGCCACCTCGAGATGCTCGACGGCTACTGGACGGATTTCCTGCAGAATCACGTGTCGCTGCTGCAGACTCCCGACTTCCAGAACACCGATTACTGCAGCGACAACGAGTACGCTAAGGTGCACTAGCGTCGAACGGGTCCTGAACTGTCGACCACTGGTGTCCTTCTCCGGTGACCCGGACGACCTGGACGTCCTGACCCGGGGCGTTTCCTGATCGGGAGAGCTCTCACGTCTAGAGCCTAACCATCCCGATTAATTCTGGATTCGCTGGAGTCGCGAATAGTTTAACACCCTCCAGCATCGCTCGAAGTGGACCAGCCCGCAACCCAACCTCGAGGTCAACGACATGGTTGTCATCATCGATCCCCCACTCCTCAGGCCAAATGGACTACGGCCTGTTGGTCGCATTACAGCTGTCCACCCTGGACCCGATGACCTCGTGAGAGTGGCCACCGTGAGGACAGCGAACGCGTCGTACACCAGGCCTGTGACCAAGCTCGTCGGGCTGCCGGTGCACCCACCAGCTCAGCCGGAGCCCGACGTTCGAGTGCCCACCCGATGACTGACGCTGCGGTCATGGCGCATCCAGAGATTCATCAGGCACGGCGGGACTTTTCACCATCCTCTCGCCGGGCAACTCTTCACCGCTCTTACAGCGGGCGGCTCTTCACTACATCTGTCGCGGGCACCTCGCTCCTCGCACGGCCGGCGGCCCACAGCTATTCAATCCGTTCAGGGAACGGAGCGGGCGGAATGTTTATGTCAACGCGTCACTCCCCTCCGAGAAGCCCTCGCGCCACCGAGAGGCCACTCGGGAAAGACCACCGGAGCAGTAACCTCAAAGCGCTACTGAACGAAGTGTTTCGTGAGATAACCTTATCCGAACATCAGTTTATTTCATTCAACCCCCAACAAAAGGCATTGAACAAATTTGAATTTGCAACCCGAATATGTTGCGTCTCACAGCGTTGGGTCGGTAATGAAGATTACTATATGATCGGTATAGTAGAATTTTCTGTGAAGCAGCCAAACAGCTGCTTTTCATCCAAACCTTCAAGATACTATAGATCAGTGCAGTTGTCTGCTAGCTGCTGTAACAGTACTTATAACTTCAATGGCGGTTTTAAGTATAAAAGTTTCTACAGAGTGTAGCAATTCTAGCTGAGTTTATTCGTGTGATTTACATCAGAAACTTTACATACCTTTTACTCAAATTTAGTTTTTTCATGATGTTTGAGTACTTGCTGCAGCTTTCTGAAAGAAGCGTACCATTAATCCTGATGATCCTGATTCTTTATGAACCTGGTCACAAGCTAAGTGGAGCAGTATTGGCAAAAGTAAGTTAATAGTAAATGCTACGTATGTTTACATATGTAACATTCACTATAATTACTAATATTGTCAATATATGAATGAATTGTGTTAATTTTGAGTTTTTTAGGAATCCGGTCCACTTAGTTTGCGATCAGACTCATAGGGAAGATTTTCCACTTTGGTTCATCAGGATTGATGGTACGGTTCCATCAGAAAGCTGCGTACACAAATACTGCAAGTACACAAAAATGATGAAAATCGTGATTCTAATTCATGAAAGTGGTGTATAGTACTTATATTTTAAAGGAAAAATATAGTTTTTGGAGAACTTACATATATATTAATTTTTTACAGTACTAATAATTTTTTTTCAGATTTTATCCCTATCATAACCCCTTAATCTGAACATGCCGTTTGTCCCGCTTTTTTTACAATTAATTGCTAGTTATATATTTCATTGTCTAAGATTTACGAGATTTTTTTTATTAAATGGGTTATCCCCTTCCTGAACATATCCTTTTTGTGTATAAGGTATGAATTTTTTTATTGTTTATAAGATTTTTATTGATTTAGCTGTATATATAGTAGTATATGTAAAGTTTTATTTAATCGTTAGTTTTAATGTTGTTGGGGGTTAATTGGTAGAGGACTTGGGAGGATGTTGTTAGGTAGAAGGTGGAGAGGTGTTGGTTGCATGGGTGTCTTGGCGATTTGTGTGGGTGGGTTGGTCTGGATTATTTCCTGAGGTGATAAGTGCAGGCTGATGGTCAGGGGTGGAGGTGACAGGAGTTCGAAGTCATTGGTGGAGACGATTGGTCGAGGTCATGTCTGAAAGGTGAATATCATAGGTGGATATAAAAGGTGGAGGGTACACGTTATGATTGGATGTCTTAAGTGGAAAGTGGTAATGAGAATTGTTTGTGAAAAATGAAGAATGTAGGTGATAAGTGTAGGTGATAGGCGAAGGGTAGTGATCATGATTGGAGGTGATAAATGGACGTTGAAGATCATTGTTAAAAACGATAGATGCAAGTTTATAATTAGTAGTGACGAGTGGAGGGTGCAGGGGATAGTTTGTGGTCGCAGGTCATTATTGGATGTGATTGCTGGAGGCTGGTGGACATGGGTAGACGTGATGGGTGAAGACTGGTGGTCATTGGTGAAAGTGATACGTGGAGGGTAGTGGTTATGATTCGAGGTGATAAGTAGAGGGAATAGGTTCTAGACAAAAAATAAATTAATTAAAAATAAATGTATTGGATAGCTGGATGAGTGTACGGGTGTATTCGCCCCAGGTTTGTTACTTTTGTTAAATGCTGCAAATTTCTTACAGAAATAATGTTTGTTGTTATTTGTTTAATTTGATTCTTTAATTATAGCTGATGATATCAGATCCGCTTAATTTTGTAAAATTGTCCCTATTAGAAAATGTCAGGTGAGATTTTACGTGAGATTTTTACGTGCGATTTTACGTGAAATTTTACGCGAGATTGTCAAAATCTATTCGAACCAATTTTTACTGATTTTTCATTCATTGTATCTTTAAGGTCATTCTTAATCGATTACTATTTTTGAAAAATTTGAAATAAAGTTTTTTAAAAATTGAATTTAAAACGTATTGAATTGAATTTAAATGTATTCCAAACTTAAACAATTCTAAAAAATCCGTTAAATGCTATTTTGGTATAACATTCCACGTCAGAAATCTCATTTCTGATTTTACTTAAGATTTTGTAATAGGACCATCACTTATATATACAAATTAATAATCTTAAATTGAAAATTAATATAATTAATAATTGATAATCAATTGTAACATGATCGAACTAAGTCAGCTACTTATAATTTGACAATAATAATGTCGAGTTAAAGGGCAAACATCTACCGATTTTTTGTAAGATATTTGAGTCATTCCACGGGATACTGGAAACTTCTGGGGGCCTGAACTACCGAAAAATTTTGGGTAGGGCACACTTACCAGATCTATTTTTTCTGATTTCTGGGACCCCTCCGAATAAGAAACCGTGCGAATTGCATCATTATCGGTTGCCACCCGGGTTTCCGATCGAAAAAACGCAAAAATTTTCATACATTTTCTTTTGCATTTTTACTGTCGCGAGTATTATTTGTCTACTGTGAATCCTATGGGACTTGGCGCTATACTTTATATATACAGAACGAAAGTGCAGCTCAAGAGCTTTAAATCGAGCCTAAAATTTTTAAATCGGATGTTCCGGTCACGAGTTACGCACGCTACAATACTGCTAACTCTTTATAGGGCTCTCGCGAAACGAATCGATTATCACTTTTGTTCTCAAATCCTCGAATCTTTTGATCCAGTGACTCAATTTTAAAGTTTAATAGCTAAAATTAAAGCTCTTTTCCTCAACTTTACGATTTTTAGGTCCAAAATTGATTTGAAAAATGCGTTCAGAAAACCAATCCGCTTTAGAAGCTATATATAGATCAACAGATAAAAAAATTTAAATTTAGACCTAAAAGCCAAAAAGTAGAAGAAAAGAGCTTTAATTTGAGTTATCAAACGTTAAAATCGAAGCATTGGATTGACAGTAATAGGGATTTGAAGAAAGGGAAAAATGTCTGGTTCTTGGAAAAATCGACCTATTTCGTGAAAGTCAAACCAAAGCACTTTTTTCAAATGATCATAAATTTTGATCGAGTGATTGGATTTGGACGTTTAATAGCTTAAATTAAAGCTGTTTTCCTCAGCTTTTTTGTTGATACAAATATTTTTTTGTAGTGAGCTATATATATGCTTCTAAAGCCGATTGGTTCTTTGAAAGCATATATATATATAGCTCAATATATGTCAAATTTAAATTTTGATTTAAAATTCAAAAAGTAGAGGAAAATAGCTTTAATTTAAGCTATTATACGTCAAAATCGAATCACTCGATCAAAATTTATGACTATTTGAAAAAAGTGGTTTGGTTTGACTTTCACGAAATAGCTCGATTTTTCCAAAAACCAGACATTTTTCCCTTTCTTCAAATCCCTATTACTGTCAATCCAATGCTTCGATTTTAACGTTTGATAACTCAAATTAAAGCTCTTTTCTTCTACTTTTTGGCTTTTAGGTCTAAATTTAAATTTTTTTATCTGTTGATCTATATATATGCTTCTAAAGCGGATTGGTTTTCTGAACGCATTTTTCAAATCAATTTTGGACCTAAAAATCGTAAAGTTGAGGAAAAGAGCTTTAATTTTAGCTATTAAACTTTAAAATTGAGTCACTGGATCAAAAGATTCGAGGATTTGAGAACAAAAGTGAAAATCGATTAGTTTCACGAGAGCCCTATAAAGAGTTAGCAGTATTGTAGCATGCGTAACTCGTGACCGGAACATTCGATTTAAAAATTTTAGGCTCGATTTAAAGCTCTTGAGCTGCACTTGCGTTCTGTATATATAAAGTATAGCGCCAAGTCCCATAGGATTCACAGTAGACAAATAATACTCTCAACAGTAAAAATTCAAAAGAAAATGTATGAAAATTTTTGCGTTTTTTCGATCGAAAACCCAGGTGGCAACCGATAATGATAAATAAATAAAACCGATGATGTAAACATACGTAACATTC
The DNA here is from genome assembly GCA_018906965.1 of Philotrypesis tridentata. Taxonomy (NCBI): domain Eukaryota; kingdom Metazoa; phylum Arthropoda; class Insecta; order Hymenoptera; family Pteromalidae; genus Philotrypesis; species Philotrypesis tridentata. The sequence goes on along the minus strand of JACCIB010000150.1, from coordinate 21,368 downwards.
ACTTTGAACTTATTTTTGCCAATTCTGCTCTACTCAGTTTGTGGCCGTACTCATTAGGAAGGTTTTCCACTTTGGTTCATCCGGATTGATGTTACGGTTCCTTCAGAAAGCTGCGGCAAGTACATCAAAAGCATGAAAAAACTAAATTTGAGTAAAAGGCATTTAAAGTTTATAATGTAAATCATACAAATGAACTCAGCTATACTTACAGAAAATATTTGGCATACCTTGATTTGCTTTTGGTACTCAAATATACATACAATAAAGTATATTTGATGGTACGCGCTTGTCATGCTGTGTGATAATAGCATTTAGAAGCTGAAAATAAAATAAAAACTATCGTTAGCTATTCATAATCAAGTTATGTTTATGAATTACAGTTACATACAATACTTACCATTATTAAATACACTTCAAGTTCTTAAAAAGTATGCAAGATAATGCTTCAGGCAGTCAATATAAGCTCCCATTTTGCTGGCTTGCACCCGTATACCTAAAAGCAAAAAATAAACCAGCAAAGAAAAAGCTCATTATGAACACTGTTATTACTAATTAGTTTCCAATACTTATCTGAATAATTTTTCTACTCTGCAGAAGCTCTTGCACTTTTGCAACACCACTAAGGTTATAAGCATTGCTACAGCAGCTAGCAGACTAACTGCACTGATCTAGTGTCTTGGATGAAAAACAGCTGTTTGGCTGCTTTCTGCTGCTTTACAGAAAATTCTACTATACGATCAAACAGAAATCTTCATTCTCGACCAGACGCTGTGAGGCACAACCTATTCGAGTAGCAAATTCAAATTTGTTGAATGCCTTTACTTTAACACATTGAGTTTAGTAACATAAAATCACACATAGAAAAATTAATTTTACAGATTTTATTTATTTTACGGAAATAAATTCATAACTCTTGAGAAAAAAACAGTTTGTAAAACGGTTTTTAAGTCATATTTTCAGTAAGATTTCTCATGAAATTACTCTGTAAAAAGTGGGTTAGAACAATCCTTTCCACAAGTTTGGCCTAATTAAAATATTTAAAAATCACGATTTTTCAAAAATTTACTTGAAACAGATTTGTTAGTTTTTTGTTGATATCTTCGAGGAAAATTTTTTAGCCAAAAACGGCTTTCAGGACCATATTCTACAGACTATTAACTATGAAAAAAGTGAATAAAAAAATGGATATTTTCAAAATTTTAATACTGTCATAACCCCTTAATTTTCAATTTAAGATTATTAATTTTTATATATAAGTGATGGTCCTATTACAAAATCTTAAGTGAAATCAGAAATGAGATTTCTGACGTGGAATGTTATACCAAAATAGTATTTAACGGATTTTTTAGAATTGTTTAAGTTTTGAATACATTTAAATTCAATTCAATACGTTTTAAATTCAATTTTTAAAAAACTTTATTTCAAATTTTTCAAAAATAGTAATCGATTAAGAAAGGCCCCCAGAAGTTTACAGTATCCCGTGGAATGCCTCATTTACGATCTAATCGAATAATACAATTGCTAATAATAGTAAAATAATAAATGAGTATCGTAGTATTTTAGAACTAACAAATTATATCTGATTTAAAATATAAATATTCTATATTATATTTATAAAATAAACATTCTGAACGTCTTTTGCTGATACTCACAAAATCATAAATATAACCGAGTGAGCGCTAGCAAGCGACGAATTTGATGCTAGTAAAAACTACCTAACAAAGTAGCTTATTAAGGAGAAAATACATCTACATAGATTATTGCAAAAAATGCCACTCTTAAGAAAGCGGTATAATTGAAAAGTTCAGTATTAACCAAGTAGATTATTTTCATGTATGCGAAAATGTCATGTTAGATCTTTTACACGATGCTTTACTGGCTCAGTTGATGATATAATTGTAAACATTTCTTGTTATCTCGCATTTATAACCAAAACTTTTTGCATTAGAATGCTTTAATAGTATAATTGAAAGCTTCCAATAAAATATAAGTGAACATTTTAATGACATATCACAAATTAAGAAAGTACATTTTCAAAAGGAAACCTAAATAGGCCCTTAGCCGAAATAATAGTATTTATTCAAATTTTTGGATTAACAGTTGGTGATATATTTGGTCGGTACAGCAACGTCGATGAAGAAGAAAATTCTTGGGATTTTTTTTTTATTATTATTATTATTATAGCTTACCCAAGTCCTTTTATTTAGTCTTATATGGCGCACTGTGCGATACTACGCAATGGTACATCGGAATATAATTAGCATGCATCTCGGTTGGATTTATAATTTAGTTACATAACGTATCTAGCTCCAGTTGTTGTATTGCTCCCAAGGATGGGGCGAAAACGCTAGTAAGCGATTTATATGTTGTGACGCGACTCCTGCCCAGGGTGTTGCTGAGCTACTCCTAGCTGTAACTCGCGCTGGAAAGGGGCTCGTCGACAAAAGATCTCTTCCGGCCTCCTGGCTCTTCTCGGCTGCTCGGCTCGTTCGGTAAACTGGGGAAGGATTCGCCGGTTGCTAGGATGGGGGGTTGCATAAATAACGTACGCGACTTTTTGATGAGGGCGGGTGAGCAGGACGCGCTCATCCGTACGTGTATTTAGTGCTAAATATAGATGTTACAAAATGCGCGCTATCGCGTTGAAGAATCGTCGAGTTTCGGTCGCATGAGGCGTCGCGAGGATCAGAGCCGGCGCGGCCAGATTAACGGGTTATGCCTCAGTTAAACCTGAAAAAAACAAATTATTAGTTATTAGGCAAAAAAAATTATTTATAAGTAATATTAAAAAAATTCTTTTTCCTACTTAAAGTATACATATTAATTGTAATTTTACATATTTTTAAATAATTACATATCTATACTTACTATACAAACAATTCCATGTGTGAAGTATTAAATTTGATCAGATTTTTCCCTTTGCCGTATGAATTCTCAGCATCCGGGTGATGAATATAGACCAAACTGGATGGACAATCTTCTAAATGTCTTTTTCCTCAGCTTGAACGGAAGGGATTACTGAAAAATAAAAATTTTAAATATTGAGAAACACATAACGTCATAATATTCATAATTATAGTGAATTATGCATATGTTCACATGCGTAACATTTTTTAAACTTACCTTAGCCAATTTCCTTCCGTTGAAGCAGTGACGAAGGATTCCCTGAAGCTCTCCAAAAAATTTCAGCTTGATTGGGCTGATGGTTCCTGAGAAATCCTGCGGCAAGTGATCTAAAATCATAAAAATTCATAACATGAGAAAAATGCATTTTAAGTTTATGCAAGACACTTATGTATACTTATCGAGTAGTACTTACATGAACTGCTTGGCATATTTCTTTTATATGTTAACATAAAATACCTACGTATTATGGGATTTATCAAGACCCGGGTGCTGTACATGTTGATGTACCAGTATCAAAAGCTGAAATTGAAATTTCATTTTTTGATACGCATTCACAATCAACATATTTTACGCGAATATAATTTTTGTAATTGCTTACCCATTTTTTAACAGGATTGTTAACAATTACAGTAGACTTTGAGCTGCTTTGAGACTATCTAACACACAGGCGTGCACATGATATTCATAGTCCGTATACCTAAAAATAAAGAATACATTCACAAAGAACCAATTCTTCACAAATAATATCTTATTTATAGTCCAAACACTTATCTAAATTTGAAGATTAGTAGACTCAGAAGTTATCATAACAGCACAACATCTAGCTTGCACTAAACTACAGACAGCAGACGGAACAGCTGATGTCTGAATGCAAACTCGACTAGGTCGGTAAAATAGAGATTTCCCTTTCCATACGCTGTAAGGTGCCATATTTTCAGCCGGTAATTTAAATTTGCACTATATTTTTTTATCCCTTTATAAGTTTGATTAAAAAATTACAAGACTAGACTTAAATTCTAAATTTATTTTATTTTGAACATTTAAAATAAAAATAAAATCTACGATTTTATAAAAATTAGTTATTTACAGTTTGTAATGATTCAGTAAATAATATGTGTTTTTTTAATAAAATTGCATTTTCAAAAGGAGTTTGTAAACGCATTTAATTTTACATTTTCTATGAAAAGGCAATTGTTTTGAATAATCAAAAGTGTTATAAGACAAAACTTCAATAATACGCAATTTTGAAAAATTATATTTGTTTAGTATTTGGCCTATAACTTTGTAGCGGAATTTTTTCGGGCAAAAAGGACTTCAGCAGCTTATTCTACAGTAAATTTGCCTTAAAAAAATCAAATAAAAAATTATTTGATTTTTTTGAATTTTAACTCAGGCATAACCCCTTAAGCGTGTCGCTTTTTCGCGATCTAGCCTAAACTACGCTCGCACCTGAGGGGTCATTATCCCCCTTCAATGACGTTGCGAGAGAGAGAGAGAGAGAGGGGCGCTCTGCCGGCACCTACACTGCTGGTCGAGATGCTGCGCTCGTTCTTTCCGTCGTTGTCCTCTCGCTCGGCGTCTCCGCGGCCGGTAGTCCGGCGGGGTAGGGGTGACTTCTTCGGTCGCCCTTGGCTGTGATGCGCTCTCGGCCGGTCGGCTCCGATGCTCCTGGGAGATAAGACTGGTGGTGGCGATGATGGGCCTCGCTATAGTGTGGGCCTCCCAGCAGGCGGTCGATCCCTCTTCCCGAGTTTCCGGAGGCGATCAATAGGCGCGTCTATTCGGGTCGAAGGCCGAATCGCAAATCTGTCGAGTGCGGTCGCTCTCTCTGGCTCTCGGTAGTCCGAGAGCTCCCCACTCTTCTTGGTGCGGCAGCGTCTTCTATCGCGCTGTCGCTTTTGTTCCTCTCTCTCTCCTTCATGAGCGCTTTCTTTCTGGCGCGCTTTCTCTCTCGTGCTGTGGTTAGCGCCGACTCGGTTATCCGAGTCTCATTCTCCTATTCTTTTTCGCCTTCCCTTCTAGCGGTTTCGTGCGCGGCTCCTGCCGCTTAGATCCTCGCGTTGCCATACGCTCACACGTCTGTGTGTGTGTACGGTGTTGGGTTAGGTGCTCGCACATGTTTGTGTGCGGGCGCTTTGTCGCAACGTTTTAGGGTTTATTGGCTCTGAGAAAAGCTGATTGTCTTGTAAAATTAGGTAGCCTACTGAGGCCTAGTGGACCGAGGTTGTTCACGGCATTGGTGACGCAAATATTTGATGGCCTTCACTTGGCTCTCGCTATGGTTTCGCTGTGCGTTCGTGTGCGCGTTTCAGTCGACTGCGTGTGATCGTTATGGGTGGATTACCTTTATCATTGAAACAACTCCTTACACAGCATCGTTTAAATTTTTTTTTTTTTTCAGTACTCGATGGATGCATCAGTAATAAAAGTCCTTGAAGAAGCTGGCAGTCAGGATCCCAACATCTTAAAACCAGCAGAGCAAACTTTAAAACAATGGGAAACGCAAAGGGGTTTCTATACTGCGTTATTTGTAAGTTCATTAATTATTTGAAATTTATTTCTATAATACAGATTAGTAATCCCGGTAAGACGTTTTGTATGACAGCTTTATTGCTGTCAAATTAGCTCCAAGCCACTCGAGAGCTGACGGTAGTCTGCCCGCTCGCTCTGCAACACGGCTGGTCGTAGGCAAGCGGTACCAGGCCCAAAAGTGCATGCTCTGCACCTTTTGCGCATGGCAATAGTCGGCGGTGGTGTCTGTTGCTGACGATGCCTTTGGCGCATCGTCGTCCAAGAAACCTGAGCTTAAGTTCGTGACACGTCCGGACCACGTATGCTGACGTCCTCGTCGCTTAAATAAACAGTCCTGGTCCTGCTCATAGCGACTGTGGTGATATACAGTTTATGTTGTGTGTGTGTGTGTGACCTTGTGTATTTGTTTGTGAGAGTGTGCTCGCGGATGTTGTGGAGGTGGCCGCTGCCGCCTTTACGACTCTGATTCGGGTTTGACAACATTTTTTTTTATAAGATAAATTTTACACTAATTTATGCTTAGATTCCTTGTAACAATGGAAGCAATAACAGTATTGAAGGTGATAACATTAAGAATATTCTAAGAAAGATTAGCATTTAGGTTTAGAGGAATTAGGCGCTTTGTTTAAAATATTTGGCATACATAGCCATTTTACATCATTTGCTGTGCAATTTTGTCCACTTCCTTAGGTGGATGCTGGCTACTGGTAATATAGAGTATAATTATATGTTCTAAAATGTGGTCTAGTGGGGAAAACCCTCTCGACCATGTATTGTCTCTTACAATTCTCCGGCATGGCTGTGAGAACATTTTTTTTTCTGTGCTTGGTGTATTTTGACCTATTTCTGTTTATTTCAATTTGGACTAGTATTTTGCGGATTTTTATGTTCGATGCTTTGTAATTCGGGGTAACACGCTTTGTCCCATACCATACCTCATGAGAGGGATTAAAGATTGAATGCCCTTCTGCCCGTTCCTGAAGGGAGCAGGGCCCATTTTTTATTTTTGGCCCTAATTAAGGGCTTCCAAGTCCGTTCCGCTAACTCTCGGCGACGGTGCCGCCCGGTGCGTCGTGGGTTGTGACTTTCCTACTTTCGGGCCTTCCCTTTGTTAGATCGCGCTTGTTCCCGACCCTTCCCCTTGTTTGCTTGTTAGTGAAGGATGTTAATACTCGTATACTGTTAGGTGTTGATTTGTATGTTAGTCGAATATCAATCCTTTTGCGACTTATTTAACGATTTATGCCTGCTCGGAATCGTCAAGTTTTTCTACTGCTCTAGCTAGTTCGTCAGATCATTTGAGTTTGTTTTCGTTCACTGTTTTTGTTGTTTCGTGGTTTTGTATAGTAATGTTGTTTGTATGTCTGTTTATGTTAATTATTTCGAAAGGACCGTCGTATTCTGTTGCAAAGTTGCCTTTATTTGGCTCTTTTAGTAAGAAGACTGTTTCGCCTTCGCGGAAGTGCTTCCGGTTTAGCTTTCTGTCATAGTAAAATTTCGACTTGTACTTTGACTGCACGAGATTCATCGCGGCTGTCGTTTGTAGCCGTGTTAAGTTTACTGTCATGTTTTCGACGTATTTGTTGTAGGTTAGGTCGACGCTGGCACGTGGAAAGCTGCTTGGTTTTCGTGGTTTGGTTCCGAAAATGAGCTCTTGAGGTATGTAACGCGTGCTCTTGTGCTCCATGCAGTTGTATGCGTGTTGACAGGTGGTTCTCCATTCGTCCCATGTTTCAATTTTCTTTACATACTTGCGTAAGTATTTCGTAAGCGTATGGTGCATTCTTTCGATTGAACCATTCACCTGAGTATGGTACTCGTTTGTACAAAATTTCCTGATTCCAAATATTTTCGCGAGGCTTTCAAGCAAGTGATTTTGGAAATGTGTTCCTTCATCGGTTACTATCGGTGCCAACGGCCCGAATATACAAATTACTTTTTCGGTCAAACCACGTGCGACTTCCTCGGCGTTAGCGTGTTCTATCGGTGTCAGTATTGTGTACTTAGTTAGCATGTCTTGTACTGTTAGTATGTATCTATTGCCGTTTGGAGATGCGATTCGCTCTCATCGTCTGCTGGGGTTCGGTCGCGGGGATGAGAATTTCGGCGAGAAGTTGGCACAGGCACAGGCACTGACACTCGCAGATTCGGAGTAAATTGCAGGCCTGTTAAGTGTAGGTGGATAAACTCGCTTGCCTCTTCAGATAGGACGTTGCAGAAAACTTGCTTCTCATTGGGTAGTTCGTAGTGAACGCATGTATTTATTTTGTACTCTTGCGCGACTATGAACGCACAATCAACCGTGCTGTTCTCCGTTTCCGATTTAAAGATTCCCGCTGTCTCGGCCGGTTCGCTACACCATGTCAACGTGGCAGATGTCAGATTTTATTAACGAGTAAAAAAAACAGTTGCCCGGTGGCGAGCTCGGAATGTCATCGGATCGGGTTAGTGTAGCTCTCGGTTCCGCGCAGCGCTTTTTTCCGTATATACGTATGTATCATCACGTTATCCGAGCTTACTGATGAATTCTCGTCCGAGGCGATCATGCGGCGTTCGTAGTTTTTCGGCATGCGCGCGAAGTCGTCCCATGCTCGAACTTCATTCGGTTCCGGTACGTTTATTAGTGACGATTGTGCTACTTCATCGATTCTTGCGCCCACCTGGCTTGCTGTGGTCGGTGTCGAATTACGCGGGCTCTCTACCATCGTCTCGAGTAGCGTTGAGTTTTGCGAATTCCGAGTCGGCGTAGGCTTGCGCGCCTCGCGAGGCTGTGTCGGTTTTCCGCGTTCCGCGCTAGGCTCACGTGTTCTTGCTAACGCTGTAGACTTCGCCTCCCAGCGTCGACCCGCATTCCTTCTCTCCCATCGAATTGCTTTTCCCGAATGCTTACAATGAATTTTTTATTGAACGGACTTAGGCGTCACTACATTCGACACCGTTAGGGTCGACTAGTCGGGAAGGACGAGAGTCTGCAGTTGCTGAGACTTCGCTTCTCCTGATGACGGCATCTCTGCGGATCTATTTTTTTCGCTCTCGAGCTCTGACGGTTCGAATAGCTGCCGAGATACAATGCTTTTATTAGACTTCAACGCGATGCATTTTTTACTCAGCGGCGCAATGTGGTGGAGGTATGATCGGTACTCGGTGGGTGTCAATGACGTGCACGAGCTACTGGAAATTACTGACTTTATGGATGCCATATCTACGTCGGATTCCGACTCCAAGCTAGCTTTCTCTCGAGTCTTGCCCAAGATTTGCTTTTCTCGCAGAGAGTCCTGTAGCACCGTCAGGATGCGCTTGTTTTCATTACGATTCAGCACATATTTTCCTCTGCTCATATTTTTAAGATTGACATTAGTTAAAATGCACCGGTACACTATCTCGTCGCGGTAATCTGGCGCGTAGTGCCTCGTTTTGTTAGATAACGCCGTCAGCCACAGTATCGGTATTTTCTCATCGCAGAAGTGTATGTCGGCTAGCGCCTCGCCCAAGGTAAATCCGTGTGCCTCGTTTCTTACGGCTAAAAATTCTTCGCTTTCGTAAAAAGAGCTGGCTTCTCACGTCTTTTCTTGGCCTGCTCACCTTCTGACTCCGAGTCAGATACCGCGTGCTTAGTTTTCTTTTCGCCTTTATTTCTCACTGGCTAGTGCGTACAACTCGAGGCGAGGGAGCTCAGGGTCCACTTCCCCTGGTTCGATTGCTGGGTTGCGTGCTATCGCATCCAGGCGCGCGTTTTTCTCCGCGGGTCTATATACGATATTAAAATCGTATCCGATCATTGCAGCCTTCAAACGATTGAACCTTAGGTCAGGTTTCTTCGTTGTATGGAAATATTTAAGAGCCCCGTGGTTGGTTACGATTGTGAATTTTCGCCCGTGTATGTAATACCGGAATTGCTCCTTCGCAAAAACGATCTCTAGCAACTCCTTGTCGTACGTCGGCTACTTGTGTCCGCATCCTTTTAGGACGTTGGATGTGAACGCGCAGGGCAAGTGTTGTCCTAGCGTGCCCTGACTAACGATCGCGCCCAGGGCGTAATCGCTGGCATCGGTAGCAATTATGAAGGGCTCGTCGAGTTTAGGAGCTTGCAAGATCGGCTCTTTATATAATTGCTGCTTTAGAGCGTCGAACTCGTTTTGCTTAACTTCCCCCCATACGAATTTGACTTTAGGGCTCGCGAGCTTAAACAGCGGACAGGAGTACTTAATGAAGTTTTTGACAAATCGCCGATGATAGCTAAATAGGCCCAGGGCCTGCTTGACCTTAGAGCTGTTAATTGGGGTCGGGTACTCGACCATTGCTTTTACTTTGGCCGGATCGGTTTTGATGACTCCTCGCCGACAATATGCCTGAGCACCTGCGCTTCCTTCTTTAAAAACTGGCATTTTTTCGGCTCTACTGTTAGATTTGCCTCGAGGAGTCTCTTTAATACGCGTCGGAGGCGAAGCATGTGTTCGTCCAGTGTTTGACTCAATACCATGAGGTCGTTGAGATAAATCTCGACTTGCTCTCTCTGCAATCCCTGCAATCCGGTCATTGCTAACGACATGGCCCTGATAAATATTATTGTAGATTCTTTTAGGTCCATTACCATGCGATTAAATTGCAGTAATTGATTACGATGCTTGCCATCCGGCAAATTCGTAAAATGCTGTTAGATGAGCTGAGTCGGGGTCCATTTCTATCTGGTGATATCCTTCTTCAAGGTTTAGCACCGTTATATAATTAGCAGATGAGAGGTGCTCAAGGATATCGCTAGTAAATGGAAGTAGTCCGTGAGTTCAATAGTAGGATATCGACCACTTTCTTCTATACTTAGTTTTATTGTCGAAATATGTTAGTCATAATCTACTGAAAGTAACCCTATGTTTTCGATTTCAGACCTGATCGGGAACATTGTTATTATTGCAAAATAAACTTCAAAAAAGCATTTTTTTCAGTTTTTCGCGAATAATTCTTTTGCCACTCATTTTATGCAAAAAAAGTAGGGGTAAAAGTTCTTCACAATTGAATTTAGAATAAGAAACATATATTCCCGAATGTGAAATTAATTTTTTCCATCGTTAAATTGTTAAACAAAAAATTTTTTTCGATTTTGATATTGTCACAGTTTTTCGAAAAAAAAAAAGATTATTGACATAGGATAAGCTCTAAAATATGACATTTAGTATGTACAACGCAATAATCGGTGTCCGATCTCAATATTTTAAAGTGGCGTCTTGTTGCAAAATTATTTACCCTAAAATTTCAAATTCGTTTCCAAATTGCCCATGGAACGACAACCGGATCCAATCCCCTTTAATCAACAGCTTATGACGTACTTAATAAACGCTAACAAGAACTTATTTATTTTTAATCTATGGGTTACAAATTTCAAACTAGTTTTCAAAATTCAAAACATCAAGAGGATTATGATGTTCATTTCGAAACGTTATATTTTGAATGCGTGCTGTAATTTTGTAACACAAGTCAGCAGTGTTACTTATTCGGCAACCGCTATACTTGTAAAACTGATTAATAAGTGTTATACTTTAAGAATCGGTCAACGTATTCGTGCTTTAAAAGAGTCGAATTGGCCTCATTTTAATTAGTCTCGTGTTTAAGTCCGAATTCCGTACCTCGCGGTTCGTAAAGGCGCGGAGCATTTAATTGTACTTCCAAGTACTGAATTGTGAATTTAAGAAGCAAATATATTTTCAATTATACTCGAAAAGAAAACTGAGAGTGAATTATTACAAAGCAACCTGTCATGTATAATCCAAACAAGACGAACAAGCAGAAAGAAAAAGACGAGGACAGCTGAAGCAGCAAAATAAGTCAAGTGAAGCAGAAAAAGGTAAGTCAAATAAATATACTAAAATACATATCAGAGTTGGTAACGAGTCCTAAATCCAGCCACTCATAATAACTCAATACACGCTAGCAATAAACAATTAAAAAGTCTATCTTCTCTCAAATACATGTCCTACCTACGAGGTGAGAGTGTAGGTGGGGCATAACAATAACAACATTTTTAACAATAAACAGCTTTTATTTTCGCTAATTTTAAAGTTAGAGAAACGCGGTAAAATGCATCTTAAAGGACGTAAAAACCATGAATTTTCATATAAATTTTGTCAAAATGGTATCAATAGGAACCGAGATTTTTTTTTTTTTTTTGAGAGAATTTTTTTTCAATCGATGATTATGCCGAAACTACTTGATATTTTTTGTTAAAATTCAGCATACTGCTTGTTTAAATGATACTCTAAATGATGACATGTTACCCCATAGCTCTAGATCCCTTAGTTCGTTTAAACGGCTGACGAACAATACGAATTCAACGCGCGTGGCCGTGCGACTCTTCGGCCGTGCGGCACGGTGGTGGAGCGACCGCCTCACGGCGGCGGGCAAGATTCGTACACTTTAGTTGTTAATCGATTATCTCGGCAACTAAAGCTGCTATTGAAATAAATTTTGTTATGATTTAACGTATTTTTAGCATGCCATGCAAAATTACCATGTTTTCTAAAAAAAATCCTTTGTCTGCTGTATACACAACATTTACACAACCTTCATATACATATATTGAGCAAATAATTATTTTCATGTTTGTATGTGCATGATATATGCGTGTTAAAGTTGTTTAAATTGCAGAAAAAGGATTTTTTTAGAAAACATGTCAATTTCGGATGTTAGCATTGCACTGATGACAATTTAGTTAACGTGGCGTTAAAGCTGAGGAAAAATATGTTAAATCAAAAAGAAATTATTTCAATAGTAGCTTTAGTTGCCGAGATAGTCGATTAAGAACTAAAGTGTACGAATCCTGTCCGCACCCATGTAAGAATGCACCTACGGCCCAGTACTGGCCCAATAATGCCAGACTCTATAGCAGTACTGACAGCCAGTACTTGCCCATTATTGAACCAGTATCGAAATGATAAGAACGGCCTAATACTGTAGTAATTTACTGGCAAATTACTGGAGACCAGTACTGTGCCGTTAATGTATAATAAGGAAAATGAAGTATATACAAAAGTATATAGATATATATATTTATAGAGAGATAGAGATATATATCATGCTAATATATATGAATAATTTTTGTTTTAATTATTTATAGTTATTATTATATTATTATTATATTTATTATATTCCATAAAAAAACATCTTATTTTCTGTTGAACACTGAGCCAATAGCTCAGCACAATACTAAGCTAGTACTTTCGCGCAGGTATTATTTATACGAATATTTAGGCTCTGTCTAAAGTCTGGCTAAATTTATTGGGCCAGTACATTTTTGCAGTATTGGTCCGTTCTTATCAAATCAGTACTGGAACATTAGTCTGACAGTACTGTTAGAGTTCGCATTTTCGTCGTTCGTTTTAGACGAACTAACGCATCTAGAGCTATCGGGTAACATGTCATCATTTAAAGTATTATTTAAACTATACTGAATTTCAACAAAAAATATCAAGTAGTTTCGGCATAATCATGGATTGAAAAAAAACTCGTATCTCTGCTCCTATTGGTCCTTATATTAACAAAATTTATATGAAAATTCCTGGTTTTTTACGCACTTTAGCAATGAAGAACATTAATTTTGCATTCAGAAATACATGTATCTTATAGAAAATTCAATTCTGATTAACTTTTTTATCTACCTTTTTTTACATAAATGCAATAACAATAAAGTTAATCAAGAAAATTTAAAAGAAAATGCTTTTCTGCAACTTATTTTGCAATAATAACAATGTTCTCGACCTGGCCTGAAGTAGAGACTTGATGGCTATTTTCAGTAAGTGACTATCAATATATTTCAACAATAAAATAAACTATAGCACGAACTTTTTGATATGATGCTCCCTGACTCCCGGATTACTGACGATGCTTTTAGCGCATCGTCGGCCGAGACACCTGAGCTGCCACGGCTTAAGTCCATGACAACACTAAATCTACTTTTCTTGCACTTCCCCTACCTATGGATATTCCATCATTATTTACCAAAATTTTTAATCGATTTAAGGGGATTAAAGGGTCTGACTTGGCCGAACGGCTGAAAAAAGAGGTTTTATTTTCTTTATTTGTGCGATGAACTTGTGTGATATATTTTTTGCTCTAAAACTTTTGTTCCAAGCATCCATTTCCAAAGTTCAAGGGGTCAAATTAAAGGTCTTTTTTGTATTTTTTTAATTAGTTAAAGCATTTTCTTGTTTCGCTTAAGATGAACTACACTATACTTCACAAGTAGATTGTTTTTTGAAAGCGTGTATTGTGACTAGGTGGATCGACCGTCCTGTAAGAAGCCGTGTACCTCGTAATGACACCTAAACAGGTAAACCGCAAAATCGTATTTAATATGTAAATGGATGCCCAAAGTCGCGATCGTTGATTCACTTTGCCTGCTACGGCTGGAGAGCTTCTTGTACTCTGGGTCACGGGCTAGATGTAAAGGAGGGAAATGCATAAAAATGATAAGACGTTCGATATAAGAATAACACCACTCAATAGTTTATTGAAAATAATTTATTTAGATAAGTGTGTGTACACTATCTAATATGATTTTATTCCTCGGTAGTTTTGTTAATATTCTTTTGTTGACTTATATCGATCTCTCCGAGGCAGTGGTTATGAAAGGGTTTAAGAAAACAAAATCCCTTTCTTAAAAAACGACGTTTCGGCGATCATTGTCGCCCTCATCAGGACACTGTCAAATTTTATTAGATAACAATAAACATACAAATTTCCGAAAAACAGAATAATACTGTTATGGCCAGGGTATTTATTCCCTAAAGAAGAAAGGGGAAAGGGACCTAGGATATCCATTTGAAGCCTTTCGAATGGAATACCTGTATTGTATTCAGTTAAAATGGACTTTGCTTTTCCTTTCAAACTAGAAATAAGAGCAACCATTTTAGTTTCTGGAGACCAATTGTTAATTCTAGCCATAACCTGAAATTGAATTAAATATTCTCGAAGAGGTGTTGATCCATCGTAATCGTCTAACTTATGATTATAACCCAGATTGTTAGTGAAAGTGTTTGTGTTTGTGTTAGGATTGGACGAAGAACTTAGCTCTCGTAACTGCTGACGAAGAGATTCGTTATCCGTGAGTAGAGTTCTGTTGACGAGCAGTAATCGGGAGTTGTCGGCAGTTGATGATGAAGAGCCAGGTCCGGGAAATAATTCGCGACGAGTAGATGAAGAAGACGTGAGTCGATCAATTTCGGCTAATGCTTTTCTGTGGAGAGAATTAAGCCTAGAAATTTCTGCGGTTGACTCAGTAAGAAGAGAAGAATACTTAGCTTCGATCTTCTTGACTTCTTCTTCACGGAGGCGACGTTCTTGAAGAAGCTCTGATTCACGAATGCAGATTTCTTTTGATATGCGGGTAACCTCCAATGTGCACTCTTCAAGTGTAGATTCGGCAAGCCGGAGTTGTTGTCGAAGTTGGGTAATTTCATCAGCGAGTGAAGGTTGTTCCACCGTTGGTGATGTGTGAGTAGGTGGCGGAAGCGTATCAGCTTGTGAAGTCTCAGAGACTGTGATGAGGGGCGGGGAAGGAGGCGGTGTACGGGTTAAGGTCATCGTGCCCGATCTTAACTTCATGCACTGGGTAATACGTTCACTTGCGGACGAGCCTTCAAAATGTTATGATCAGGTTGGGATAATAATTATTGACACTCTTATTTATAGTCTGTGGAACTTCTCAAAGATAG
The DNA here is from genome assembly GCA_018906965.1 of Philotrypesis tridentata. Lineage (NCBI taxonomy): Eukaryota > Metazoa > Arthropoda > Insecta > Hymenoptera > Pteromalidae > Philotrypesis > Philotrypesis tridentata. Next base: position 6,228 of record JACCIB010000150.1, on the reverse strand, counting down.
GCTACTACGCTTGAGAATCAGAGAAAGCCAAATAGCCCAAGCCCCATGGTACGAATGGGATGAATATGGTCGCGTGCCACCGAGTACAATGGAGAACATGTTACTCGCACCGAAAACAGTGCTGAGGAAAAATCAAACACAAGCAATACCAGTATCCGTGAGTGACAACAACTACCCTGCCACAGCAAACGTCAGTCTTGGACAAATACAGAACGTCACCGTACGTCAGATCCATAGAGTAACCAACGTGATGCAGGGGCATGAACAAGGACTCCCGTACAGAGTGCACCAGTCGCATGAAGTGCAGCAATTTATGGACGTACCGGTAAAAACCAACTCATCCGGATCCTTCCAGGGGCATGAGGCACATGCCATGGCAACTCCATCAATTGCAACAACTCATACAACTCCGAAATCAACGGGAGCGATCCCAAAAATTCCTAGCCTGACCCGCAATTTACCCACAGAAGACAACGCCTCAGCAGACGAAACACAATACAGCATATATCAATGGAATACACCGAAAGATCATAGGAATAGCACACCGAGACAAACGAATGAGCAGCCAAAGCCGTGCAATGCAGAATCAGAGCGAGCCTCCGAAGAACCGAGACTAAGATCTACCAATTATGACTTTCCAGTCAATAATGAACGACGAGAGAGCGGTCAGAATAACGTGGCGATCGACTACGGTCAAGAAAAGGATTGGGCAGATCCCGTACGAGATGCTCCTCCCCCGACAAACCCAAGACCTCGCACGAGCCTTCCTACGAACCCAGGCTCACGAACGAGGGGAAATGAATCTAGAGGAGGAGGAAACAGAAACGTCCTGGAGCACACATACCCAAATCCCTACTTCACCGAACGATTTCAACGACAGCCACAAATACAAACACCGCCCGCACCTGTATACAGCGTTGACCAAGAGATATCTAGCAACAGTGGAAACGAAAGAACATCAGCTGGTAGAAGACATAAAAAACAGAAACACACCACAGCCAGAAGTCATAGAAGCGAACACGGAAGACGCGATCGACGGAGAAGGAAGAGCTCGAGTAGTTCATCAAGCAGCGAATCATCAGAAACCAGTGACTCAGATTACAGTCCCTCGCCAAGCCGTAGGACGCCAAGACGAAGAACCCGTAGTGGCCAGAGACGACGCCGAGAAAGTGAAACCAGTAGAAGTCGGGAAGCAGAAAGAAATACAATAAATAACCTTACACAGTATGCCTCCAAACTCCAAATTCTGAAGAACTACGACGTAAAGTTTGCAGCCGAAGCCCGAGACAACGCAGAGGAATATATATCGAAGCTTACAGATATAAAAACGAGCACAGGACAAAACAGCAAGCAGATGCTAGAAATCATCTCGTACACTCTGACGGGCCGAGCCGCACTGTGGTACAAAACGGAGAAAGAGGATTTCCGTAACTGGCAAGATTTCGAAGAAGCCTTCAGACAAAGATACTGTAAACCGATGTCGTCGAATGACATAATGGACGAACTATACAAGAGAACACAGGGTAAAGGAGAAAAACTCGATGCATATATTACAAGCTTTAGATATATAGCCGATCATCTAAGAAAGCCTCTAAGGACAAAGAAACAGATCAAACTCCTTATGAAAGGACTGAGACCCGAATATAGGAGAGCACTGAAGAACAAACACATCGAAACGTATCATGATTTGAAGAAATACGGTCGAAGGTATGAAGAGCAAGTAGAGGAAGATATAAGATATACACCACCCCCACCGGTGGAGAAATCTCGTTTTCCTGCCGTAGCCTGGACACCGGCGCCCAAGCCTAAGGTGGCCGCAGTGGAGGAAGTAGGTGAGGTAGCCGCTGCAGACGCAAGCTCAACACCACCTAACCAAGGGAAAAAAGGGAAAAAGAACAAAGCGCCGACACAGCAACCATCTCTATCACAAACGAGCCAACCACCCGCGAACACTCCGCCAACGCCACCACAGCTACCGCCAGCAGAACCTGTCTACGCAGCACAGGCAACGTATACAGGAAACTACCAACAACCGCTACAGCGCACACCACCGCTAAACACAGCGCCACCGACGCAAACGTCCAACGCCAGACCAGGCAACCAAGCCGACTACGTAGGTGCATGTTACACATGCCACCAAACCGGACACCGTGCAGCTAACTGTCACCTAACGCAGTGCTTCTATTGCAAACAGATGGGACACCAGTTGAAAAACTGTCCGGTAAGGCCAGAGCCGACTTGCCAGGTTTGCGGGAATAAAGGTGCAAGATTCCAAACTTGCCAAACGCCGATGTGCGCTCAAATCAGGAACGGTTTGGGAAACGCGCAGGCGGGAGCAGCACAGGGGCCGCTGACTCCCCCGCCACCACCACAAGCCCCACTTCAGCAACAGTCGCAATCACAGCGACCCCCACAGGCGCAACAAACCCCACAACCACAGTCATCAAACCCCCTTTGGAGCCAACTCCCACGTTAGGGCCTTTGGTGATAGAAAAGACTGACTTTCCTGTCCGGACGTCAGTCTTGGAAGGGGGAGAGAGTGGCATGCTGCCACTAAAACAGAGCCAAGTAGATACAACACCGAAGAAGCCACAGCCGAGAGTATCAATACCGAGAATTGGAAGTTCTAACCTAAAGCTAGCGGTAGACAAACAAAATCAAGGGATAGGAGCCTATTTCACCCCTACCTCAAGTGAAGAAAAACCGGAAAAACATAACCAAACAGGGAACAACCGCAATGGAAAAGAAGAGCACCAAGCACGAGGTATTGAAAAATTCCTGGAAGTAAGAGGAGAGCAGAGAAAGAAAACTAGTCTTAAGCAAGAGAGTGCCGCAGACAAGCCGAACTCACTAGACGAGAATAAGGAAGTCACGACACAACTGAAGAAATCAGAAGTCCGAGTAGAAAAGATTGCGGAAGCCACGCCAAACGGGACGCCGGTTGAGCCTCTGGGGAGTAGCAACGCTACAAGGAAAATATCCGAGTTAGAGAGAAAATCTGAGAAATCTGAGAAATCCGAGTTAGAGAGAATATCTGAGAAACCCGAGAAATCTGAGTCAAAAAGAAAATCTGAGAAATTCGAGAAACCCGAGCCAGAGAGAAAACCCGAGAAATCAAAAAACTTGAGTGCGGAGGAGTTTGCAAAACGCAACCTGGATGCCTGGAGAAAAAGAGTTGAGGAGAAAAACCTAGAGTTAAATCAGAGATACTTGTGTGCACCACCCGCGAGCCTGAGCCGAGCCACGCCGCACAAAGAGGAAGAAACACCTGTGAAGGCAGCCACAGATCGCCTGACTTGGGCGATGGATTCAGGGGAAACCCGAAAGAACGCCATGGAAAAAGATGGAGCAGTACAAGAGCAACTGAAGAGAGTATCAGTGTTGGACAATTTCAACGACGATTTCGACATGGATGAGATCGAAATAATCGAAGCTGCGACGTGGCTGGAAGAAGATAGTAGCGATACGGAGGAAGAAAAAGAGTATGAGCAACTGGAAGCAATAGAGAGAGCACTAAACTTACTGGGTACCAATAACCCTGAGCCGAAGGACGACACCACCCTTGTCGACGTGCCTAGCTCTATGAAGGAGGATGATGGAGAAATTGCGGGAATCACCGTTGATAATCGGAATTACTTACGAATTATCCTCGCAGGGGAGCAATACAGGGCGCTCTTCGACCCGGGAGCAGTTGTATCATTGGTAGGACCAGAGATAGCTCAGCGTCTCGCTAGTCGGCTTCGCAACGCAACAGCCCACATCCAGACGGTCACGGGAGCCCGAACACCAATCTTAGGATATTTGGATATCCGATTCGACCTAGAAGGAATCCCCAGCACCATATCAGCCAGAGCCGTACAGGAAGTCCAACACCCAATACTGTTGGGAAAAGACTTCAGCGACACGTTTAGAATAGACACAGACCATAGAGGCTGGTGGAGAGCCAATTCAGGGCCGTGGAGGGAGTTTGACCGGCGAAGCGACCAGCCAGTAGCTGCAATCTACGCTGAGTGCGCAGGTATATTAGAGTTAGAAGTAGAAGATCGACAAGAGATAGACAGAATCGTGAAGGAGATACTGCCAGAGTATTCTCCGGACGTCCTAGGCTTCACCACGAAGACCGAGCACCACATCCAACTCACGGATGAAACGCCGATCCGTCAAAAGTGGATAAGGAAGTCCCCAAAGAAGTTAGCTGCTATACAAGCGGCCGTAGAGGAACTTTGGAAACTAGGCGTCATCGAAAACTCCGCCAGTGACTTTTGCAGCCTACCTGTACTCGTGCCGAAGCCAGATGGTACGGAGAGATTTTGCGTTAATTACATCGCAATCAACGCCGTGACCAAGAAGGACAGTTATCCGCTGCCACCTATGACGATGATCCTCGATCGGTTGCGAAACGCCAAATACCTCAGCAAAATAGATCTCCGGCAGGCGTATTTTCAAGTGAAAATGGAGGAGAATAGCAAGAAGTACACTGCCTTCGCCGTGCCAGGCATGGGGTTGTTCCAATTCACCAGAATGGCGTTCGGCCTTTGCAACGCCCCCGCAACGCTGCAGCGTCTCATGGACGCCCTATTTGGCCCTGCCGTAGCCCCATTTGTGTTCGGGTATCTCGACGATGTCGTCATAGCCACAGAGTCCGTCGAAGAACATAAACATTGGACTAAACACGTGTTGAAAGTACTGGTAGACGCAGGTTTGACGATCAATCCGAAAAAGTGCAACTTCTGTGTAGGAGAAATTAAGTACCTGGGGTACATCCTCGACAAAGAAGGGCTACGCCCTGACCCCGAGAAAATAGCACCGATATTGCAGTACCCCGTGCCTAAAACACCTACACAGGTTCGCCGATTGTTGGGCCTATTTGGATGGTACGACAAGTTTGTGAAAGACGCATCCGACTTAAAAGCGCCTCTCACAGCGTTACTCCATAAAAGCCGAACATGGTCATGGGAAGAGGATCAGCAGGAGGCCTTCCAAAGTATCAAAAATGCCTTAGCCTCAGCCCCGGTATTAGCGAGACCGGATTTCACGAAGCCTTTCTGCATACAGTGCGATGCGAGCAACATCGCGGTTGGGGCCGTTCTCACTCAAGAATTTGACGATGGAGAACACCCAATAGTGTTTGTGAGCCGAATGTTGACCAAGGCAGAGCGAAATTACACTACCACCGAACGAGAATGCCTAGGGTTGATCTGGGCCATTAAGAAACTGAGACCGTACGTCGAGGGATATCACTTTACGGTAATTACCGACCACAGCGCGCTCAAGTGGCTCAGAAATTTAAAAGAGCCGACGGGGAGGTTAGCCCGATGGGTTGCGGAGATACAGCAGTGGGACTTCGCGATTGAACACCGCCCGGGGAAAGAACACCAAGTACCCGATGCCCTATCGCGAATGTTTGAAGCCGAGGTAGCCGCCCTGGGAGAGACAGTTGACAGTTGGTATCTCCGCCGTAGAGCTGATGTCCTAGAAAATCCCAAGAGGTTCCCAGAGTGGCGGGTGATCGACGGAAGACTTTACCGGTATAAAATAGATCCGATAATAGAGCCTATCACGCGAGGGGAAGATGGGTGGAAGCTTGTAGTCCCCGAGGAGGAGAAGGAGAGCGTACTTTCGACTGCCCATGACGCCGCAAACTCTGGACACATGGGGATCGACAAAACGTACGACCGCCTAGCCCGAGAATATTTCTGGCCAGGCATGTATAGGGACGCATACCGATACGTAAACTCCTGTCTCTCGTGTCAGCAGTATAAAGTTAGCCAACAGGGGCCCCAGGGATTAATGGGGAGAAGGATAGTTGAAGAGCCCTGGACAGTGGTAGCAGCCGACATGATGGAGTTTCCCAGGAGTAAAAGCCAAAACAAATATCTGCTAGTCTTCGAAGATCTCTTCTCGCGGTGGATCGAGGTCAAGCCACTAAAAAAGGCAGATGGGAAAGCTGTATTACAAGCATTCGAAGAACTGATTCTCTTCCGATGGGAAACTCCCGAATACCTCTTAACCGATAATGGTACGGAATTTGTTAACAAAACCCTCACCCCCGCCTTAGCCGAATACGGGGTTGTGCATATCACGACCTCCCCGTATCACGCCCAAGCCAACCCGGTGGAGAGAATTAATAGAACCCTAAAAACCATGATCGCGATGTACGTAGAGAGTCACCAGGATTGGGACAAGCGGTTACATGAGCTGAGACATGCGATCAACACAGCAAACCAT